>LR812538.1:17573655-18052720 GCA_903798195.1 Danio kyathit
ACAAAGTCTCTCATATAATATATCTACTAAAAGATGGAAGATAGGCTTTACAAACTGTATCGTAAATAAATCATATGAACATTTTCATATTAGTCAATAATATTACTGATTTAACTGATTAAATCATTATTCATTCATTCATTCATTTTCTTTTCGGCTTAGTCCCTTATTAATCTGGGGTCACCACAGCGGAATGAACTGCCAACTTATCCAGCACATGTTTTTATACAGCAGATGCCTTCCAGCTGCAACCCATCTCTGGAAAACACTCCACACTGATATGCCAAATGACCCAGCCGAGGCTCGAACCAGCTCGACCACATCTTTCTGTGAGGCGACAGCACTACCTACTGCGCCACTGCGTCGCCTAAATCATAATTACTGATTTTAATTTAAAAACTGAAAAAATATAATGTACACACATTGCACAAGTAAATAAATAGAATGTTGGGCTAAAAGTCTGCAGAAATCTGCAGATTTCTGCACACACGGATCCCATGCTGCCTAGTTATAATAAGTAATTATGTCCACCTGTCCGACTTGACTAGCAATCAATAGGTTATGCTTTGGAATGTAAACATTGGGGAACTTGCCCCCAATTTGTTCCCTGTAACTTTCTCATTGTGCTGCATCTGTGCTGCGACTTAAATTTAAAACTTCTTATTCCCACTGTCTGTGTTTTCAGTATTAATCAAACAACATAAAATATTGAAGTCTTACTGCTCTTGACTGAATAGCTATATAGGTCAGTAATGGTTAACCTTTATTTAATACAGTGAAGATTAAATACAAATGCAGTGTTATATTTGACTATTTCATATTATGTAACTTAAAACTACTGTTAGATACATCAATAACCTGAAAAGCACTGTTTGTGCTTGTAGGTTTTTTTATTTCTTTTTTTTTTTACTGTACATACCATATACTGAGAAATCTGTATTGTTGCACCCCTAGCTCCAGTGGGGTATTGCACAAAGTAGAATCAAGAAAGCCAGGATAAGAGAAAAAGCAGGGCTTGACCTAGTTTAATCGGGTTCTCCTGGCTTAGTCCGTTGCACATTTGTGATCCAGGTTGAGAATGAGCCGCTATGTCAAGCCTGATGTTGATAGGATAAGGATACATTTGTAACATTTCTTAACAGACCATGGGATCGATCACAGATATAAATAATTCTAGTATGGATAAAATCTGATGTGAGCCAATCAGGTAATGAGTTCAAACCTGCCCCTCTCGCACACCAATCAGGAAACTCCCATTACTTTCATACTTTTGGAGAAGAAGTATATATATATTATATATGAGGTGATCCCCAAAGGTCACAGCTATTACCTCAATCAAACATGCTAATGGAGTGCTAATAAATAAATAAAAGTAATAAATTAAATAATTGCTAATAAAATTAAACATACTTATTTTTAACTCTAATATTTGGAAAATATATGAAAATAGCCAAGAGCATGGAGTGACTGTAAAACAGATTAATTTCTGGAAGCATTGGCAAAGAAACTAACATATAGATCAGTGAGATTAATCTTAGCCTGGTTGTTAGCCTGCTCTTGTGCAGGCTATAGCTGCAAATAATAAATCTCCGTCTTAATTTAGCTTAATTTAGCCTGCTTTTATGCAACTGAGTCAAGGCTAAATTCAGTCAGGATAGCCTCAAAATCCCAGCCTAATCTCTTATCTTAATTTGTGCAATACCCCTCAGATCAGTTTATTTACTAACTAACTACTGTAATTAACTACCTAAAAAAACTGCAGGCTCACAGCATCATAAGACATTAATATAAGGTTAGATTTACGTCATAATATCAGGTGACCAAAATTCAAGCCAACGTCTAAGGACAACGTTATTTTGACGTCCAATAATGACGTTAAATTGCGTTGATTTTGGTTGATTTTAGGTTGTGTTAGAAGTGACCAAAATCTAACGCCTGATAGATGTCATAGTGGTAACGTCCACCCAACGTCAAGGTGTAACATGATTAGACGTTGATATTTGGTTGATTTTAGGTTGGAAGTTGGACATTGACGTCTGACGTTGGGTTCTGATGTCAACCCGATTTTCATTTTCAAACAAAATCCGACGTCCCACCGACGTTGGGGTAAATTGGGGTACAATGTCAATATGACATCATGTTGACGTCCTGTGCCTGCAGGGAACTAACTAACTACATACATAAATAAAATGACCTAAAACCCTAAAAAAGGAAAGTAAATAATGATAAAAAACATAATATTAAATATCACAGACATTAGCTGGCATGACAATAAAGCACACAGAAGAAAATAATTGAAGAATATAAATGTATTAATCCACAAGCAAACAATATTCACAATACAAACATACCAGACAAGGAACTGGGGATTTAGTATAGTATAGTATAGATAGATAGATAGATAGATAGATAGATAGATAGATAGATAGATAGATAGATAGATAGATAGATAGATAGATAGATAGATAGATAGATAGATAGATAGATAGATAGATAGATAGATAGATAGATAGATAGATAGATAGATAGATAGATAGATAGATAGATGTCAGATGGACTAATAATTAGCTAATTTGCACCAGTTGAACTCAAATGGTGGAAGTAAACAGAACAAGGAGGAACTAAACAGATCAAAACTGACGCGTTACAATATGATGGTGTTTTGTCAGATGAAATAATTCATGTAAAACGTAGTAGAGTAGTAGTGAGTAGGTGGTGAATTGTGTCATTTATTCATTCAAGTGAGTCATGTAACCTTCTTTTCATTCTTGTTTTGCAGCTTGACAACCCCTGTTTTTTATACAAAATTCTGCAGTCAAGTGTATCAAAAGCTTCATTTTTACTGTCAACATCAATCGAAAGTCAGGTCATATGGCCCTCAAAACATTTCAAGCGATTTCACAAAGCAGCACATCACCCTTACTATTGTTTCCAGTAAACCTGTTCACGCCTTTGATGTCAGCGTCCTTTTGTATGGTTCTTTGCAGTGAAACAAATCTCATCTCTGTCCCAAGGTATTTGCTCTTGGTGGATGCTCTGAATGGCTTTGTCTCTGATCTTTCCCAGCCAATTACACAGATGCTGCATCCTCTCACCAGGTTCTTGGCAGCAGCTCACTCCCAGTGCTGATCGTGTTTTATGATTAGTTTCTCTGTAATAAGGGAGCACTCATAACTGCACCTTTGCTGTTACAGCCAGCACGTTTACTTGCGTTTGGTTGCTTATTGTATTCCTTATACATAGCATATGCTGATGTAATCACGTATGGCTAAAGACTAAAATTTGATTAGATGTGTACATTGCCGGCACAAATCAACTGCCACTCTAGGCAAAAAAAGTCATCACACACACACATACACAAAAGAAATTGTTCCAGTTAAAATATTACATTAAGTCATTTAGCACAGTGTTTCTCAACCACAGTCCTGGAGGATCACCAACACTGCATGTTTTAGCTGTCTCCCACACCCATTACAGGTCATTCAGTCTTTGCTAATGATCTGATGATCTAAATCAGGTATATTTGGTTAAAGAGACACCGTGACCTTGGCTAGTGCCAGGCTTTACAATTTAAACTGCAGAAAGGCATACTGCACAATATGGCTTGCCTTGACAGCATCAGTTCACTATGACAGACACTATACCGTTTTGTTTTTGCTGTGATTTTTTTTAAAGTTAGCATTTGTTCCCATGGCAGGCAGAATATACCATTAGTTGTCTTTCGATTTCCACAGAATTAAAAATTGATGGCTTGTCCACTTTAGGGTTTATTGTCTTTCAATGTTTTCAGAGACTGTGTCTTTGGAAGCTCTCAGAGGCTCTAAGGAACATGTCAACATGTAACAAACCACCGTAGCTCCTCTCGGAATTTATAACCCAAAACATGTATTCAGGTCTACAGAACCACCCCACAACCCCTAATTACACAGCTATGCATTGTCACATTCTGCATACCCACAAAAGATTGTGAAGAGGTCAGGAACAGACAAGCCATAACTTTTCACTTGATTGGTAGCTGGCTTGTTTGTTGTGGTTTTGTCTACATTTGTTGGATTGTATCCTCAGGGCAAAGGAGTATGTTCTTGGTATTATGTACACTGCGGTTTAATTTAATTCACAGCAGGGCTGTCAGACTGATATGTCGGGTGCAGAGGTGGGAGGTATTCTGCATTGAGTTGTGATAGCTTCCAAAAGAACGAGCTCAGAATCAAACATCGAGAGGAAACTAAGCATAGCACGCAGTCTCCTACAACAGTACATGACTAAGGCCCAATCCCAATTCTACCCCTTAGCCCTTCCCCTTACCCCTACCCCTCGTTTTGCGCGTTCACATGAAGGGGTAGGGGTGTCCCAGTTCTCTTTAGCTTGAAGGCGTAGGGCTAAGGGGAAGGGGTAGATACCCCTTCGAACACAGATTTTTTCAGGACCACACTCGAAACCAAGGGGTAAGAAAATTTCCCAGAATACACCAGCCACAACGGCAGTAAAGCTGCACCCGAAAGTAAGGAGATCCACAATTTTGTATTTTTTTGTCATTATTACAAATTTTTACAACAAACAAGCATATGTTTTAATACATTCATAACCTCGTTTGTGTTTTACTATCATGCTTTAAAAAATTAAAAAACGCAAAATTTGCTATCTATAATCCTTAATAATAACTCCTGTATAGTAATCCCACAACATTCTCACACGCGATGACACTCGAATCCCGTCAGAAAATTCTAGTGGCTTGGAATGACCTTTTACAGTGTCTGCTATAATGTTAATGCTGTTTTTGTGTGTTTACATAGATGAATATAGCCAGGGTGTAAATGCACAGTACAGTTGCGATCTTATTGCCACATTAGATCGTTAGGATAACATGATATATGCCTTCAGTGATTTCCTAAAGATAAATACCAAAAAATAAAGCAACTGGAATAACTACAGCAGTCGTGATCGTCTGATCTCATATGAAGCAAGAGATTGCGATGTCATATGATGACGTGTGCAGGTGTGTCATCATATTGGGAATTGGGATTGGGCCTAACTTGCTCCATCATCAGCTTTATACAATGAAATTTGATCTGAAATCTAATCATTTGATCTCTACCAAAATATTGGCTTCTGAAAATTCATAGAAATACATTATGTTTTTAAAATGCTTTACAATATATATATATATATATATATATATATATATATATATATATATATATATATATATATATATATATAAATATATATATATGAATAACATAGACATTGTATTTGTTCTGCAAATAATACAGTAGGTTTTAGTACAGTACATTGTAAGGTATCACTTTATTTTGATGGTCCCTTTAATGCATTTTGTTGAATTTAAGCTACATTGCATCTACATGCCAACTAATTCTCATTAGATTATAAGTAGACTGTTAATTTGGGGTTAAGGTTAGGGTTAGTGTAAATTGACATGTACATGCAAAGTTTATTATAGTCTTTTAAATGTCTGTTGAAGGAGCAGTATCAGCAGATATTAAGCAGTGTCTAATAATACTTAAATGAGAATTATTTGGCATGTAGTTGACTTTTTTAGTCAACAAAATGTGCAATAGGGACCATCAAATAAAGTCTTACCATTGTAGTGTAATTAGTACATAAATAACCACATCGACAACAATTATTTTATGTATTTTTTTGTTATAGGCTTCAGAATTGAAGGAGAAAACAGCAGCTCTGGGTTGAATGTAGTTGTTTACACTTTAAATATGCAATTTATTTCTGATACAGTCGCTCCTATTTTAAAATATTTTCTGATAATTTTGGATATGAGAATTCCAACGCATTAGCGGCTGTTCATCGCTCATATTGCTTAATGAGATCACCCTTCTGGCGGACACTTATTCTGGATCCTGATGCATGTCTTTGTGGTTAAATGAGTACTAAAAGACTTGAATTTGTGTCTGTTCCTCACAGTTGTACAGTATATATGCTGAATATTTGGATTGTAGTAGACAAATAAAATTAGTTTTGGAAATAATTTGCATTAAGTATTCAAACATAAGTAAATGTATATAGTAGAACTACACTTTACATAAATCACATCCGAGTACTCATGAGATCATGTTGCTTTACACAAGTTTCCTGCTTTTTTTGTTGTGGTCTGCTCTGTTGTTTTCAAGCTGAAAGCATTTGGTAGTTGTATTTGCTTTTTTTAGACACTGGAAAAGGGAAAAAATGACTTTTACTCCCTTATGAACTTTTGCAGTAATGGCTGCTCTTGTGTAGCAGAAAAGCAGTTTTAAATTCTAGGAGCTTTAATGGGTTGGTTATGGCAGACCAGGCTTCTATTCACCATCATTTCCATTAAAGCTGCAGGCTGGTGTGTGTGTGTTAGCGAGGTATAATTTTGAGCAGGGGGTTAAAAGATTACTGTCCATTTCTCAACACAATACAAAAATTGGCGAGAACATGACCTCATGCCAGTGTTTTTATTTAATTTAATTTGTGCCCTCATATGTGTTCTGTATTTATCAATGTATTAATGTATAATTGTATGTGTACTTCTTACATTAGACATTTTTGCATCTAATTGAGTACAATAACAGTTTGCGTCCTAATACTGTTGTGAATGGTGTGACTGAGGCATGTGCATCCACCTGCAAACTTTTATTGGTCAGAAACATGAATAACAGGTAAAATTCAGTCACAGTAAAAGACGAGTGTAGGTAAGACAGAGTACTTGAGTTCTTGGACAGACGTGACTTACCAATGGCAGATCTAATCCATGAGGGCTAGGCTAAAGAGGCATCCAAAAGACAGACTAAAGTTCATAATGCAATAGGGTTAGATTAAAAAGGCATATAAAAGACAGACTAAAGTTGAACAAGGTGCTAATAGCATCCAATAAGACAACAAGAAGATCCAAAAAGCATATGCAAAGTCCAAGGAATAAATATTAGACTAAGCGAGGCTCTGAATTTACTGGAACTGGCCTTGTAAGCTATCAATACGCACATGCAATAATTGGCCATGAAAGATCACATATTAATAGCCCCCTGATTGGCTACAGGTGCGTGCACGAGTGTACGAGTGAATGTGCAAAGAGCCTGGGAAGTATAGTTCTAAGAACCATGATAGTCCATGTGGTGTGAGCATCTATAAACATAATAAGTAGCATCTGGTGAGGGCTAGACATATGAGCAGGACTTAGATTTGTAACAAATACAGTAATTATTAGCTTTGCTATGGCCATCATTTATGTACCTTCACTGTTGTGTAACATCCTGTTTAAAAGTAGCTAAGATTAATACTGATTAATACAATGCATCTGTGGAGTTATTATTAAGTAAGCAAAAAATATTATTATCTGTGTCGTTCTGCCATAATTAATACTGTGGTTACTGACAAAGATGATTGCATGGGCATCATTGTGGTTTGCCTAATAATTACTTTTTGATATATCTGTATTTGATATATATTTGTACACTGTCAAATACAATAAGACATGAACACTTTGAGTTCTTGGTGTAAGTAAATATTTAGATTAGATTAATTGCAGAAGCTTTTATCGCGGTATTATCAAAAGCTGCCAAAAAAGGTTATTTATTTACTTACTTACTGCAGCCGGCAGCTAGCTCTCTGCAACTCTCACATGGTTGCCCACTGAAGCTAAGCAGGGCTGCGCCCGGTCAGTATCTAGATGGGAGACCACATGAGAAAGCTAGGTTGTTGCTGGAAGGGATGTTAGTGAGGCCGCTCATCCTGCGGTCTTTGTGGGGCCTAACGCCCCAGTATATTGAAGGAGACTCTATACTGCTCAGTGAGTGCCATGGGTGTCCAAACTCAGTTCTGGAGGGCCGGTGTCCTGCTGAATTTAGCTCCAACTTGCTTCAATACACCTGCCAGGAAGTTTCTAGTATATCTAGTAAAAGCTTGATTAGCTGGTTCAGGTGTGTTTGACTAGGGTTGGAGCTAACTCTCCAGGACACCGGCGCTCCGGGACCGAGTTTGGACATCCCTGCGTTAAACCGAGGTCCTGACTCTCTGTGGTTGTTAAAAATCCCAGGATGTCCTTTGGCAAAGAGTAGGGGTTTGACCCCAGCATCTTGGCCAATTTGCCCACTCTGTCCATCATGGCCTCCTAACCATCACCATATCGTAATGGCTTCATCACTCTGTCTCCTCTCCACCAGTCAAATGGTGTGTGGTGTGTGGTCAGGCGCAATATGGCTGCCGTTGCATCATCCAGGTGGATGCTGCACACTGGTGGTGGATGAGGAGACCCCCCCATTGTGTAAATCGCTTTGAGTGTCTAAAAAAGCGCTATATACTGTAAATGTAAGGAATTTTTATTCAGAGTAAACAAATGTTTTAAGCTAACTAAGGGATAATAAAGTACAATACTGTAGGTAACACCTAACAATAAAGTCTCATTTAGTAAATGTTGGTAAATGAATTAAAATCAACCATGAAAAAAGCCATATTTATTACATTTACTAATATTAGTTAACTATAGTTAACCATTAACTATATTTTTATAAAACAATTATTACTTTTAATAAGTGTAACGAGGATGTGATGCTGACAACAGAAGTTGTCCACTTATAGGCAAATAAATGGTCACAAGGCAGGCAGCAAACAGGGAAAAACAAACAAACGAGGTGAGGATTAAAAACACGGCAAAGCAAGACAAAGGAAAGCGCATTGTAGTGTCACATAAACAGTTGACAAGACTCAGCAATAAGTGTCTCAAAGTGAGCCGAATATATGTGTGTGTAATCAGTCATTGAGCAGCATCAGCTGTGAGAGTGTAATCAGTCAGGATCTGAAACTGGTTGTGTGTGTGTGTGGTGCATGACTGGGTTTTGTAGGCCATTATGAGGCAGGATTGTAGTTTGTGTGAGTGTGAATGTTTTCCAGCGATTTCCAGCAGTGGTTAGATCACTGGTGATCGTGACAATAAGATTGCGACTACAATTTTAACATGCTATTTGGCATTGACTAAGAAATCACCTAAGATTAATAAAACTTGTTGTAGTTTTCATTGTGATTTTATTTAAAATAACTACTGCTTGCTGTTGGAGCCTTATTGCTCAGTGGTAATGTACATTGTCCCAACATTTTCAATCAATATTTCAGCATTACGTAGACTAGATTAGCATGTAAATACAAGTATGACCTTGAACTTTCTCTGGGTCTGGACTTTATGAAGTACTGGTCTACACATTTTACTTCCATTATATCTCTGTTTTGTTCATCATGCGCTTGTGTCAAACACAATACAGCTGCGTATAGCATTTGAATTGGGAGATGGCAAGCTATGAGTTTACTTTAATTAAACACAATGATTGATCATGAAGGTTTACAGTGTAGTAATTTTCTGCCTTGGTTAAACTGATTAATCGTAATGATGTAATGTGATGGATTCCCATTGGCACATCAGTGAAAGCACTGGTAATTGGCAAGAGTAAAGCTCTGCATGCTAAAAATAAGCATGTAGGACATCCTCTTTCCTAGCACTGGGAAATTGAGCTTAAGGCTTTGAGGCTGGGAGGGCAAAGAAATGATCTAATGCTGTCTGAAGAACTAAATGCTGTGCTGGGCCAACCCGCTCATGCATATATTCAGTTTAATTACAAATAAATCGCTCTCGCTTGAACACTTTGGCATCCTCAGATAATAAGATGAACTGTTTTTAGGTTATACGGCATGGGGTGAGACTAATCTAGTGCGTTGCCTAGAACCAACCAGCGATCACATTTCAATCTATTTAATCCTAGTTTGCTTCAAATTTGTTAACATTCATTTAAATAAGACAAATTTCTTAACTGTAAGTAAAAGGTGTAGACCAAAAATCTGGATCTGCAACTGTAGGTGCGTTTTATTAACCCTTGTGCACTGTTCAAGTTTACCTTTGTTGTGTTAGGGATGAAAACATCCACTGAATTGAACTATAAAAATATTTTTTTTGCATAAATCTTTTATTCAACCTCAGTCCTGATCAAAACTACTAAATTGTTTAGAAAATTACAGGATTTTAACTCTTTAATTACCAAGTTCACAAATGATGTCACTGAGTTAGTGAAAAAAAACACACAAAATGATGTACTTTCAATATAAAAAGTAATTGTGGATTGGATATATTGTACCCTTTATCCCATGTCTTGGACATTTGTAGATTAGAAACAACATTGGCTTTGATGCAATGTTCGGTTTCATTTTTCCTCCCTAATTTACTGTTGGTGGCTGTTTTTGCCCCATTGACTTCCATTATAGCCACATTTGATGGTACATAAATACACAATACACAATTGAGTAGTTTTTGCTAATTTAAAAGTAGTTTTTAAAAAGTGTACTTTTACTTTGCCTTGAGTAAATGTTTAGTGCAGTATGGGTACTATTATTCTTCAACCTTCAGTCACTATTTCTTTTTTTGTCTATCATGATTGGCTAAAAGGGCAACCCAGTGGCGCAGTAGGTAGTGCTGTTGCCTCACAGCAAGAACGTCGCTGGGTCGCAGGTTCGAACCTCGGCTGGGCTGGGTCAGTTGGCGTTTCTGTGTGGAGTTTGCATGTTCTCCCTGGGTTCGCGTGGGTTTTCTCCGGGTGCTTCCGGTTTTCCCCCACAGTCCAAAGACATGCAGTACAGGTGAATTGGGTAAGCTTAATTGTCCATAGTGTATGAGTGTGAATGTGTGTGTGGAAGTTCCCAGAGATGGGTTGCGGCTGGAAGGGCATCCGCTGCGTAAAATCGCGCTGGATAAGTTGGCGGTTCATTCCGCTGTGGCGACCCCGCAAGGGACAAAGCCGACAAGAAAATGAATGAATGAATGACTGGCTAAAGTAGAAAAAGTCCTGTGTCCTGTGATTCCCATCCAATCAAATTGCATATAGAAAGTAAACCACATCATGCTGAACAACCTCAATACATGGGTGCTTTATAAATGCAGCAAACCCTTTGGAAGCATTAAAAATGTACAAGAAGATATCCAAAATCTTTACACACAATTACCCAAGTGTATAGACACATATGAACTCATGTTTAAAGCTCTTTGGCGATTTCAGTTATCATACAGCACACATCCTTCATTTTCTCATCACTGACATGCAAACTAAGGAGTGAAGGAAGGAATAAACAAATGAATAAATGAACAAAGAACCAAATAAAGGAAGAGACAAAAGAAGGAAGGAAGGAAAGAATGAATGAGTGAACGAATGAAGGGAGGAATGAAGGAAGGAACAAATAAATGAATGAACAAACAAATGTCTGACGGACAGAACAAACAAACAATGGAAGGAAGCAACAAAGGAATATAGGAAGATCACTAAGGCCCAATCCCAATTCTACCCCTTAGCCTTTCCTCTTCACATGAAGAGATAGGGGTGTCACAATTTTCTTTTGCTTGAAGGCATAGAGTTAAGGGGAAGGGGTAGATACCCCTTTGAACTGAGATTTTTCAGGACCACACTCGAAACCAAGGGATAAGAAAATTTCCCAGAATACACCAGCCACAACGGCAGCATAGCTGCACCCGGAAGTCAGGAGATGCACAAATTTGTATTTTTTTGTCATTATTACAATTTTTTACAACATACAAGCATATGTTTTAATTGAATCATAACCGCGTTCATGTTTTACCACCATGCTTAAAAAAACAAACACTAAAATCAAAACAGCTAAATCTATAATCCATAATAATAACTCCTGTATAGCAGTCCCACAACATTCTGACACTTGATGACACTCAAAGACGCTGTCAGAAAAGTCTAGTGGCTGGGAATATACAGTACAACAATAGAATTGGGACTGGGCCTAAATGCACTATAGAATGTTACATTTACACATCCCTGCACAAAGTGCATGTAAACACATTAACTTTTGACAGTAAAATACTCACTACTCTTGAGTACTTTGAAAACGATTATTTTTTGCTCATACTTTGAGTGGTATTTACAGCAGATACTTATTGCTTTACTTGCACTACAATTTTGGTCAAGTATCTGTACTTTTACTTGAGTATGATTTTTCAGTACTCTTTCCACCACTGCTGAGATGTTGATTTTCTCAGACACATCAAGTGCGTAAATGTCTCTCTCACACACTCACATACACACACTTTAATTGACTGTTATACTTCATATAAAATCGACAAACTGTGTTTTTTTTTTTTTTTGCACATGCCTATTTAAAGGATTAATGGTGCCAACTGATGATCAACAGTAAAAATTGCAAATGTTACCTCTTCCCAATAAGGATAACCAACAATAAAAAAATGCACATATATGGTATCATGGTTTGTAATAAAAAATGTGGTTATAAAGGAAGTCAATTGGGCAAAAATGGCCACCAACATTAAATTAGGGAGAAAAAAAAATAAAATCAATCAAAAACATTGCATCAAAGGCAATGTTGTTTCACATGTCAAAGACTTTGATAAAACGTAAAAAAATATATAATGTGTGTTTTTTTTAGCAAATCAGTGACATAATTTATGAATTTGGCAATTAAAGAGTTCAAATCTTGTCATTTTCTAGGTTGATTAACAGATTTATGGAAAGAAAAATTAAAAAACAAAACATCTGATGCGTTTTTACAGCAGTTTAATTAAGTGGATGTTATGGTAAACATAACAAAGGGTAAATTTGCCCAGAGCCTATCGGTGTTTTTTTTTTTTTAAAGCATTTTCTCAAAATATCACAAAAACGTTATGACCAATTAAGGCTCAAAATCACCCCAAAGTGGATGAACACATCCCCAACAGTACATAAGGGTTAAAAACCAATTCAAATAAATAAATAAGAAAGTGTTTGCCTTTTTTCTTCTTTCCTATTCAGTCAATGTTTTTGTGCTTATTCATTTTATTCTTCACGTATACGAGCGGGCCCAGCCATTTGATCTTTTTTGGCCAAGACTACTGGTCTCGTTCACTTTCATTCATTTTTAGACGTTAAAAACAGCTCGTTATGCTGCTTGATGTTACAAACGTATATTTTATTATTATATTATTCTACTTGGTCTGTATAGTCATGCAAACACTTGTTTGTAGAGCAAGCAGTTTGACCATTTTCTGACATTGATTATTGCTAGTCATTTCTACCATAGGCGAATGAATTGAAAGTTCAAAAACAATCACAAAAACTTCCGCATTGAAGAATAAGATCAATTGCTTAACATCATTGAATTTAAAGAAACTGTGTAGCAAAATATTCTTTTTGTATGCATTTTGAAATATAAAATAAAACTAGCAATACACAATAATACAAGCAATAGCATGATCATAGAACAATATTATCACAACCAAGTGTTGTTTTGCATCTGTATAACATGATCAAACTGACTGTATCATGTATTATGAGAGTACAGCTGTACAACCCTAAGGCATTTCTCTTTGTTCTCTCTTTCATTTGTATCGAGTCTAACTCTGCATGTTTATCACAAATTCAGCATGAAGCAAAATCATGTTTTTTTTTAAATAAAGATGTGTTTTCCCTACGGTTATGGGTGGCTCATAACAGCAAAATGACTCCAGCAGCTATGGGTAATACCATGGAACACACTTTTCTTGTTTTTTTTGGTCCTAAAAAAAACATACCTAACCATACACCCAGTGTGTTCTACTGATTCCATTTAGGGAAACTCTTAGGCCTGGCCTCTTAGGTAATTTTCTTCGTTTAATTCCTTGCAGCTCAGAGAATTCATAAAAGGATATGAAAACTTGCTAGTCTTTAAGTTTTGCCCCATGCTGCTCAGAAGGGAAAAGGCACCTTTGAAGTCAGGAAAAGACACAGATCCCGCAATTTCTATTTAATTATTTCATTTCTTATCTGTCTGTGTTTTGTGGCTTTCCTCGCCCTCAGCAATATTAACATATCATTTTTTTTTTTTTTTTTTTTTTTTACAAAATCTGTCACAGTTCATTCGTATTTGATCTTAAAAAATTAAGTAACTAAATTTAATTAAGCTGAGCTGCTTAGCTCCAACATTCATCAGAAACGAGTTTAGATTTGATATGTGAGTATACCAATGCATGCATCAACATGCATGTTGCTGGTATGTGTGTGTGTGTGTGTGTGTACAATGCAGATTGTGTCAAAGCAGAGATGTACAGCCAATAGTAATAATGATAAAAAAATGCTATATCATAATTCATATCATATCATAATTGTGAAACAATTTCAACACATTAAGCTCATTCAGTTCAGCAGAATGCTGGTTTATTTCTTGTTATTTCATTGATGATTTAAAAGACTCCACCAATTGATGGAAATTGGTGAAAAATAAATAAATAAATGAAAAATCAAGGGACCAGTTGTCCTCTAGTAAAATGATTGAGAGGCAGGGCTGCAGTATAGCCAAAAGGTAGATGACTATTTGAGCACAATGAAAGCCTTTCTTGGTAGAGGATGTTCTCAGACCCAAAATATTTTTATGTCCCAGTCCGGTGCTCCGTACTTCGTACCTTACTTAAATGAACTAAGAAGATTTGGCAGATCCTGGATCTTTTAATCTGGATAACTGATCTCTGGTTAATTTGGTTTTTCAAACAAGTTCGCGAATCAGATTAAAATGTCTGGATGAACTGATCTGAGATTGCAGTGTGTGTTGTGAAAGACTAATTTATCGAGATTTAGTTGATATATCAAAATTATGATTAGCAATCCAGCAATCATCTAATTAATATTCAATTATCCATGTGAGCAAATCATTTAAAATGTGTAGTAAACTCTTTGTTAAATATGATATGCAATAACTTTTCACATTTGTTGTGGGCTGCATGCTTTACACTTTCATAATATTTAGCATAGAGCTGGGCAATTTGGTATAAAATCAAATCTTGATTTTATTAAACATTTTAACTTGATTACAAATAATAAACAATTAATTAATTAATTAATTAATTAATTAATTAATTAATTAATTAATTAATTAATTAATTTATTTATTTATTTATTTATTTATTTATTTATTTATTTATTTATTTATTTATTTATTTATTTATTTATTTATTTTTGCACTCAGTTTACTGACAGGCTTTGTACAGTAAATATGTTACCATATTACAAGTGAACATTTTTTGAATGAATTCGAGTGCATTACTTGATTTTAAAATAACTGAAGGAAACACACACTCATCTACTATCTATGATTATTTATTGAACAACAAACATTGAAAATCTGAAATTAAAACCCACATTGCCTAAAACCAACAGTCACTTTTTGCTTATAAAAAAAGTGAATATAAATAGCTTGCACTTTTGGAAACAAAATAAATAGTTTTTCTTAATAAAAGAACAAAAAAAAAAGCAGTATCTGTTCTAAATAAAATAACTCTTGCATATCCTCTAAATAATATTTAAACAGTGCATTTCTTGCATCTTCTGTAAACAAATATTTTGATGTAAATAATAATTTTAATGTAATGAAAAGTACGCCATCTCAAGGTATCTCTGGCGCAGTTTCCAGTCATCGTCAGTGTAGTGCAAAGTAAGGCTCAAAATGGGCCCATCGTCCTACCTGACCAGAGATCAGATGTGGCAGCAAAGTCTGGCTAACAGAGCGGGGTCATGTGATTCCACACTCGTATGGGGAAAGTAACTGAAAAAAATTAACCTGGAAAAATTCGATCGATTATAGGTTCTGGATGTCGATTTAGATTTTGCTAAAGGTGTCTCCAAATCACAGGTATATTAGCAGTCAAAACGTGTGCATGACTGCATAAATTGTTATTCTTTTCCCTTAAAAATACCAAAAACAGAAGATTGGCTATTACCATATACACAAATTGTACTAAAGCTGGGTCGGTACCTTAAAATAGTATGCATTTGTATCTAAAAAGTCCATTTAAATAAAAATTGTTCTCTTTGAATGCCTTGGGAAGAGAACACCTTTGGGACAGTTTTTGTACTTTTATTTCAGAGTGTAGATTGCATAACCATTTTATTTATATATGAGCAATTACACCGTTATGGATGTGACATTTGCAGTACAATCTTAAAACATAAATTCACCAGAATGTATATGTTAACATTATATTGAAACATCTGTTTATTTTTTTGGAGCAGAAAAAATATCAATCTGTAAGCATATTTTATATTTTAAATGAAGGAAATTAACATGCGTTATGGATGTGACGAAAAAAGTCTGCGAGTTAAAAGTATACAACATACTTTGTAGAAATTATGTGAATTAAACTGCACAACACAAAAGAAATAATGCTAATCAAAAGGGTAAGAGTTGGCTCACTATAGAACAAAAATAATTGATTTTATTTTGTTTGACATTTTTTGCATTTATGAGGAAAAAAGCTCCATTACGGATGTGACATCTCTTCGTTATGGATGTGACAGATGTGAAATTGGCACTTGAGTGATTTTGGTAAATCAAATATAATATTTGAAAACAACAACAGAGACATTTTTGAGTATTTTTAAAGCACTGTAAAATACTTGCTTACACAAAAAAAAAAACGCAGAAACTGTTTCAATATTTTGGCAAAAACGTAATTTTTTCCCCAGTGTATATAATCTATAGGTTGCTAAAAATACCAGCATTCTGTACATACTTTCAGTATTACCTTTGCTTGAAATGACCCAATATAATCCTGTTTATATGAAATAAGCCTGTTCCCATGCATGTTTGAGCTACCAAACTGTTGCTATGACAACAACTCTCAGATTAGTTTTGAAGAACAAAACGATCATGGATTGTGTCAAATAGTCAATATCCAAATCCAGCTAACTGAGTAATTCAGGTAGGAAGAACGGACCTCAGAACACAAAGGCTATGTTAACACTACTGCCTTTGTGTTTACACTCTGTTTTAACATCACACTACATGCATAAGGGGATGGCAGAAGCTAGAAGTATCTACAAAATCATACAAAATGGATTGTTTTTAAGCTAAACATTTACTATTAAATTGCATTAGAAAATTTGTCAGAGCAGAACAGAAGTGTTTTAAAGCAGAAGTTTTTAAAGCAGAAAAAAATTTATCTGAAAATATAAGTTATTATTGTTACAGTTTGCACTAAAAACGCACAGGCAACAATAATTATCAATGAAATGTATATTTATTAACAAACACTTACATCTAGAAACAGGAACATGGAAACTCAGGATTGATTAGGATGTAGACAATACAATACCAGACAACGAACTAACAAAACTGCAAGACATGATTAAACTGATCACAAACAGGTAAGACACAGGTGGAACTAAATACTAACTAATGGCGGAAAAAAGGACAATGTAATTACATGACATAACAAACTCACATGGAACACAAGACATGGGAGGCACATAATCCTGACAGCTACAGTATATAATTATTGTACACAATTATATACACACTTATTAAAAATATAATTATAATAGGATTCATTATAAACAATTTAAGTCTAGCATTAAATTTCCCTGGGAGAAAGATTGATTGATTTATTCATTTTCCTTCAACTAAAGGGGGTTTCCACACTGGATGCGCCGCTCAATGACGCACCACACAGCAACATGCATTTTAGAATTATAAACATAGGTTTCTATCAGGGTACGCACGCACACACAAGACTCAGGACACTATTCATATTTCTGCCACACCAAAAAAAAGCGCCATCTGACAAGTTTTATACTAAATGACATTCAAATGTGCGCGTCTGATGTGCAATACTTCCAACTGTCGTGCGCACCGTGTCATGGTGCTCAGCGGCTCATCCAGTGTGCGACCCGCTTTAGTCTCTATTTCAGAGGTCACCACGGCGGAATGAACCACCAACTATTCCAGCATATGTTTTACACAGCGGCTGCCCTTCCAGCTGCAATCCAGTACTGAGAAACACCCATATACACTTGTTTACACACACTCATACACTACGGCCACTATTTAGTTTATTCAATTCCCCAGATAGCATACGAATGTGGGCCACTTTAGGCAGTTATGCGGCACTGGTGGCATTCCTTCGGCCCAGACAAAATAAATGTGAGCCTGAAGTGACCCACCTGTACAATGGAAAAGGAGGGCCAAAGATTCAAATTCATATATGGCCCATTTAAGGCAAAGATTTGGCACTTATGGCAAAATGTAATCTGAATGTGAGCCTAATGTGGCCCATGTGGAAAATGATAAATTTGGCCCAAATGATGGAGGACAAATGTGGGCCACAGTTGGCAAAATGTGGCATAGTCATTTAAGGGTAATCTGGGTCTAAACCTAAAGTGCCTCACACGTGTAAGTGCAAATGTGGCCCAGTTATCTTAAGACATATGTGTGCCACTTTTGGCAAATATTTGGCACAGTAAGCTCTGGCTATTGCAGCCGTTAGCCTACAGTGGCCCAGAGAAGATATGGAAAATGTGGCCCAGTTATCTTAAAACATATGTGGGCCACTTTTGGCGAATATTCGACACAGTAAGCTATGGCTAATGTGGATTTGAGCCTATAGTGGCCTAGAGAAGATATGGCAAATGTGGCCCAGTTATCCTAAAGCAAATGTGGGCCACTTTTGGCAAATATTTGGCACAGTTAGCTCTGGCTAATGTGGCTGTGAACCTAAAGCGGCCCAGAGAAGATATGGCAAATGTGGCCCAGTTATCTTAAAACATATGTGGACCACAAAGACACCATCATGGAGAAAAGTGTTTGCTTTAGTTGGGCTCATAGCCAGTGGCGGCTGGTCAATAGAGGGCGCTGGGGCGCCGCCCCCTTCAAGTTAGACCCCTTTAATATGTTAATATTTATTATCACAAATATTAACTAAATAAATTGATTTAATTATAACATTCTAACATTTATTGAAGTCATACTAACATTTATTGAAAAAAAATGTATTAACAATATTTTTTTATATGTGCGCGGGCCGCCGGACTAATGAGTGTCTATGTAGGTACACAAACTTTTGCAATGCACGTGATATGACGATAAGCTCTAATTGGCCGGTTTTAAATTGTCATTTAAATTGGCAGCTTGTCTGTGCCGACCTTAATCATAGTATAAGCAAGTGCAATTTCTCGAGATAAAGGAAAATTCCGTTGTATCTTTGCAAAGATATCCGTTCACAAGGTGTTTGGATGAAGAAAAAAATAAATAATCAAGGAACTTGGACCAAATCAACCTTCCATGCAAATTCACCAGCAGTCAAGTGATCGCGGGCGCGCGTACACTCGGGGCTTTTCCAGCACTTGTTATGACAAACGGAGTTGGCTAGCAGGTTGTGATGTAAGTCATGCCTTTACTGTTTCTTTACTGTAACTTTCAAGAATTTTGCTTGAAAAGTTTATTCATTACAGCAAACAAGCCAAGAAAACAAAAAACAATAAAATTAAGCGAGGCACAACCTGTGCTGAAATAATATTATTCACTGATGTTAACCAATGTTTAATCCATTATTAGACGTAACATAATAACCTGCTTGCACATGCCACAGAATTATGAAGGTTTATAATCTAAAAAAAATCTATGGTTCAACTTCTGCTCACAGAAACATCAATAATCAGCGTATGAACCTCAACAACAGTGACAATTAACAAAATGAACAAAACTCACAAACATCACAAAAAGGATACTAAAAGTTGACAAAACCAACAACGTCAACATAAACAGCAGAATCAAAAGCAAATAATGAAAACTGTTGCATCAATAAGCTATAGAATAAATTCATACTGCAATGCATGCTGAGATTTTTGTACTTTGACACACCCAGCAAGTGTAAGGTGTAGGCCAGATCTGGGCCAGAATAAAAGCAAATTGTGGCCCAGAATAGGGTCAGTTCTGGTTCAGTTGGTTGAATTCTGGCTAATATGTGGTATTGCTTTGGTTTATTTGTGGCCCAGATATGACAACCAGGAGCCGACCGCCCTAGAGCCATCATTCCATTCAGTATGTGGTCCAGATGTAAGTGTCTGGTGTGGGCCAGATCTGGGACAGAATAAAAGCAAACTGTGGCCCAGAATAGGGTCAGTTCTGGTTCATTTGGTTGAATTCTGGCTGATATGTGGTATGCTATGGCTTAATTGTGGCCCAGATCTGGCAAACAGGAGCGAACCTCCCAAGTGGCATCATTCCATGCAATATGTGGGCCGGATGTAAGTGTCTGGTGTGGGCCGGATTTGAGTCACATGAATTTTGCTAGCTGGGTCATACCCCATGTCTTTGGACTATGGGGGAAACCCACGCAAACATGGGGAACAAGCAAACTCCTTTGCTGTGAGGCGACAGTGCTAACTACTGAGCCACCGTGCTATCCAGAGAGAAAGATGTCACATTCAAAACATGATAAAATCAGAAAGTACAGAATGTAGGCCCTAAATACAAGTGATAAATCGAAATTATGTTGACTGTTTTAATTAAACTGAATTATAGCTAAGCAAACATATCTTATTCGGAACAAATGCTAATGTTTTCATTACACAGCGGTTTAGCATGTACACATTTTACATTGCAAATATTGTTTTGGAAACAAGGATTTTTACTTCACTTATGTTCCAGTGTCCACTTAAAACATCATCATTTGTCTGACCATTTAAATGAGCAATGCAACTTTTTTGTTCTATGCATAAACTGTATGTTTATTTGATTGCAGGCTGTGATGTTATTAAGTTATTAACATTATAATATGTTTAGTCCATGTGAGATGCTTGGGCACATTTTCACTGTGTTAGGTTAACAAATACATTTCCTTTCCTAACATGGATTAGTATACGGTTTAATTTGTATTCTTTGCATTAAACATTTTTATCCAACTATTCAAAAAAAGCAGATCTCATGAGCCATAATCTACAGTAGCTGACAACCACTGCTTCAGGTCCCTCGCAGATCATCTATCTTTATATGTCTGATTCTGATGCATCAAGCAGCATGACTTTGAAGTGTCATAGTCACCCCTTGCTAAGCAATGGCCTTGGGAAGAGCCTGTAGGACAAAAGAAGTTTCTGCTGGTGGGCATCAGTGTTCCTGGCACAGGTCTCTCTGGGTGACTGCAAACCTATTTTCCAGATGGCTGAATGAGGTTATAATCCTGCACAGCTCTCACACAAATGATTGCATTCTCCAAACTCTGCAGTAGAATTGTAATTGTCACATATGCTTCTTAGCTTTAGTATTATAGTTGTCTGTGTAATGAACACAATGATGCATGGAAAAAGTACAATATCACTGGACCACAGAGGGAACTGGTGGTAGCCTCGTATAAAGATGTTAAAGTAAACCCAGGTTTCTTCTAATTACGTACCCCTATATACGTTTCTGAACAGCGCCAAATACATCCAAGGAGCTACTTTTCTTGCAGTTTTGTTTTTATGAATCCACCATCCAATTTATGAGGCCGCTGTGTACGCTTTTTGAAATCTCAAATTTCTCACGCGAGTGCCATTCACGCCTACTCTTCTCACTTAAATCCAATAGACGCCGCTAACTGACTGACCGATCGACTGGCCCACCCTGCTCCTTCCCTAAACCCAACCGATAATGTTTTAAAAGCACAGATTGACCCTATTATGGATTTTTGAAAATGACCTATAAGCCTCATTCACGCTAAGATCAACTCACAGCTGCAAAACGACAAGTAACCATTCATTTCAAGGGAGAGCGAGCGACTTCCATCGAGCTCCATACACGCGAAAGACAGAGACTGTTGGCAACCAGGTGGGCGTGTTGAGCGATGGGACAAAGTTGAGAATCCTTAACTTTATGCAAATGACTTTCTTGAGCGACAGACAATAGGAGCACCAGCAGAGCACACGTGATTCTCTCTCAGCTCGCTCAGAGGCCGGTTGTATTTGTGCTGTAGACCTACACAGACCTGTATTTGAAGCAGGAGCGACAGGTAGCTACAAAGTCACTGCTAGTGTGAATGAGGCATTAATGAACACTAAGTGAATAAAAACATCCTGCAAAGTTTTATATCTGAAAGTGCACCATGTATAAAGTTATTGTCTCAAAAAGTCAGCTTTGGGTTATTAAAATAAGTCGCTTTTAAAATGAATCCCAAACCATTTCTTGTTGATGTCAAAGTGATCATTCGACCTGGAGACCTTTGACCTTTTTGCTATTTCTGCACAGAATTTTGTTTAAACAAATCTGCTGATTTATGCTGAATGATTTTGGGATTATAGTTAATAAAAAACTTAAAACATAAAATAAAAAAATTAAACATTTTTAACTTTTATTTAAGTTTGGAATGCAAATTAGATCCACTTGTTTGGTAAACAAAGCAAGTCACTCATATATAATAAATATAATATTATTTATAATATTGTATTAAAAATGATATTATATATAAAAACATAAACATTTAAACTGGGTGGCAGGGTGGCTCAGTGGTTAGCACTGTTGCCTCACAACAAGAAGATCACTACTTCCTGGCTGGGTCAGGTGACATTTCTGTATGGAGTTTATATGTTCTCCCCGTGTTGGTGTGGGTTTCCTGCGGGTGCTCCGGTTTCCCCCACAATCCAAAGACATGCGTTAAAATTGAATTGAATAAGCTAAATTGGCCCTAGTGCATGAGTGTTAATGTAAGAATGTATGGGTGTTTCCCAGTACTGGTTTGTGGCTGGAAGGGCATCCGCTGTGTAAAACATATGGGTTTGGATAAGTTGGCCGTTCATTCTGCTGTGGTGACCCCTGATAAATAAAGGGGATGAAGCTGAAGGTAAATGAATGAATGAACATCTGAATGGTTGGATATCGCATATAATGTTCAAAATATGGAGAGAATGACTTTTTCATTAAAACAACAAATGGACAAATGTTGGGAGAAATGGATTTTGCTTATGCATTTACATTGTGTAAACTGATTTTTATATATGTTTGTTAATGTGACTTGTAAGGACATACAGTATGTGACCACTGACCAGTCAACTGTTCATGTAAGCTCCGATGTTATTGATTTTTCTTTTCTACTTTCTTCACTAAAACTAAATTTTAAAAAGTGTCTAAACATTTGCATATTAGTCAAAAATATAGCTGGGATTCATATGAAATTGAATAAATATATAAACACTAAAATACGTTTATTCATTCATTCATTCATTCATTCATTCATTCATTCATTTTTTTTACGGCTTAGTCTCTTTATTAATCAGGGGTTGCAGTCGAATGAACCGGTGGAATAACTTATCCAGCATATGCTTTACGCAGCAGATGCCCTTCCAGCCACAACCCAACACTGGGAAACACCCATACACTCCGCTTTCACACACATATACTCCAGCCAATTTAGCTTATTCAATTCACGTATAGCATGTCTTTGGACTGTGGGGGAAACCGGAGCACCCAGAGGAAACCCACACCAACCTGGGGAGAACATGCAAACTCAACACAGAAATGCCAACTGACCCACCCGGGACTCGAACTAGCAACCATCTTGCTGTGAGGCAACAGTGCTAACCACTGAGCCACCATGCCACTCTCCCAAAACCAGCGCACGGCCTTTACATGTCTTAGTATACATTTTTGCAAAATGTAAAATGTATTGCTTTGGGTATGTTGCATGTTTAAGATGACAAAATCTTCTGGAGGGCAGGGACATACTGCCGCATAGAATTTATTTTACCAAGAATATTTGTAGATATGTTAGAAGATCAAGTCTTTGTCTTGCTTTACTCCTCCTATTAAATTGTATTCCTTATAATGCCACTAATTATTTTGTATTTTTTTTACTCTGGACAGCATCCCGAATGTATTGTGCTGCTAAATAACATTCATTCTTGTGTCTAGTTAATTAGGGAGTTTGAGACCCTGTGGTGTTGTATCAGACAACGTGGATAGTTTTGAGCTGCGGCTCTTTATCAGAAAGAAGCAGACTCTATGAACACATTGCCCTTGCTGTTTGTGCAGGGCTATCTCTGTGTGCAGAAATACATCAGCACTGCAGAGTTGAGGAGTTCACATATGCACTCAGGAATTACCTCCATGTGGCTACTGGGAATGGTCCAGCTGAACAACTGGCTAAATTCAATCACTTTGCTGGCTTTTCATTTGCAGATTCATGGAGGAAAAACAAACCATAGTATGGCTTAGTAGTGATTAGCTAGAAGAGAAGCAATATACACAAACTGTGTAATGTGTAATGTTAATTTTGGTCACACTTTATTTGATGGTCCGTTTGTTGAATTAAAGTTAAATTATTATGTATCTACATACCAACTAAAAGCATCTACATGCCAACTAAGCATCTATATGCCAACTAATTATTAATGTTACTTTTCTGAGAAAACTCACATTCACACACTCATTTATATTTATACATGTTTTTTTATGTGTGAGCGTATGTGTGAGAGAGCCATTTTCAGATTACAAACAGTGAATTAGGTTCAGTTTCAGCTTGGTGTGATGCTTGGTGTGAACCACATGATTATATTGTCTATAAAACTGCAAGGACAACAGCAGAGGTATGTCTTCTAATAAATTCTGAAGAACTCTACAGCTTGGACTGTTCCTTTTCAATCATTTGGTTTCATTTGACAAAGCCCTCTGTTTGACTGTGTGTGTGTGTGTATGTACTGTATGTTTGCTTTCTTAGTTTGGCTTTGCTGACCCTTCAAACTCTCCTGTAGAACAGAAAACAAATACTCTTTATTTCCCTAAAGTCCATTTGTTTGAGTACAGCTCACTACAGTGCCACGTGCAGGCTATTGCTTCCCCCCCTTCTCTTCCATCATATGCATTAGACCTTCTATATGAATGGACCCTTCAATAGATTTAATAATACTTTCATGTCTATTTTTTATGCCGTTGCTCATGAATTATTGAAAGAACACACAGGAACCAGCATACAGATTTGTATGTCTGTTGAAAGCATGAGGATGATGTGTGTCCTCTGGCACAGCAGAATGAAAAGGTCAGGTCATTCCAACTCGCATAAATGAATCGCTGTCACATGGATACTGTATGGACGAATGTACCTATACTGTATGGATAGACTATAGCTCAGCACTGTATACTACCTGACAAAAGTCTTGGGTAACACTTATAATAACTACACACTATGAATCATTTATTAAGCATTTGTTAAGCACTAACTCTACATTAATAAACGTTAGTAAGCAGTTTATAACTACAGCTACAAATGCTGTATTATTGACTTATAACCACATTTATAATGTGCTTAATAATACTTTCATGATTTGTGACTGGTTGATTTTTTCATTACTAAATTAAGTATTGCATTATTTACACACACAGTTGTATTTAAGAGTAGTTGGAGGTTTTTAAGATAAATTCAGAATGAGTTAGTAAATGATTAACAAACTATTGAAATTAAGATTTATATATCTTATTATTCAGGCAGATAGTAAGGTTACGCTGTATGTTAATAAATGCTGTTATTATTCAACTGCAGTTTTGTGACCTAATCTAAAGTGAGGACTAGTTATGCTTTATAAATCCCTTATAAATGACAATTAAAGGCCTTAGTATTAAATATACAATATCTTTGCAATTTTATCTAAAAAGTAAAATTACTGTAAAGTTTACACATTGCTGAATAACAGGAGTGTCAAAATAGACATACAATACAATAGGATGCAATGTTAAACTGCACAGTAATTTTATTTTAGATAAGGTTGCAAAGATTTATTTTTATTTGACGCCATTTTATTTGTGTATCCTTCAAATGAATAGAAATGGATAATGTGTTTATGTTCTTTTTTCCTGTTTAGAATTTAACTGAGCCTTTAATTGTCATTTATAAGGGATTTATTAAGCATAAATAGTCCTCACTTTAGATTAGGTCACAAAACTGGATAAAGTTGAGTTAATAAAGCATTTATTAACATACAAATTAACTATTCACATATGCCTGAATAATAAAAATTATAATGTAAGTTGAATAGTTTATTAATCATTTACTAACTCATTCTAAATGATCTTTAAAAAAAACACCAACTATGCTTAAATAACTGGTTTGTAAATAATGCAATACTTAATTTAGTATGAAAAATAAATCACTAACAAAGTATGAAAGTACAATTATTAAGCACAATATAAATGTGGTTGTAATTCAAGAATAGAGTATTTGTAGCTGCAGTTATAAACTGCTTACTAACGCTTGATAATGTAGAGTTAATGCTTAACAGATAAAGACATCACTATTTGCTAATGCTTAACAAATGGTTCATAGTGTGTAGTTATTATAAAGTGTTACCAAGTCTTGTCGTCTATCCGAGTTGTAAGAGCAACAAATAATAACATGATCATTTGGAAAGTGTCAAGAAGGTAGATTTTTCCAATGAATCATCTGTTGAGCTGCATCCCAATCATCACATATACTGCAGAATAACTATTGTAACCTGCATGGACTCAAGATTCTCACAGAAATCAGTCATCACTCTTTCTCATATTTTAGCTTCCACATCAAAGTTCCTGAAAGAAAAGAAGGTCAAGGTGCTCCAGGATGGCCAGCCCAGTCACCAGACATGAACATTATTGAGCATGTCTGGGCTAAGATGATAGGAAGAGGCATTAAAGATGAGTCTGAATAATCATGAGTACAAGCATAACAGCATTTGCAAGCCTATGTCAGTTCATCTTGAGAGATGATTCCAATTTACAGCATAAGACTGTATTGTTGGATGCATGTGTTGCTTGACAGTAATGATACCGCTTATTTCCATGTGCCATGGATCTGATATGAGTTCTGAAAAATGAGGGTGTTGACAATAATGCCATTACTGTCAGCATTATTGTCCCAACTGCACATAATTCCTCCTTCCACAATGCGCTTCTTTGAGATCCACACGAGTGAATTTATTGGCATAGCAGGAGTTTGTTCACTTCATGGATGGGAAATCTTCGATTTGACTTCTATTTCCTGTCTGGGGCTATTTATCCTTTCTGTCTGTCTGGACACACTGTGCAGCCTCCACCTTCAGATCAATAGCTGATCGCTGTCGTCCCACAATCCTACCAGGTTCTTTAGCCTTTAAAACATGAAGTTCCCTTTAAAAACAGTTATCTTCAAAACATTCTGAATCTAGACTTCTTTATTTATGGGTTTTTTTTGTTTGTTTTTTGAGTTTTCATTTAAAGGGGTAGGTCACCCAAAAAAGCTGAAAACTTGTAATCATTGACTTACACTACCTGACAAAAGTCTTGTCGTCGATCCCAGTTATAAGAGCAACAAATAGTAACTTGACTTTTAGTTAATCATTTGGAAAAATAGCAGAATGTAGATTTTTCCGATGAATCATCTGTTAAACTGCATCCCACTCATCACAAATACTGCAGAAGACCTATTGGAATCCGTATGGACCCAAGATTCTCACAGAAATCAGTCAAGTTTGGTGAAGGAAAATCATGATTTGGGGTTACATTTAAATATGGGGGCCTGCGAGAGATCTGCAGCGTGGATGGCATAATCAACCAACCTGAGATATTAAAACATTTTGTACTGCCCCATTTACATTACAAACCAATGAAGAGAGCAATTTTTTCAGCAGGATAGCGCTCCTTCTCATACTTCAGCCTCCACATCAAAGTTCCTGAAAGTAAAAAAAAGGCAAAGTGCTCCAGGATTGGCCAGTCCCGTCACCAGACATGAACATTATTGAGCATGTCTGGGTAAGATGAAGGAGGAGGCATTGAAGATGAATCCAAAGAATCTTTATGAACTCTGGGAGTCCTGCAAGAACGCTTTCTTTGCCATACCTGATGACTTTATTAATAAGTTATTTGAGTCATTGCAGAGATGTGTGGATGAAGTTGTCCAAGCTCATGGGAGTCATACACAATATTAATTCTTTTTCACTGCACCATGACTTTATAGTCAATATTGTTAACATTATTTCTGTTAAGTGACAAGAACTTTTGTCTAAGCAAAAGTCAGCCTTGCAGTCCTAATTAAATAATTAAAAATCAAGGCATGATCATGTTTTATTTAAGTAAAATAATCGTAATCTAGAGGTCTTTTCCTTTTATATTTAGCCACTTCTGATACCAAATGATCAACTTGAAGTCAAATTATTATTTGTTGTTCCTAAAACTTGGATAGGCAACAAGACCTTTTGTCAGGTAGTGGGATAGTAGAAAAAACAAATACTATACAAAAACAATGGTTTCCAACAATTTCAAAATAAATTGTTCTGTATGTTTAAGAGAAGAAAGAAACTTATAAAGGTGTGAAACAAATAAAGGTGACTAAATGATGACAGAATTTTCATTTTTATGTGAACTATCCTTTTAAATATCTCTCCAGGGTCGTACTTTATAAGCTGACAAGCACTGTTCACTGAGATTTACAGTGCATTAGAAGTGCAAATGAAGAAACCTTTCTCCCCAAAATACAATTCTGCCATACATTATTCATCCTCATGTTATTCAAACCCAAGAAATACAGACTGTGCAAAAATACAGACAGTGCAGGATACAGACAGTGTAAAATACAGGACAGTGCAAAATACAGACACTGCAGTATACAACAACATACTCACAAAAAACAAGACAATGTAAAATTGGCAATGTTGACAGCGATACGTAGGCAGTATTGTTTTAAGTATGGATTTGTTAAAGTCTGTTATTATTTGTGAATATTCATAATGACAAAAATATGTTTTTGCTAGATAAAGAAAATAATCACTGTGTGTGTTTCAGTCTCTTGTCGACATCACTGACAAACAGGTGAGAAAACAAAAAATTGCCTCAGAGACAAGAAATATATCTGCATAAATCTTGAAATGCCTACTTTAAAATGAACTCTATTTGACTCTAATTACTGTAAATTAACTATATTTTTAAATAATTTATTATTTTCAATATACAGTAATTATTTCCTGTGTAAATATAGTTTAAAATCTCATTGATTCTGTGATCAACTGCAGTCTTTAGTGTCAAGTGATATTTCAAAAATCTGTTTTTAATATGGTGACTACGTTTAGAGAGTCGTTACGTTACGTTAAATTCAATCAATGCTGAGAAGTTAATTTAATACATATATATATATATATACATACATATATATATATATATACATACATACAGAACATACACTCACCGGCCACTTTATTAGATACACCTTACTTGTACTGGCTTGGACCTTTTGCCTTCAGAACTGCCCTTAATCCTTCGTGGCATAGATTCAACAAGTCTTTAGTGTCAAGTGATTATTTCAAAATCTGTTTTAATATGGTGACTACGTTTAGAGAGTCGTTACGTTACGTTAAATTCAATCAATGCTGAGAAGGTTAATTTAATACAATATATATATATATATACATACATATATATATATATATATATACATACATACAGAACATACACTCACCGGCCACTTTATTAGATACACCTTACTTGTACTGGCTTGGACCTTTTGCCTTCAGAACTGCCTTAATCCTTCGTGGCATAGATTCACAAGTCCTTTAGTGTCAAGTGATATTTCACAAAATCTGTTTTTAATATGGTGACTACGTTTAGAGAGTCGTTACGTTACGTTAAATTCAATCAATGCTGAGAAGTTAATTTAATACATATATATATATATACATACATATATATATATATATACTACATACAGAACATACACTCACCGGCCACTTTATTAGATACACCTTACTTGTACTGGCTTGGACCTTTTGCCTTCAGAACTGCCTTAATCCTTCGTGGCATAGATTCAACAAGGTACTTGAAATATTCTTCAGAATATTGGACCATATTGACACGATCATGCAGTTCCAGTAAATCAGCAGTTTCTGAAATACACAAACCAACCCATCTGGCACCAACAACCATGCCACATTCAAAGTCCCTTAAATCACCTTTCTTCCCCATTCTTGATGCTCATTTTGAACTGCAGCAGATCGTCTTGACCATGTCTACATGCCTAAATGCATTGAGTTGCTGCCAGGTGATTGGCTGATTAGTAGCATACTGTACATACATATATCATCCCGAAGGATTCACATAACTAAGAATCTTTTCAAATCACATTTAGGATTTTTTTTTCTAAAGATTACAAATACTAAACATTACAGATATTAAAAATGAATAAAAAACTGGAATGATATCGATATTTCATAGTATGAGTCCTTATTGAGTACAGATCTTCTGTGCCCTTGTGAGTTTTCTTCATAGTGTTTGGTGTTTATAAAAATTGATTTCCGCCGCCGTAAACCCTCTGATCTTTTTAAGCATCAGCAGAAAACATTATTATTGCCAGAATTGCCTCATGCTGTTTGGGATGATGGTTAAGTCAGTGAGCAGCAGTCATGTCAGGCTGAATTTTGATTCGCTGCAGGTCTCAAGACCCCTAGCCCTTTATCTGGGCGTGTGAGTGGGTGGAGAGTGACCTCGCTCAATATTGTATTGATTTCCTCGTTTAGGTTCATAGCTGGAGCCTAACAATGGAGCAGAATAGCTCAAGGCTTCATCTTAATACACAGCTTGGAGACCGAAATGAAATAAAACGGTGAATGCTGTCAAGGGCTTCTGTAGTGGTTATAGTCTGCCCTAAATCCTTGTTTGTAGCACAAATTGGTGTGTTTGATGTCGAGGGACAGGTTCTTCAAAGATTTCTTGATTTAAAACAAGAACTTTCAGTGAATGTTAAGCATATTCTTCTACAGACACAAAGAGTATACTAATACAGTGCCGGGTGCTCCAGTTTCCCCCACAGTCCAAAGATATGCGCTATAGGTAAATTTAATAAACTAAATTGGCCGTAGTGTGTGTGTGTGTGTGGATGTTTCCTAGTACTGGGTTGCAGCTGGAAGGGCATCCACTGTGTAAAATATATGCTGGATAAGTTGGTGATTCATTCCGCTATGGCGACCGCTGATAAATAAAGGGACTAAGCCGAAAGAAAATGAATGAATGACAGCAACCTATTTAGACTCTCAGTGTCCACCTGGGAGAGAATTACAATAATCCATCCTAGAAATGACAACTGCTTGGGCAAGAGTTAGTGAAGCCTGCACTGTGTGGAAGGGCCTGATCATTCTACTGTTGCATAGAGCAAACCTGCATGATCATGGTTGTGTTTGCAATGGGATCAAGGGTCAACTGGTCATCAAAAGTCACCCCAAGGCTCCTCACTGAATTAGAAAGTATAATTGTACAACCTCAAATCAGATAATAACAACAACAACAACAACACCAACAATAATAATAATAATAATAATAATAATAATAATAATAATAATAATAATAATAATAATAATAATAATAATAATAATAATAGTTTGTATTAAAAAAGAAAGTGATTTTGAAAATTTACTTTGACATATTTCATAGCAGACAATATGAACAGAAAATATATTTTGTCTGGTCAACTTCATTTCATTTGTAAATATACATAATTTCCTGTCATTCAGAAAGTTGGGACAGGAGCAATTTAGGGCTAGTAATCAGGTACGTTGATGTGATTTGAAACAGGCTGCTGACTTTTCTGGGCTTGGAGGCATTTGGGATGGACTATCAGACAGTGGAAATTTATACTGTGGTCTGATGAATCAGTATTTCATGTATTTTTTTGGGAGAAATAGATGCCGTGTGCTCTGGACCAAAGAGGAAAAGATCATCCAGACTGTTACCAGCAACAAGTCCAAAAAACAAGGTCTATTATGGTATGGGGTTGTGCCAGTGCCCTTGGTAAAGGTAATTTTCACTTGTGATGGCACCATTAATGCTGAAAAGTATATATAGATTATGGAGCACTATGTTGCCTTATTTTCCAGGGATGTCCATGCATATCTCAACAAAACAATGCAAAACCACATTTTGCACACATTAAAAAATCCTGGCTGAGAGAAAGAGGTACAGGTACAAGACTTGTTTGCAGGGAAAATGGACAAAATTACACCTGAAACATTTCATCACTTGGTGTCTTCAGTCGCCAAATGTCTTTTAAGTGTTTAAGTGAAAAGGAATGGCAAAATTACAAGTGGTAAATGTTTACTGTTCCAACTTTTAAATGTGTTGCAAGAACTAAAATTGGAATACTGATTTGGGGTTGTAGATGACCCCAATATGTGTTTGCTAGATTAACTTCTTTCCTCCGTGCTAGATGTAATGTAATGTGTATTTATATAGCGCATTTATTGTGTATGCCCATACACCCAAAGCGCTTCACAATCATGAGGGGGGTCTCTCCACACCACCACCAGTGTGTAGCATCCACTTGGATGATGCAACGGCAGCCACAGGACAACGGCGCCAGTGCGCTCACCACACACCAGCTATTAGTGGAGTGGAGAGACAGTGATAGAGCCAATTCGGTGGATGGGGATGATTAGGAGGGCCATGGTGGGTAAGGGCCGATTGAGGGACTTTGGCCAGGACACCGGGGTTACACCCCTACTCTTTACGAGAAGTGCCATGGGATTTTTAATGACCACAGAGAGTCAGGACCTCGGTTTAACGTCTCATCCGAAAGACGGTAGATATCCAGGCATTGTGAGATATGTGCAGCTACCATTGGATCATCTAGTTAAAATGACATATAGAGCTGTGTCATCATTCTAACAATGATACGAAATATCATGTTCTCGAATGATGGTTTCAAGGGATGTGGTGTAAATTGAGAAAAGAAGCGGTCCAAGAACTAATCCTAGGGGAACCCTATGACCAATTGATTTGATTTGAATATCTCCTTTCCAGTTATTTAGGTTATTTTATTGGCTAATGGATAACATTTTCCAATAATTTCTGGTGCTTGAGTGACATTCGTCAAAAAGAAAATTAAATGGCTTGGCATTTCAGAGTGTGCTACCTGCTACAGTACATTACAAGGATTTAGTAGCACACAACCCAGTGGGTGTACAGTACATCACATATGTGAATTCCCTAATTAGGTTTGTCATTCTCTTTTCAATATTGTGTTGTTTAAGAGTTAAGGAGCTGTAAAAGTCTTATCTAAGAGTGTAACATTTATTTAAAAATGCCTGTGAAACCATTTGTGGGATGCTTTTGTTCACAGAAGCTATCTGTGTGTGAACAGATCATTCTTATTTATTGACCTGATGTCTGATCTCACATATAACATTGAGTTATTTATTTATCACTTTTAGGGTGTGTTTGTGAGTCAGACAGAGTTGTCGGCAATTGGACAAGGTCCTTCTATCCTGCTCACTCAGTTTGGCTATTAAGTAGTTCTATTATGGAAGATTTCTACTGGTTACAAACTTTTTGCCTTTACAGATGATTGAGGCCATCATGCTCTTTGGGGTTTTCAATGCTGCAGAAATTGCCCCCTAGATATGTGACTCAATACAATCCTGTCTTGGAGGTCTACCGATAACTACTTGGATTTCAAGGCTTAGTTTGAGTTTTGACATTCATATTCAGTTGTGGAACCTTATATAAAGAGGTAATTTACCACAGGTTTACTCCAATCAAGTTGTGGAAACATCTCAAAAATGATCAAGGGAAACAGGGGGCACCTGAGTTCAAGTGTAACTGTCATGGTAAAGGCTGTGGTAAACATGTGATTATAATTATTATCATCATTTTTAGTACATTACAAAGATTTCCAATATTTTTCTTCCATATTGTCTACATGGGGTATTGTTTGTACAATTTTGAGGGAAATTCAAGAGTTCACACTTAGCTGATGATTGATTATAAAGCATGTTTGCCAAGGAGAGAGCCCTGTTTGCAGGATGAGAGGGGAGTTTAAGCTCAGGTATCTCAAGAACTGCTTGTTTATGGCTAATGACAAATTAGGGATTGCTATAGAGAGATAAACTGCTGACTAAGAGCTCATCTGTGGTACCAATTTGGTTTAGTCAATTCACTTATATTGCATATCTTTGGAGGGTGGAAGGAAACCGGGAACCCAGGGGAAACCCACGCAAGCATTTCAAGAACATATAAACTCCACTCAGAAACGTTAACTGACCTGGTCAGGATTTGAACCAGTGACATTCTTGCTGTGAGGCGACAGTGTTAACCACTGGACCGCCATGCCGCTCTATCTAGGAAAAGGGATAGGAGTATTGGTGGAAGGGGAGATTCTTCAAAACAAAGATAACTGAGATATGAAACTCTGGTTATTTTTGGTGACTTACAGTAGGAATCGTCTGATTAGTGAATGATGTGTTAGCTAATGCGGGACCAGCCTTGGTCAATCATAAGCGCGTGATCCTCTCAAAATTAGTTTATAAATAAACTTCACTTAGTTTATTCCATTTTGGTGTAAGGTTCTAAGATATAAAGTGTTATACTCCAGGGGAGCTAATTGTAGTGATAAACAACTACAGAAGTCTCAAAATCACCTCATCCTTGAATTTATCCCCTAACCCATGGTCACATAAAGTTGGCTTTCTTCAGCTCTCACCGGCCTTGACTGCTATCAAAAATGTTGCGTCAAATGGCAAAGTTAAAAAACATTCGGTGGACTTCTCTGAAAAGCTGTCGTAATAAAAGTGCAAAAGTATAATAACACCTTTCATAGGTCAAAGTCTGCTGTTTGAACTGAAAATATACCACCTGTAGTGAGGCACATTCTTTTATATGCTCTTAGATGAAGCCATGGCATGAGTGCAGTGACACATTCATGTCAATTTTTATTTCTAACCCTTTGACTTTTCCAGCGTGTTCATGAGTTCTTAATTCAGATCTTGCTAGTTTTGGGCAATAAGGAAAGTCTCTTTACTTGCTGATTTTACCATCAGGATTTATATTATTTGGAAGTTTGTATTTGGAAGTATATAGTCTATGTGTAAGTCTGAGTCCAGTATATAAGTTTGAGAAAGTGACTTTAAACAATATGCTATACCATGCTTGAATACTTGAATACTTTTTTTTACTAGTGTTTGTTATTACTTCCACGTCACTTTCTTAATCTGTCACTGTGACTGACCTGTTCATCCAGTCAAATAGGCCTTTTCATTCATTCATTCATTCATTCATTCATTCATTCATTCATTCATTCATTCATTCATTCATTCATTCATTCATTCATTCATTCATTCATTCATTCATTCATTCATTTTCCTTCGGCATAGTCTCTTAGTCTCTTATTTATCAAGAGCTGCCTCCAACCACCAACTATTCCAGCATTTGTTTTACGCAGTGGATGCCCTTCAAGCCACAACCCAGTACTGGAAAACACCCATACACTTTTACATTCGCACACACACACTTTCATACACTATGGTAAATTTTATTTACCCAATTCATCTATACCACATGTCTTTGGACTGCGGGGGAAACCGGAGCACCCGGAGGAAAGTAACACAAAAAAGGGGAGAACATATAAACTCCACACAGAAATTCCAGCTGGTCCAGTCGGGACTCAAACCAGCAACCTTCTTGCTGTCAGGCGACAGTGCTAACCACTAAGCCATTGTGATACCCAAAATAGGCATTATGTCTGGTAAAATGTCCCCAGTGTCATTTTTAAAAACTCAGCTGTGCTGTAAGCTTATACAATGATAAAGGGTTTTTGGTGAACAAGCTTGCTTCTGTAGATGGGCAAAACCAAGCAATGATCTTTTAATTATTAACCACAATACATACACTACCTATAAAGGTAGCTTTCATGGTGGTGCATTGTAAATAGTTGACCCCACATATCACAAATGGTATGATTTATATACAGTAGTCAACATTCGAAGTAGAACCAAACTTTCATCCAATGTTGACAACTACATTGTTTCTCTACATATTTTATCAGTGGAGGGGGTTTACTTATTTAGGATCTGTTAAATTTTTGCATTAACCAATGCTAGATGTCACCTTCGTTTCCCGAACCGAAAGAGAGAGGCTGAAAGCATCGCCCACGTAGGTCGATAAAGCCCATAATTACTCTTCTTTTCATATGTATGAGGCATCTGCATGCAAAATGTCAGTGATGCACTGCCCCCCCCACCCCACCCACCACAACCACCTACTCACAGGTGATCAGTGTTCATACTGAGCAGTTAAAACTATCGTCAAGAGGATAAAGGTGCCATTGAGAATTTCCCTAGGCATCACCTTTGCATTTAATAAATTTCAACAGTGTAAATAAAGGATTGACTTAGGAAAAGTTGTTAATTTACCACAGGCAGCATTGTCAAGGAATATGATATTATTAATGTTGCTCCTTGTGTGCTCTTCTAGAATCATTGCATATTACTTCTAAATAATTGGGGAGAGTTAAAAACTTTTTTCATGGAATAAAATGAGAGAGAGAGAGAGAGAGAGAGAGAGAGAGAGAGAGAGAGAGAGAGGAGAGAGAGAGAGAGAGAGAGAGAGAGAGAAGGAGTGAGAGAGAGATACACTCACCGGCCACTTTATTAGGTACACCTGTCAAACCGCTCGTTAACACAAATATCTAAGGAAGCCAATCACATGGCAGCAACTCAATACATTTAGGCATGTAGACATGGTCAAGACGATCTGCTGCAGTTCAAACCAAGCATCAGAATGGGGAAGAAAGCTGATTTTCACGCACAAACATCTCTAGGGTTTACAGAGAATGGTCCGAAAAAAAGAAAATGGAGGATTTTTTTGGCACACTTTGGGCCCTTTAGATCCAATTGTGTGTCATTGCCACAGCCTACCTGAGTAATGTTGCTGACCATGGCCATGCCTTTATGACCACGGTGTTCTGATGCCTACTTCCAGCAGGATAGCACCATATCATAAAGTGCGAATCTTCTCAGACTTGTTTCTTGAACATGACAATGACTTCATTGTATTCAAATGGCCTCCACAGTCACCAGAACTCAATCCAATAAAGCACTTTTGGGATGTGGTGGAATGGGAGATTCACATCATGGATGTGCAGCTAACATATTTGCAGCAACTGCATAATGCTATCATGTCAATATGGACCAAAATCTCTGAGGAATATTTCCAGTACCTTGTTGAATCTATGCCATGAACGATTAAGGCAGTTCTGAAGGCAAAAGGCAGTCCAACACGGTACTAGTAAGGTGTACCTAATAAAGTGGCTGGTGAGTGTATATAGATAGAGATAGAGAGACACTCTTATAATGAGTGTAAAGACTAATCACTTTGATTCACTCTACTATACTATTCATTCTCAAAAAACTGTGACAGTTCTCTCACTTCTAAAATCATCTCTCTACTTGAGGTAATCAAAAGAAACCTTTGAATCACAGAGAGGGAAGTGTGCCTTTTCAATTTGTACTTGTTCCATACCAATGGCAAGGCATAATGTCACATGAGAATAAGGATAGAGCTGCTTTCTGAAAGAGAACCATCTATTCATACTGTCAGAGAAGGAGCTCTTAACTAGATTAGTTACTGTCGAAAATGCAGCATCTCTTCATCAAACGTCACTTTTGCAGGTCACTACACAAAGCGTGGAAATTATGCTGTATGGCTTTATCATTTACACAGGTATCACAGAGTATATTATGGCCACATCATATCTCTGAAGGTGGCTGGTTGTTGTATTGCAGGATTTGAAAAGTAAAGCCGGTATTCTGTTCTCAAACCAGCACCTTGTCTGGCATATTCTGAGCAAACACTAAGATCTAACCTTTTTCCATAGAGGTAATTTTCTTGCATTGAAGTGCCAGTCAGGCTTGACCCAGGTCCAAACTAGTATGCAGCAGGGAAGTAAATGTGGGTCATTACAATTCTGAAGCTTTGGCAGTTATTTCTGTGTCTAACTACTGCATTCTCAGGCTCATCATTTTCTGAACACTAACGCTGGCGCCGACAAAGATGGCCGCCTCCGTGTCGTGCTCTGCAGTTGTCTTTGTGTTTTTGTTAGTTCGTCCTGTTTTTAGTCATATTCCTACAATTAGTTTCACCAGAGACGAATTGTTGGACATTCGGACGCATACACCACCAAATATTTTTCCAGACTTGGACTTGGATAGAGCAAAAGCACAAGGACTCTGTTTTAATCATTCTCGGGGATTTTAACAAAGCAAAACTATCCCGTGAACTCCCAAAATATAGACAGCATGTTACATGTCCCACAAGAGACAGTAACATATTGGATCACTGCTATACAACAATAAAGGATGCATACTGCTCTGTCCAACGAGCAGCTTTGGGGCACTCTGACCACTGTTTGATTCATCTCATACCAACCTACAGGCAGAAACTGAAAACAGCCAAACCTGTATTAAGATCTGTGAAAAGATGGACTAGCGAAACAGAGCGGGATCTACAAGCCTGTTTCGATCTCACAGATTGGAGTGTCTTTGAAGCTGCTGCAAACGATTTGGATGAGCTCACAGAGACTGTAACATCTTATATTAGTTTCTGTGAAGATGTGTGCATTCCTACCAGGACTCAACTCGCATACAACAATGACAAACCATGGTTCACTGTAGACTCAGACAGCTATGCCAGGCCAAGGAGGCTGCTTACAGGATAAGCAGCTTGTATAAGCAGGCCAAATACACACTGGAGAAGGAGATCAGAGTCGCAAAAAGGAACTATTCTGAGAAACTAAGGAGTCAGTTCTCTTCCAGCGACTCAGTATCTGTGTGGAAAAGTTTGAAAACCATTACAGACTATAAAACACCATCGCCCCAGCACTGTAGACAACCAACGACTTGCAAACGACCTGAATGAGTTTTACTGTCAGTTTGAGAAAACCCCCCACACCCACTCTGAACTGCTGTTTACATCACCATTATCACCTCGACCACCCCCCGCCTCCCCCATACCTGCACTTCAGTTCAGTGAAGATGATGTGCACCAGGTCTTCCGGAAACAGAAGAGGAAAAAAGCTCCAGGCCCAGATCTTATAACACCAGCCTGTTTAAAATCATGTGCTGACCAACTGCCCCCCATCTTCACCCTGATCTTCAACAGATCACTGGAGCTGTGTGAAAGTGCCCTCCTGCTTCAAACGCTCCATCATCATTCCCATACCAAAGAAACCCAAACTCACAGGACTAAATGACTACAGACCGGTGGCGCTGACATCTGTGGTCATGAAGTCTTTTTAAAAACTGGTGCTGGCCCAGCTGAAGGACATCACTGAACCCCCACTGGACTCTCTTCAGTTTGCCTACAGAGCAAACAGGTTTGTGGATGATGCAGTCAATATGGGACTGCATTATGTTCTGCAACACCTAGACAGACCGGGGACCTATGTGAGGATCTTGTTTGTTGACTTCAGCTCAGCTTTTAACACTATCATCCCAAAACTTCTCCTGCCCAAATTAACTGAGCTCTCCGTGCCCACCTCTGTCTGTCAGTGGATCAACAGCTTCCTAACGGACAGGCAGCAGCTGGTGAAGCTGGGAAAATTCTCATCCAGTACCCGCACAATCAGCACTGGCGCCCCCCAGGGGTGTGTCCTCTCCCCACTGCTCTTCTCCCTGTACACGAATGACTGCACTTCGAAAGACTCCTCTGTCAAGCTTTTAAAGTTTGCAGACGACACCAAATTTATCGGCCTCATTCAGGACGGTGAAGAGTCTGCTTACAGACAGGAGGTTAAGGAGTTGGCTGTCTGGTGCAGTCACAACAACCTGGAGCTGAAAACGCTCAAAACAGTGGAGATGATAGTGGACTTCAGGAGAAACCCCCCTGCTCTCCCCCCACTGAGCATCATGGACAGCATTGTGGCAGCAGTGGAGTCATTCAGGTTGCTGGGCACCACCATCTCTCAGGACCTGAAGTGGGACACTCACATTGACTCCATTGTCAAAAAAGCTCAACAGAGGCTGTACTTTCTTCGTCAGCTGAGGAAGTTCAACCTCCCAAAGGAGCTGCTGAAACAGTTCTACACCTCCATCATTGAATATGTCATCTGCACATCAATAACTGTCTGGTTTAGCTCAGCTACCAAATCCGACCTCCGAAGACTACGTCAAATAGTTCGGACTGCTGAGTGAATCATTGGTACATCTCTCCCTACTCTCCAAGAACTGTACTTATCCAGAGTGAGCAGAAGGGCTGCCAAAATCACTCTGGACCGCTCACACCCAGCACACTGCCTGTTTGAACTTTTACCTTCTGGTTGACGCTACAGAGCACTGCGCACCAGAACACAGACACAGAAACAATTTCTTCCCTCAGGCAATCCATCTCATGAACACTTGATGATAGTAATTGTGGAACCAACATCACTACCTGCTATACACTTTTTTTTCATACACACATACACTTATTTAACAACACACTTTACATGCCAATTTGCACATAACAGCTGCACATATAATGTTGTATATAGTAGTATACCTGTACAAACACTTGTCAATTTGTATATTTGCATTCACTTTTTAAAATATATTTATTATCTGTTTTTTAGTCCTCTCTGTAATTCTGTTGCACTGTAGAAGCTCTGTCACGAAAACAAATTCCTCGTATGTGTGAACATACCTGGCAATAAAGCTCTTTCTGATTCTGATTCTGTAATGTTGGACTTAGCGGTCTCGCCACATCTCCAATTATTAAAACATCAAGAGCTGCTTGTAGTAAACATGTGTGTTGAGATCTGAGACTTGAGCTATATATAAAATTATTTCTGTAAATAAATTAAGTGCTGTTTTTTCAAACATAATAGTTTTAATAACTTATTAACGTCCTTTGTGGCATAACAACAAGGTACTGAAAATATTCCTCAGAGAATTTAGTGACATGATAGCATCACACAGTTGCTGTTGATTGGTGGTGATACAATGCTCAATTGGTATTAATGAGCCCAAAGTGTGTCAAGAAAATATCCCCCACACCATTACACCACCACCAGCAGCCTGAACCATTGATACAAGGCAGGATGGATCCATGCTTTCATGTTGTTGATGCCAAATTTGGACCCTACCATCCGAATGGCTCAAGACTCATCAGACCAGGCAACGTTTTTCCAATCTTCTATTGTCCAATTTTGGTGAGCCTGTGCAAATTGTAGCCTCAGTTTCCAGTTCTTGGCTGACAGGAGTGGCACCCGGTCTGGTCTTCTGCTGCTGTAGCCCATCTGCCTCAAGGTTGGACATGTGCGGGTGTAATGAGTGGTTATTTGAGTTACTGTTGCCTTTCTATCAGCTAGAAACCAGCCTGGCCATTCACCTTTGACCTCTGGCTTTAACAAGGCATTTGCACCCACAGAACTGCCACTCACTGGATATTTTCTCTTTTTCTGAGCATTCTCTGTAAACACTAGAGAAAGTTGTGTGCTAAAATCCCAGTAAATCAGCAGGTTCTTCATTTTTTTTTTCTTTCTCAAATTGGTGTAATTATTTACTGTGTTCTGTGCACAAATTCTAGCTCTGTTGATACATATTACTAGTAAAATATTATCAGATTAACCTAACTCAAGGTCAAACCACAGATGCCCACTGATTATTACAGGTATCCTTGCATCATGCATGTTTATAAGTCACATTTTAAAAATGAGAGCTGCACTAGCAATATTGTTTCTTCCAGAGAGCTCAAATAAAGATTCAAACAAAGAAGATGGATGTCACCCAAGTCTAATCTTAGCCTGTGGTTATTTCCTATTCTCATCAACAGTTCTCATTCCCATTCACCTGTTGAGCTAGTATCCAAGTAGGAACCAAGTGCAAATGAGCCACAAGAAACTTGTAACCTTGAAAACTTGTAGTGTATGCAGCAACCACAGCCTACTGTATAAAGCACAGCAATCTGATTGAGCAAGAGGTCTCAACGGGAGACTGGACTGAAACTATTGCATCAGCGGGAGGCAGTTGGGGTAATATCATGAGAAACATAGCCTGGCTAAGGGGATTCAGTCAGATTGGGGTTTGACTGAATTTATATTAGTGATCATTAAAAGCTTTATTTAAGCACATTACTTAACAAAACAATTGTGAATTATCACAAATAGTAACCTAATTAGTAACTGAAAAACATTATAAACATAACTAATTACCAGGAAAAATAACTATTGTGTTACTTTAAAAAAGGCAAAAAAATCTTGGACGCAACATTACACAATGTATGTTGAATAAAATGGACACTAAATTAAATAAATTATTCTTAAACATTGTACACTTTTCTGTATTAATGCTGCTGTAGGAAAAGGTGAGGGAAACCAGTATCAAATGTAATATTTTATTGTAGATAAATTATTTCTATAGTATAAAAAAACATAGCAATAAAACATAAAATATGGTTTAGAACTTTTAATATTTATTGCACAGACCACAACTGGTCAACAAATAAGTCAAAAAGAAGCAATAAATTATGCTTCTTGGGAAATGTAACAAAATATAGTATAAATATTACAGTATAGTTTTTTGAGTGTTTTTTTTATTCATTCATTCATTTTCGGCTTAGTCCCTTTGTGTGTTTTTTTTTTTAATATTTATATCGAATATAAAATTAACATTGAACACATGATTGAAACACTGATTCAGTGATTACATACTGTAAACTATTGTTTAATTGCAAATGATATATCAATTATACAATGGAGCATTTATTGTCAATAAAATAATGACGTTGTCATACAATATTGACAATATTCACTTCAAATTTAAATATTAATAATTTTGGTGAACATGTATGCTTTGATTTTTTTAAACAAAAACAATAAAAGGTAAGAAGAATAAATTAAATATCTATTTTTGCTTATCAAGTAGATTAATCTGAATATATAATTTTTAATGCCAAAATACAGACAAGCAATTAGCAGCCATTATTGCATAAAACACCACATCACCTGACTGCTGATCACAGCTCATGATTGTTTAAATTTCTCCCACAATGACTATTGTCATTACAGTCCAGTAGATACATGCATGTGATACATTTACACAATAAGCAAAATAAATGGGAACCCATTTGAGACTCCATTATGTCCCTTGTGGAGCCGACTATTTTCCAGAGAGCTGTTTGTGATGTAATGGCTCTGAATAGAGACAGCTGTGCATTCATAGGAGCTCTGCAGCCTGTGGATGATGGCACAACTGATTTAAATCTCTGCTTTTTTTGTAGATGATGCCTATTGCCACTCACATTTTACTGCGTACATTCTGCTGTATTCACCTACAATAGGTGCAGTAATGCCAATTTCTAATGGAAATATGCTAAATTCAGCTTGAAATGTCACTAAAATATGCTAATTTGCATATTGCGTATATCGTCACGTATATCATCATGTAATTGTAGATGTTTGTATTATATATCTATGTCTAATGCATTGCATTTATCGATGGAAAATAAAGTTTAAGAAAAGTTTATCATTCATTAATTTTCTTTTCGGCTTAGTACCTTTATTAATCCGTGGTCGCCTCAGCGGAATGAACCGCCAACTTATCCAGCACATGTTTTACGCAGCGGATGCCCTTCCAGCTACAACCCATCTCTGGGAAACATCCATACACACTCATACACTACGGACAATTTAGCCTACCCAATTCAAATGTACTGCATGTCTTTGGACTGTGGGAGAACTGGAGCACCCGGAGGAAACCCACGTGAACGCGGGGAGAACATGCAAACTCCACACAGAAATGCCAACTGACCCAGGCTCGAACCAGCGACCTTCTTGCTGTGAGACGACAGCACTACCTACTGCGCCACTGCGTCGCCTAAGAAAAGTTTATTGTGGTATAAATAACTATATTAATGTATAGAATTCATAGTTTCAATGAACATTCACACACAGCATCTCAATCTAGTGTTATCCCCCTATGCCCTATTTCTTTAGAATACTTAACCATCCACTTTGAATGATTTTGAGAGATTAAAATTAAGCCTTATGAAACTTGCTCTCAAAGTTATTTTTATTACAGTTAGTTTATCGATCTTCTGTTTGACAATTATGGTTTCTTAGTGCACCCTGAAAACATTTTTGCTATTTGAACACAACTATGGCGTGTGAAAAAATTAGACATTATATATATATATTACAAGCGAAAATCTGTTACATTTCAAAAAATGGGAAAACAAAATAAAATATGTTTTGGTTCATGCAGGGTTTTTATTTATATTTAAAAAATAGATGCATCTTTACTATATCTTACATATATGTAACAATCCTGCAGTGATTTGAGTATAATGTCGAATATTTGTATATGAGATTAGGCTACGTGTTATTGTGAGTGGTTTTATGTTTCGCTTTACAATAGTAGAAAAAAAAATAAGCAATATACTCAATAACATTTGAGAAAGAAAGGTTAAGTATGGGTTTCAATTAAGCATGGAGAACAAAATATAGACCAAGGGTTTGTCCCAAGTCAAATCCTTATGCACTGTTCTATGCCATTTTGTAGTATAAACAGTGTATGTAGTGCATTCAAATTGAAATATTATTTTTTTTCTAAAAAGAATAAGTGCACTTTAAATACTCGAATGATGCACTTATTCAACCATTAAAAAGAAGAGTGGAATGTTGGACACTTTACACATTGTTGCAGCTTTGCTCACGTAGCAGAAGGGGCAGAGCTTTTGGGTACTGATGTTGGATTACTTTATTTATGTAGACTGATTATAGTGCACATTCACGTGAGTTTCCTCCGGGTGCTCTGGTTTCCCCCACAAGTCCAAAAACATGTGGTATAGGTAAATCGGGTAAGCTAAATTGTCTGTAGTGTATGTGTGTGAATGAGAGTGTATGGATGTTTCCCAGTGAGGGGTTGCGGCTGGAAGGGCATCAGTTGCTTAAAACATGTGCTGGATAAGTTGGCGGTTCATTCCACTGTGGCGACCTCAGATTAATAAAGGGACTAAGCCGAAAAGAAAATGAATAAAAGAATGATTATAGCGCCTCCCGATGGTGAATGCGATTATACTCATGGTCATTTATTTGTGTAATTTGGCAACCATCAAACATCATCTGGGAAACAATTTGAATTTTCATTTAGTAAAAAAAACCTTATTGTTCTATTTGGGAAGAAAGTACATAAAAGTGACATTCAAAGGCCTAACTAGGTTAATTAGGTTAACTAGGCAAGTTAGGGTAATTAGGCAAGTTATTTTAACGATGGTTTGTTCTGTAGACTATCGAACAAAAATATAGCTTAAAGGGGCTAATAATTTTGACCTTAAAATGGGTTTAAAAAAATTAAAGACTGCTTTTATTCTAGTAGAAATAAAACAAATAAGACTTTCTCCAAAAGAAAAAAATATTATCAGACATACTGTGAAAATTTCCTTGCTCCGTGGAAAGAAAAAAATAAATTAATGGGGGGCTAATAATTCTGACTTCAACTGTATATACAGTATATACTAGGCAGCACAGTGGCACAGTGGGTAGCACAATTGCCTCACAGCAAGAAGGTCGCTGGTTCGAGCCCCAGCTGGTTCAGCTGGCGTTTCCTCTGGGTGTTTCCCCCACAATCCAAAAACATGCGGTACAGGTAAATTGAATAAGCTGCACTGTGTAAAACATTTGCTGGATAAGTTGGTGGTTCATTCCCCTGTGGCGACTCCTGATTATTAAAGGGACTAAGCCGAAAAGAAAATGAATTATTGAATATATACTATAATGTTGAGTGTGTAAATGCATATGGTGTGCCATTTGGGATGCAGATCAAGGCAAGCAAACATGCTAATTTGTGTGTGAAACAATTTTGTTAGAAACGTGTTACTCCACCCTACTTATGTGGTTCAGACTATGGATCTCTGACAGAGTTACATTTGAAACATGTTTAGGTGTTCACTATTGTTTTTTATTTCTCGAATTATTCATCATACTAGGCTAGTTCAGTCGCGAGCTGTGTCATTGTTTGGAAATTGCACCCCAGTTTAGACTTTTAAATGGTTTAAATGGTTTAAACACATTGCATGGCAGCAGCCTCTGAATATAACCAGCTTCTATTGGTAAAAATGTACATATTTTTATAATCACACTTTTGTACATGTCATCAGAAGGGGAAAGTCCCGCCCATTAGTGCGAGTCTCTCCTTCATTAGCACAGGATGTTAGTCTTTTGAATCTGCCATTATGCTGACACATAGGCATTTGTAGTGCCACCCACTTTTGAAAAGAGGGCTAGGAGTCCAAGCAACAGTCACCAATATAGCACAATTAGAATCAAAGCCTATAAAAGAGTCAGTTTCAAAGAGTTATAAATTATTATTTGTAAGCTATTTTGAACAAAACTTTATATACACATCAGAGACTTATTTTACATCAAAACAATGCAGACATATGATTGATTTGTGACAACACAGTATACACACGCACAGCTCATTCACATCTATTGTAGCAGTGTGATCAGATGAATGTGCTGTTACGAACTTGTACTGAACAGAGAAGACACAGAGAGAGGTGTCACTGTATCATAAAAGCAATAACTCAGAGTCAGAGGACAGCATTGGTGACATTTGGAAAGCTGTTAACTTTTGTCTAAAACGTTTGTTCTTTTTTTGAAAAATACCCACCAAATAAGGCCTGAAAAGTTGATAAATCTAGAAACAATGTCTGGATAGGTAAACAACAAAGGTGGGTGGAATGACTCATGGAGTCATGGTATATGTTTTTATATTGCAAATGTGATTTATATTCCAATGAGTATATTTTGATGGCTTAATATGAGAAATCCCAGTACTGGGTTGCGGCTAGAAGGGCATTCGCTGCGTAAAACATATGCCAGAATAGTTGGTGGTTCATTCTGCTGTGGCGACGCCTGATAAATAAGGGACTAAGCCGAAGGAAAATGAATGAATGAATGAATGAATATAAGAAATTACCCAAATTATTTACTTTGATGAAAGTCATAGTAAAATTAATAGTTTCAATAACAATTATTACAACATTTCAATTTGAATTTTTATTTAAACTGTGACTTATATCTGCAAATTTAATTAATTTATGATTTTGATTAGTGAAAATGGCTCTCTTTATGGATGGGCATTTGAATAATTTTTTTGAATGCAGTTGGGTTATTTAATTCACTGTTTTATTGTGTCCACATCTGTCTCCTCTTGGCTATTGATGTATTTTGAAAGGTGTGAGGGTGGTCATTCATCCATTAGTGATGTCTGTGATACATTTTTAATTCTCCAAACACACATTCCTCATTCAATTGCTTCTGTCAGTTTTGGTTTTATGAATCATTCATTTTTAATGCTGTTAGCCAAGATGTGATATCAAACAGTGGCTAACCTCAGTCACAACCCATACAAAATCATGTAAGTGCATTACCAAAACAACATGAGATGAGAATATAGTAAATATTCTGCCAGCAAAGTAGTACCATCATTTTTGGGGGGGCTACTCAAGCTAAAAGTGGCCATGATCAGCAATGACATAAGGCCTTCATGCTTTGGCAACCCAACTTTAGTAGTTACGTGGAATTTATCCCAGCTAGCAAGATTCATGTGGCTCAAATCCGGCCCACACCAGACACTTACATCTGGCCAACATAACACATGGAATTCAATTTCTCTTTATTTCTTTAGCGCTTTTACAATGTAGATTGCGTCAAAGCAGCTTAACATAGAAGATTATAGTAAATTGAAACTGTGTCAGTCCAGTTTTCAGAGTTTAAGTTCAGTTTAGTTTAGTTCAGTGTGGTTTAATTTTCACTGCTGAAAGTACAAACACTGAAGAGCAAATCCATTGATGCATAGCTCCACAAGTCCTGAACCATGCAAGCTAGTGGCGACTTGGGTGACTTGAATGATTGAACTTTAGCAGTTTGTTCCTGTTTGCCAGATCTGGGCCATAATTAAGCCATATATCACATATCAGCCAGAATTCAACCAAATGAACCAGAACTGACCCTATTCTATGCCACAAATTGCTTTTATTCTGGCCCAGATCCGTCCCACACCAGACACTTACATCCGGACCATACACATACTGAATGGAATGATGGCTCTAGGGCAGTTTGCTCCTGTTTTTCAGATCTGGGCCATAAATTAGTTATATTACTACCCATATCTGCCATGTCAAAGAGTTATGGTTTGACCCCTATAATTATCAAATGATCACTGAACTTTATCTTTGCCAAAAGTGACCTATCATATGTTTTAGGATAACAGTACCATAATTGCCACATCCTACCTCAGCTGCTTTGAGCTCACACCATCTTTAGCGAGAGATACTCGCCCATATTTGCCATATCTCATCTGGGCCACTATAGGCTCACAGCCACATTAGCCAGAGCTTACTGTGCAGAATATTTGCCAAAAGTGGTCCACATTTGTTTTAAGATAGCTGGGGCACATTTGCTATATCTTCTCTGGGCCACTATAGGCTAACAGCCACATTAGCCAAAGCTTACTGTGCCGAATATTCACCAAAAGGGGTCCACATATGTTTTAAAATAACTGGGCCACATTTGCCATATTTTCTCCGGGCAACTTTAGGCTCACAGCTGTATTAGCCAGAGCTTACTGTGGCGAATATTGTGGCCCACATATGTTTTAAGGTACTGGGCCACATTTGCACCTACACATGTGAGCCACTTTGGGTTTAGACCCAGATTACCCTTAAATGACTATGCCACATTTTTGCTAACCATGGCCCACATTTGTCCTTCATCATTTGGGCCAAATTTATCATTTTCCACATGGGCCACATTAGGCTCACATTCAGATTACATTTTGACATACGTGCCAAGTCTTTGCCTTAAATGGCCTATATATGAATTGGAATTTTTAGCCTGCTTTTGCCATTGTACAGGTGGGCCACTTCAGGCTCACATTCATTTTGTCTGGACTGAAGGAAGACCACCAGTGCTGCATAACTCCCACATGTGTATGCTATGTCACTTATTTGAAGTTAGCTGTTTAAGAACAACTGAAAATCAAACATTTAAATAAGCATTAAATAATGTACAATAGACATAGACCAGGGGGAGTCAAATTTAAATTAGGCAGATGGGCAATTTGTAGATAATGTGCCCCTTTCTGGATCTATGTTGTATAATCTTGCATTAGAATTATTGAACATTATTATTGACCAAACTAACCTCAAAGTAATTTAAGAAACCTTTTTTTAAGGTCCTCATTTTTGAAGGGTGGGTACATTTTATTTTCTTTCTTTTTGTTTATAATTAGTAACATTTAGTCTCTAATTGGATAATATATGAGTGTATATTTGTGTTGCCTGTCATGGATAAATCTAAATAAATATGAAACAAAATAAAAATACCCGACTGGCAGGTGGCTGTAATTTCCTCAATCAATCATGACTAATTGATTCCTTCATTCAAATGCAAACAGACAATTCATTTAGAAATAAAGCAATTTGCTGTCATGGTGAACTGATCAAAAACAGATTCATTAACAAATTCATTAACAGATTCTTTCTATTTAATTTTCTTTTTTTATTGCATCTATTTTGAAAACAGAACAAAACAAAACAGAGAACACTGAGTTTAAAATGCTAGTATCTTAATAAATTTGTCCTGTTTCTGTTAAACTCTTGTAACCCATAAAATCAATTAGTTTGCAATTAAACTAATAAAATGAGAGAAGCTACACTCTTGCTTGTGTGGTACTCTTTAATTATTTCACAAAAAGATGAAAACAACAAATAGGGACATTCTAATTGCTTTTTAATAAGCTTCATCTTGCACTGGTGGACTAGACGTGTAGTATGCTCGTAGATCATTAAAACAACAATTGTACAGTAATATTATTGCAGACATTATAACAGACACATTATAGTTGCACAGCCATAGCTCCTTTACTTTTTTCTGTTCTAAGCTGTCCGTTGCATCTCAAATCAAATATTATATCAAATATACTTTTAAGATGTAATTTTATAGACCAATTATTGTTCAAATCACTTTTGAAAGGTATCAAAGTCCCTTTAAGGCAAGTCATTTCACTTGGCGACTATCTTTGATATGCCTCTCGAGCAGTATGCTTGGGCATTCTGTCTGAATGGGGAAACATCAAATTCTCCAAAACTGTTTGCCGGGCTTACGATTACATTACATATTTGGAATAATCAATCAAATTAAGCAACAACTGTCTCAAAAGTTTTATTTCTAAATGTTTGAATCAAACAAAATCAGCATGTGCACTTGAAAGGACTGAGATCATGACACCAGCATAATTTATGGCAATGTTACACTTTATCATCCTCTGTATAATGCTTTGTCAGATCGCGCTGATCTTCTAAATTAATTCACAACTTAGTCTTGATGGTGAATCTCCTCCAGAAATGACAGCGACTGTTTGTTTAGTTTGTGGGGCGTTTGAGTGGTTGCTGTCATGTGATGTGCGTTTGACAGGACGTACTGTACCTCGTGTTCGTTTCATACAGGTAGTGCTGTCACCTCACAGCAAGAAGGTCGCTGTTTCTAGCCTCGGCTGGGTCAGTTGGCGTTTCTGTGTGGAGTTTGCATGCTTTCCCTGCGTTCGCGTGGGTTTCCTCTGGGTGCTCCGGTTTCCCCCACAGACCAAAGACATGTGGTACAGGTGAAGTGGGTAGGCTAAATTGTCCATAGTGTATGAGTGTGAATGAGTGTGTATGGATGTTTCCCAGAGATGGGTTGCAGCTGGAAGGGCATCCGCTGCGTAAAACATGTGGTAGATAAGTTGGCGGTTCATTCCGCTGTGGCGACCCCGGATTGATAAAGGGACTAAGCCAAAAAAGAAAATGAATGAATGAATGAATGAATGCCTTGTGTATTCTATAGTCGTTGGAGTTATTCAACTTAGAGCATTGTTGGATGCAGTGTTTACTTTTAAAGTCATGTTAAACAGTTTGTTTGTCAAAAATGTTTTAATAGGATAACAATGGTTAAAAAAAAGTACAATGGAATTTTTCATCACCCTGCTCATTAAGGTTTTGGATAGTGTGATAGTGTATCGAATCTGTTTGACCGAAAGGTCTTTCTAGCCATGTAATATTCTACCAGTATCACTACGGGGTTTCATTATTTGCGCAATTCGATGTGAGTATCACTGGTGCAGACCAAAACCACTTGAAATTAATTCGCATATACTACTGCTGTTTTCCAAAGAGTCTCGGGTGTAAAACTTCAAATATTGGGTTCATTTATAAAAGGCAGTATACCATGAGAAATGTACACAATGAGAAAGATTCCTTACTACACAAGATACTCAATCTAATGTTTTATTATAAATGTGAGAATAATGAACGCAAGAAGGAATGAATCTCTCTCTGTATATTTTTTGGAAATATTTAACATTTGTTAACTGCTTTTGTTTATTGGTATAAGTTAAATTGTAGAATCAAATCTCTCTCTCTCTCTCTCTCTCTCTCTCTCTCTCTCTCTCTCTCTCTCTCTCTCTCTCTCTCTCTTGCATGCTGGGAAGTCAGAGCGTGGTGTGGGTGTGAGAGTGGCTTGTTTGAATCTCTAAACGTTTTTTTTCTTTTTTTCTTTTACCTTTGAATGTTTTTCTTCTTTTTTCCCCCTATCACGATTTAGTTAATTATTAGTTTTCACTTAAAAAAATAAAATAAAAAAAAAAAAAAGTCGTGAGGTTTTGTAGTTTAGAAAACCATGGCGTCTCCCTCGGGAGAAGAAACGCCGGGTTTTTCTATAAAAAACGGGTGTAAAGTTTTATCCGATCAGCCTCTTGCGATAGAAGATGTACTTCTATCTATGGGTGAGATTGTTGGCCATGGAAAAATAGTCTCGGCCTCTCGAATGAACAAGGCTGTTGTAGTTTTTCTTAAAGAAGAAAGACTAGTAAACAGGCTTGTTGAAAGCGGAATTGTAGTTGATGATACATTGTTGTCAGTTGCGCCTCTCCGTGCACCGGCCACTAAAGTGGTAATTTCGAACGTTCCTCCTTTCATCTCAAACGATGACATAACAAGAGAACTAAGTCGATTTGGTAGGTTTGCTAGTTCTATTAAAATGGTCCCACTTGGATGTAAAAACGCTGCATTGAAGCATGTCTTGTCTTTTCGAAGACAAGTCTTCATGTTTTTAAATGCACCCTCTAAGTCTCTGGAAGTTTTTTTTCGCATACAACACGGTGATAATTCGTACATGATTTTTGCAACAACAGATAGTATGCGCTGCTTTGAGTGCAGCGATTTGGGACATAAAAAATTATTTTGTCCGCACAAAAAACAGAGTGAGGTTGAAATGAATACTGAAGAGAAAGTGGATCGTAGCGAAAATGGTGAAAACACGGCTGAGACAAAAAAGCACAAAACGGCGAATAATATGGCGAATCCATTGATAAAACAAACGTGTGGCACTGAAAACAAAAATCCAGAGGCATTTATTTCTACATGTGAAATTTCTCATCTTGATAAGAATATCCAGGGAGCTTCATCTGAGAACACTATATCAGAAAACAGTTCAAAGTTTGAGGTGAGTGCTTTAAATTCATCTAAGTGTAATGGTGATATGAATGCGAGTTCAATTGTGAAAGATTCAGAGTTTTCTGTTATGGATGAAGTATGTGGAGCTGGAGATGTGAGTGCTGGTAGAGGTTTACAGTCTGTTGTGTTAGAGGATGAGGATCAGATGGACGATTATGAAACATGCTCCGAGATTTCTGAGATTGATTGTAGTCAGCTTTTTAATGATGTTTATTCTGTTGAGGAACTGAACGAATTTCTGGATCAAACTAAAGGGAAAAAAATCGATATTTTTAAATATTTCCCAGATGGTGACAAATTTGTCAAATCAGTTGTGCTTGCTCAAAGATCGGTTGGTTATGATGTGATTTCAAAACAAAAACGATTTAGGCTGAGGAAGTTTATGACGGAGGTGCGGAAAGATCAGAAAGAACCGGAAAAAATGTAAAAACGGAGAAAGTAAATACACATGGGTGTGGGGTCTATATTTTTTTCTTTTTTTGCTTTAAGTTTTATTTTTTTGGTTTTCAGTTTTCCTTATTTTCCATCCCCTAAAATGAGCATTTTAAGAGTTGGATCTCTAAATGTAAATGGGATGAGGGATAGTGAAAAACGAGCCTTATTATCTGAATTTTTGAAACTCAAAAATAGCGAAATACTATTTCTACAAGAAACTCATAGTGATGTAAATAATGAGTCAGAGCTAAGTATGTGGTGGAAAGGGACAACTTGTTTAAGCCATGGCACAAATCTTAGCGCTGCGGTAGCTATACTTTTCTCAGATTATTTTAATGTTAATATTTTATCTAAAATAGAGTTAGTCAAAGGACGCCTTTTGATTATTATAGCTGAAATTAATAATCAGTTATTTGTTTTAGTAAATATTTATACTCCAAATAAGAGTGCAGATAGATTACTTTTTTTTAGAAAGTTGAAAGATTTTTTAAAAACATTTCTTATAAAATCAGATGAATTTTTAATTATAGGTGGAGACTGGAATTGTACCCTAGACTTTTGTTTGGATAGAAATAATGAAGAGCCTGACTCTATATCAGCATCTCTTTTAAAAAGTATTGTTGTTCAGTATGATCTTGTGGATCCGTGGAGAGAAATAAATAAAGATGTAAAACAATATACATGGATAAAAGCTTCACAAGGAAGAATAAGTGCTGCTAGACTTGATCGTTTCTACATCAAGAAAAAAGAAAAAAATAGAATTATAGATTGTTTGGTTTATCCATGTTGTTTATCTGATCACCACCTTGTTACAGTTAATGTTGCCTTGACACAGCCAAAATATAAAAGCCCTTACTGGAAGTTTAATGTGGCTTTGTTAAAAGAAAAAGATTTTTATGAAAAATTTGAACTGTTTTGGTGTGACTGGGTATCTCAAAAAGATGATTTTGAAAGTTTAATTCAATGGTGGGAAATTGGAAAGACACAAATAAAAATGTTTTGTCAGCAATACACCTGCTTTTCTACTAAACAAATGAAGCAAAAAATAGCTGAGATAGAACAAGAACTTTCTCAGATTGCTTCTGGCATGTTTCAAAGTTTGGACTCTTCCTTAATGGACAATTTTTGTGAAAAAAAGCAAGATCTTGAAACATTATTGCATGTACGGGCTAAAGGAGCCTTAATAAGATCTCGGTTCATGTCTGTTCATGATATGGATGCTCCTACTGCTTATTTTTTTAAGCTAGAAAAGACATTAAAAAAACAAAATGACATGTACTGCTTGACAACTTCTGATGGAGTAAAGACTTGTGACCCAGGACAAATGAGAAAAATTGCCGTGGATTTCTACTCAGAACTTTATAAAAAGGAGGACATTGATTCTAGTTGCGTTTCACAATTATTGCAACAGCTTCCCACCATCACTAAAGAACAAAGACAGACTCTGGACTCTTCACTTTCATTTAAGGAGTTAACTGATGCTGTTATGCAAATGAAAACTGGTCGTGCCCCTGGAATTGATGGTCTGCCAGTGGATTTTTATAAAGTATTTTGGGAAATTATTGGAAATGACTTTTATCAGGTAGTACAAGAATGTTTTAAAGAAGATGTACTTTCCACAAGTTCTCAAAGAGCTGTGTTGGCACTGATACCCAAAAAAGGTGATTTGAGTCTTTTAAAAAACTGGAGGCCAGTTTCTATTTTGACAACTGATTATAAACTGATAGCCAAAGTTTTGGCAAACAGACTGAAATTAGTTCTGGGTGATATAATACATATTGATCAGTCGTATTGCATTCCAGGAAGAACAATATACGACAATATCTTTCTGATCAGAGACATTCTAGAATACTCTAAAGAATATGAAGAAAATCTTGGCTTTTTGTTCCTGGATCAGGAAAAAGCCTTTGATAGAGTTGATCATGGTTTTTTGTTTGATACAATGTATGCTTTTGGGTTTGGAAATGTTTTTATTTCCCAGATCAAACTCCTGTATATGAATGCAGCTTGTATTTTGAAAGTAGGTGGTGGGCTAAGTCGACCAATAAGGTTACAAAAAGGCATCAGGCAGGGATGTCCACTTTCAGGACAATTGTATGCTTTAGCAGTTGAACCTTTGTTGTGTTTGTTAAGAAAAAAATTGACTGGTTTGGAAATTGGTCATATGTCCCATGTTGTTAAACTGACAGCATATGCAGATGACATCACTGTTATTGTTAAAAAACAGGAAGATATTAATGTTGTTAATGATTGCATTGATCTATATGAAAAAGCATCATCTGCAAAACTTAATTGGGGAAAAACTGAAGCTTTTTGGTGCAACAAAAACACAACAATGTCTTTACCAATTATCCCTGGAAATGTGAAATGGGAAAATAATGGGTTTAAATTTTTAGGAATTTATATGGGCTCTGAACATTATATCAGGAAAAACTGGGAAGGTTTGAAGGATAAAATGTGTGCTAGGTTTTTAAAATGGAACTGGATTCTACCTAATCTTTCATATAGAGGGAGAGTACTAGTTATTAATAATCTTGCTGCGTCCATTTTATGGCATAAAGTAATTGTAATGAATCCACCAGATGATTTTATTGGAGAAATCCAAAAGTGTTTTACAAATTTTTTTTGGTCAGGCAAACATTGGTTGAGAGAATCAGTTCTGTATTTACAGTTGAATGAAGGAGGTCAAGGACTTATAGATATACGATCTAAAGTAGCTGCTTTTAGATTGCAAACAATTCAAAAGTTACTTCATCATCAGCCTCCAAACTGGACTATTGTAGCTTTTTCTTTATTTAATAGAATAGGGAGGATGAATTTGGATAGACATCTTTTTTTGATGAACTTAAAAGAAATTAATTTAACTGGACTTTCCTCTTTTTACATTTCAGTGTTTAATGTTTGGCAAATGTTTAAGGTAGAAAAAGAAGAAATATCTAATCAGTGGCTTTTAGAAGAACCTTTAATTTTTAATCCTCACATTCCTAGTGAGAAACTGAAATCGCAGTCAATACGCACAAATTTGATGAGAGCAGGAATATATAAGATTGGTCATCTTAGGTTAAATGATCAATGGATACCTGCAGAAGAATTGGCAATAAGAACTGGAATGTTTTCAGTTCGAATGGTACAAAAACTGTTAGAAGAAATCAAAGATTATGTTTCTGCTTTGTCACAACGAGAGGAAACATCTGATAGTGTCTTCCCTAAGATTAGTATAACTGTGAATGTTGGAGACTGGCAAGAGGTAGAAGGAAGGTTGCTTTCTTTTAAGACACCTGAACTTGGCCTTTTTAATTCTATTTCTAAGAAAGCTCTTTATTGTATATGTGTTAAATTCTCAAATATGAGAGTTCTAAAAGACCTTCCAGAGACTAAGTGGACTGATTTACTTGAGGCAGGTTCTTCTCCAAAAGGATGTTGGAGATCTCTATATAAGAAACCTATTGAAAAAAGAAGTGGAGATCTACAGTGGAGGATTTCACATTGCATTATAGCAACGAATAGGTTTAAAGCACGTGTAGATCCTTTGCAAGGCGAAGAATGTGCTTTCTGTGGCATTTCAGAGACAGTTTTTCACATTTTTATTGGTTGTACAAGGTTAAAGGCAATTTTAAATTTATTATGTGAGTTGAGCCATAACTTTGGTTTTATTTTTACAAAAAACTTTTTTGTTTTTGGACCAAAATATAGTGCTCTAAATAAGAATAAAATAGTGTTAATAAATTTCTTGTTTGGGAAAGCTAAAATGGCCATTTGGCTAACAAGAAAGAATAAAGCAATGCTTAATGGATGCACTGATCCCTTACAAATGTTTAAGGCTCTGGTTAAAAGTAGGTTAATGGTGGAATATAGGTATTATGAATCAGTAAATGATTTAGAATCTTTTTTTTTCTTTGTGGGGTTTTGAAAACATACTATGTCAACCCAGTGAAGAGGGAGGTTTTAATATGATGTTTTAAAGAAAAGAGAGTGACAATGTGTGTGTAATTTTGACATTTTTAAATATGTGGTATATGCAGCATTTTGTGGTGGCTGTTGTTTCATGTTCTTCTTGTTTTTGGAATGTTTCCGTTATGCTTTATCTGGATTGTGTAATGTTCCGAATGTAAAATTGTTTTTATAATTAAAAGAGCTTTGAAAAGTCAAGTCTCTCTCTCTCTCTCTCTCTCTCTCTCTCTCTCTCTCTCTCTCTCTCTCTCTCTCTCTCTCTCTCTCTCTCTCTGTGTCTCTCTTGTATAAATTTCTACATAATACAGAAAGGTAGTAACCCTTATTCTTCAAAAAAATATATATTCATTCATAAATTTTTCTTTGGCTTAGTCTCTTTCAGAGGTCGATACAGCGGAATGAACTGCCAACTATTACAGCATATGTTGTACGCAGTGGATGCTCTTCCAGTTGCAACCCAGTATTGGGAAACACCCATACACAATCATTCACACACCCATACACTACGGCTAATTTTGCTTACCCAATTCACTTATACTGCATGTCTTTGGACTGTGGAGGAAATTGGAGCACCCAGAAGAAACCCACACAAACACGGGGAGAACATGTAAACTTCCCACAGAAATGCCAACTGGCCCAGCTGTGGCTCAAACCAGTGACCTTCTTGCAAAACAAAATATATAATTACTGTAAGTTTAAATTATATTGATTTTAAATAAGTGCCATAAATAAACGACATAGAAGTAAATCAAACATAACACATTTAGATATGTTCTGAATAAAACCCTAACTACCACTTTGACGCTCTCGCCGCTTTCAGTGTAAACTCACAGTAATAGGCATGCTTGGTCAAATTTATAGATGATAAAAGAAATTATAGTTATGTCTTATTTAGTTGAATCATTTAGTTAGAGATAATGTTGATTCTTTATGTTGTATAAGTCAGTTCACGTCTTCTACTTGTCATTCCAATTTAAATGTAGTACCATCATTCATTCATGCAGATTCAGATCAAATCCTTGCATGTAAATGGAAAAGGAAAGCTTTTTTCCTCATGAAGATCAAAGAAAATATCCACACAAGATAAAATATGATTTATTTATATATTATATATTTAAACACCACCGTTTAGTGAAGACTAGGACTACAGGACACACAGGGATACACACACACAATTACAGTACTTTCATTTTTTTAAAGTGTCACTTCTATAATATCAGCATACTGATTTTGTTGCTACTGACTGCTATTTTTTGTTGCTCATTCTATCATACAGGGATCTTTCTATCAATACCCCTCGGCTCTGCTATGTCCTCTCTCTGTGTATTGCTCTATCTGCTTCTCTTTCTGCAGCTGTCATTTTCCCAGTTAAAAGAGTAAAGTGCTGTGAGCTGCACCATAAGGATTAGCCCTCTGGATAAAAAGTGTTCTGATGATAAAGTGAGAATGCACAGTGCTTGTGGCTGCTACAGGTAGTTGTCTTTATTTAAAAACAAAATAACAAATGTAATACAGTTATATTTATGTTATATATACGTCATATTTATATTATTTTAATCTATAAATTGAAGACATTAAATTATTAATTTTATTCACTTATTTTCTGATAAATCTACTGAAATGTGATAATTGAAATGCTCGATAATTTAAACGTGCATTTACATAAAGGGTTGGTTCAGAGTGTACTTTCAAGGCTTGGTTGTGTTTATGGGGTGCAAAGCAATGTGTGCTCATGCTTCATTTGTAAAAAAAAAAAAATCACATTATTTTTTTCATATATCGTACTTTGATTAAACAGCTACTCTGATAACATAAAAAAATGACTGTTATATTTCCTAGTTCCTCCAAAAGCTTGCCCTCAAGAGGCTCTGATTGGTCAGCTAACATAATGTGCTGTGATTCACCGATCGGCCACACGTCACCAGGAAGCATCACGCCTCTACTAGCATGCGCTTTGCCGTTGTGTAAATACTGTCAGTCAATGTATTTTAAAGTCATATCACTTTGCGCCTGAATCAGACAGAAAATGAAGAGGACACAGCTAAACCTCATGCCTGCTCTCTAAAATAAAATCTAACAAGTGTCTTTCATATTTATCCGGGTTATAAGCATGTGTAGTAATATGAAACTATGAAACATTCACATAAAATTTGCGAGTTGGTTATTTCAGATGTTGAACGCACAGAAAGTGGCCGCATACACTCTCAGAAATATAGGTACGCAAACTGTCACTGGAGTGGTACCTTTTCAAAAGGTACAAATTTGTACCTAAAAGGTTCATATTAATACCTCAAGAGTACTTATTAGTACCTAAAAAGTACAAAATTGTACCTCTTAAATTTTTTAGGTACTAACATATACTTTTGAGGTACCAATATGGACTTTTTATGTACAAATGTGTACCTTTTGAAAAGGTACCACCCCAGTGACAGTTTGCGTACCTTTATTTCTGAGAGTGTAGAGAGACAAATGCTGATGAAGATTGTGGGTGTTTACAGCGGTTTGACGGATAAATATGAATTTCTAAATTGTTAACGATGCCAAACAGCATTTTATTTAGGCACTTCAGAATTAGGCAGAACTGTGAGTGTAAAACTGTGTAAAAGTTGTTTTGTTGTTATTCTTTCTGTCTTCTTTGTATTTTATGAGGTGTCTAAGATGATTTAATAATCATCAATAATAACTGTAATCAATATTTAATAATAACATAATTTGGGAGAAGAAGAATGTTTCTTTAAATTTCTGAATTTGTTTACTAGTGCAGGCAGTAATATAGCACACTGTCTAAATCCTTCATGTCATAATTGCACAATTCAGTGTTTGAAAACACAATTTGAAAATTGAAAAACTGAGATAAACATCCATGGTTGCTATTTTTGTTATAATTGGTTTGTATGTTGTTCACTTTGGACCATATTTTTGCACTGTGACTGCTCTGAGTTCCTCAGAACCATAGGAAGACGGAACCTAACTCCACCAATAACACTTTAATGGCATACTCTGAACATAGTAATTCATTCACCTGTTCTCTCCCTTTTTGTGAAAAACAAACAGACTGGATCATTCGTTCATTCGTTCGCTCACTCATTTATTATTTTCCCCCAATAAATCATCTGGGGAAGTGAAGCTCATTTGCAAATGTCACTACAAATATTTTGACTTCTACAACAAGAAAAACAAATAAAGGTCCCTGTGAGTGCAGTAAAATCTTACATGCCAGAAACACAAGTGGTGAGATGTTTAATCTTCAATTTTGTCATATTATTTTTCCCCCTAATTAAAGGCAAATGGATTATATGGGACATCTGAGAATCATCTAATATTCAGAATGACATTTAAAAAGAGCTGAAAGACGGACAGACGGAAGGGTGGATGGAAGATAAGAGAGTTATACAGAGGGGACGGATGGATGGATGGATGGATGGATGGATGCAAGGAAGGACGATAAGAGAGGTATATAGAGGAGACAGATGGATGGATGGATGGATGGATGGATGGATGGATGGATGGATGGATGGATGGATGGATGGATGGATGGAAGAGAGGAGAATTATATAGACGTGACGGATGGATGGATGGATGGATGGGTGGATGGATGGATGTGGATAGGTAAATGTATGAAATATAAGAGAGGTGTATAGAGTAAACAGATGGATGGATGGATGGATGGATGGATGGATGGATGGATGGATGGATGGATGGATGGATGGATGGATGGATGCATGGATGCATGGATGCATGGATGCATGGATGGATGATAAGAGAGGTATATAGAGGAGACAGATGAATGGATCGACGGATGGATGGATGGATGGATGGAAGAAAGATAAGAGATGTATATAGAGGGGATGGATGGATGGATGGATGGATGGATGGATGGATGGATGGATGGATGGATGGATGGATGGATGGCTGGCTGGCTGGCTGGCTGGATGGATGGATGGATGGATGGATGGATGGATGGATTGATAAAAGATGAGATCGGTATATAGAGGAGACAGAAGGATGGATGGATGGATGGATGGATGGATGGATGGATGGATAAAAGATAAGAAATATATATAGGGGGGTGGATGGATGGATGGATGGATGGATGGATGGATGGATGGATGGATGGATGGATGGATGGATGGATGGATGGATGGATGGATGGATGGATGGATGGATGGATAAAAGATGAGACAGGTATATAGAGGGGACATAAGGATGGATGGATGGATGGATGGATGGATGGATGGATGGATGGATGGATGGATGGATGGATGGATGGATGGATGGATGGATGGATGGATGGATGGATGGTTGGATGGATGGATGGATGGATGGATGAATGGATGGATAGATGGAAGATAAGAGAGGTATATAGAGGGGACAGATGGGTGGATGAATGCACGGATGGATATTTGGATAGTTGGATGGATGGATGGATGGATGGATGGATGGATGGATGGATGGATGGATAGTTGCATAGATAGTTGGATGACAGATGGATGGATGGATGGATGGATGGATGGATGGATGGATGGATGGATGGATGGATGGATGGATGGATGGATGGAAAATAAGAGAGGTATAGAGGGGACGGGTGGATGGATGGATGGATGGATGAAATGATGGATGGATGAATGGATGGATGGAAGATTAAAGAGGTATATAGGGGACAGAAGGATGGATGGGTGGAAAATAAAAGAAGCACATATTGGAGACAAACTGGGAACAATTACAACTATGAGTAAAAGAGAGAATGAAAGAAGTGTGGGGAATTGCATGAGGACACAAGAGGCACATAAGAGAGTCATGGTCAGAAAAGGAAGTGACACAATAAAGGTGAAGGAGAAGAAACACATTATGATAGAAGATGGCATAAGTTAGGAGGTGAGATGTTGCATAACGAGCGAGTAGTGAAACATAGATGTGTAAAGAAGAGAGAGGTCATGGAGATGATGAGACAAAAGAGAAGGGAGGCCTGATGAGAGGACAGATGTGTGGAGAAGAGATGATAAGAGACATGAGAGAAAGAATGAGAGGAAAATGAAAAGAGAAATATAAGATGAGAGACACAGCAAAGGGGAGAGGGGATGAGAGAATGGAATGGATTGGGAAAGATAAGAAGAATGAGAGGGGAGACTTGAGGAGGAAGAGGAGGAGGTGAGAGATTTTCTGAGAGGAGATTATAAAACAGGGAGACCTGTATGGATGAGATGGGATGCATGAGAAGGGGGAAAAGATAAGATGTGTAGAAATGAGAAGAGACAATAGATTATGTGTTGAGAACAAACTCATAAGGGGGAGAATGCGAGGAAAGACACAAAGAGATACATTTATTTTAAGGTATTTACTGTAAATCAGCCTTAAAATTTCACATTTTTTGACTTGCTTATCTGTGCGTTGTTCGTTCAAATCTCACTAGGAAATAAAACTATTTTATGATTTGTCAGTTTAGTGGCTTACTTCAGTCAAGTGAACATGTACAATTTTTAAAAGGAGGCATTGCACCAAACCCCACCTCTAAACTCAACCTTCGTTGGGGGATGAGCAAATTGTACTAATTTATATCTTATATACGATTTAGATCGTACAAATTCATACGAAAAAAAAGTTACGAATTGCCGTGGGAATATCATTAGCATTTTGGCATAGTGTGTGTTTTATTATTTAAAATGTTTTGACGTTATAGTTTTACTAATACAAAATTATGTGTTTTCCCAGTGATGGGTTGCAGCTGGAAGGGCATACGCTGTGTAAAACATATGCTAGATAAGTTGGTGGTTCATTCCGCTGTGGCGACCCCAGATTAATAAAGGGACTAATCGGAAAATGAACGAATGAATGAAAAATGATGTGTTTTTTGTAGGTGTAAATCTAAAGGGATTATATGAAAATAGATGTATTAAAGAGCCCCTATTATGGGGTTTTGAAAATGACCTTCCATGCAGTGTGTAACATGGCTCCAAGTGAATAAAACATCCATCTGAGGTTTAAATTTGAAAGTACACCTTGTGTAAAACTATTAAAAAATAAAATAAAATGAATAAATAAAAGAGTTGAGTTCGGAGTTTAAATTATTCATCTTTCATCCGAATCTTTTGCCTGTTCGTAACGACATTGACACAAAACAATACCAAATATGAAGTGCCTGATCCGGTAAAATTTAAACGTGTCTTTCCCAGGGCTGGATTAAGAACACATTGGGCCCTGGGGCTATAGCAAATCCAAGGGCACCATTTACTTTTTTTGCCTCACAAAAGTAACTATATATATTTATATCTTTATATATGTTAAAGTAATCAGAGGTAAAAGTATAACTAAATACTAATAAACTAATGCCAAGTTCAGACTGCATGGTTTTTAAAGTTTGTGGATCATCGTTGTTTTTACAATACATCACTCTCCGGTATAGCATTCAGTTGCTGCTGTGTTCACAATTCACAATAGATCAGTGAAAGGAGGATACACACCAAAACAATCACATTCAACTCGGTCTCACTCGCAAACTTACACAAGAAGTGATAAGGAAATACCTCAAGATCACATGAGAGAGAATGGTTTCTGGCAATATGTTTGTGATTTAAATGGTCTGTGCTTTCTGAAAGAGCAAAAAAAGAAAAGAGAAGATTATCATGTTTGTGGAGATGCTGGGAACAAGAATTGTACATTGTACATTGTGTAAACCTGACATAAGTGACTAAAATGCGCAGAGTGACCAACCACTTATGACCAAAAGACAAAACCTCAAGGACCGAAAGGGGCTTCCTTCACATGGTATCAGGGCACAACCTTAGAGATAGAGTGAGGAGCTCTCTCACCTGGGAGAAGCTTGGAATAATGTCGCTGTTCCTCCATATCTAGAAAAGCTAGTCAAGGTGGCTTGGGAATCTGTTTCAGATGCCTAATTGATGCCTACCTGGGGCATGTCTCACCAGGAGGAGGCCTCGGGGTAGACCCAGGTCATGCTAGAGGGACTCTAGGGACCCAGGTCATGCTGAGACTGTTGGTCCCATGACCCAGCTCTGGATCAGTCATTTAAAATCGGTGGATGGATGGATAAGTGAACTAAAAAAGTTAAAGTTAAAGTGAAAGAAGTTATGCTAAAGAATACATCTCAAGAACACGTTTTTTAGAATTCTAAATATTGTTTTCTTTGAGGGTACACACAGTCTTTGCTTAGCAGCAAATAGAAAACAATGAAAACATGTTTGGTGTCCGACCCCCTTTAATACTTTAGTACATAAAATATCGTGTTGTTCTGTACTTTTAACATACTGATGTTTTAGGGTATATTTACTTTTACAAGTTCTAGATTTGTGTACTGTACTTGGTCCACACTGGAAGGGAGGCCCTGGAAAAGGAAAGATTAGAAAGGGAGAGATGCAAGGAGAAATGGCAGGAAGAACATAAGACAGAATTGATGTGAGCATAAGAGAGAAGATAAAAGAGTTGACATGCAAAAGGAAAACTGTTGTGTTGGTCTGATGTACTAGTGCTGAGGCTTTATAAATAAGTAGTGAAACAGGTCTGCTGCAGACCTGCAGTGTCAGTCTCATTAAGAAAGTCTATCCTCCCCTCCTGTAAAAAATTATTTCTCATTACCAGACTGTTGTAGTTGTAGGTGAAGTATATAAAAAATGGAATTATGAGGACTATTTAAATTATTTGGCTATGTGTGATGTTAAGTGACGCTCACAACAAGGGTGTGAATCCAAACGCAGGTTTATTGAGAATGGTCAGGCAAGCAGCGGTCACAATCAGGAGCAAACAGATTTATGAAGGCAAATCCAGAGTCGTGGTCAAAAATACAGGCGATGGGTCAGTACAGGCAGGCAGCAGACAACATAAACAAACAAACGCACAAGGCAAGGGTCAAAAACACAGCAATGCAAGGCAGGGAAAATGCATCGTAATGTCACAAAACTGTAAAACAAGACTCAGCAAAGTCTGTGTGCTAGTGTGTTGTATAAATAGTCCAACTAATCAATTTCTTTTATACTTTAAAAGGCATTGCTTTTTTTCAGTAAGTTAAATGCTTTTAGGGTACAAGTCTTTATGACATTTTCTGGACATTTTTATTGAGATTTGGGCTGCATTAGATTATAATGTGTATAACATATAGCATAATTTTATATATCTTGTTTGACCATTCTTTGACTTATGTGAAAGGTGAAATATGATAACACAATGCGTTTAAGTAGTGGCAGAAGGTCGCTGGTTCGAGCCCCAGCTGGGTCAGTTGACATTTCTGTGTGGAGTTTGCATGTTCTCCCCGTGTTGGCGTGGCCTTTCTCTGGGTGCTCCGGTTTGCCCCACAGTCCAAAGACATGCGTGGTACAGGTGAATTGAATAAGCTAAATTGGCTTTAGTGTATGTGCGTGAATGGCGACCCCTGATAAATAAAGGGACTAAGCCGAAGGAAAATGAATGAATGAATGCATTCAAGTTCTGGGGCCAATGATAGGTAAATATGTTTATATATATATATATATATATATATATATATATATATATATATATATATATATATATATATATATATATATATATATATATATATATATAAATATTAAAAATCTCATTATTAACATTATTATGTTTCGAACAAATTAATATAATTTTTTTGTATTCAAGGTTATGGTATGTATGCAAATACAATGTAAAGGCAGTTGTAGTCTTTTTTATGGTTGATCAGCAAGTAGGAACCCATTAATTAATACCCTATCATGTTTACTTGTTTTAATCAAGATTTATTAATGGCTATTAAAGATGCATCCTTAGTTTGTTTCGTTTTATTTTATGAGATGTCTTGTGGCGACATAGTGGCTCAGTGGTTAGCAATGTCACCTCACAACAAGAAGGTCGCTGGTTTGAGTCCCGGCTGGGTCAGTTGGCATTTTTGTGTGGATTTTGTTTGTTCTCCCCGTGTTCAAGTGGGTTTCCTCCTGGTGCTCTGGTTTCCCCCACAGTCCGAAGACATGTGGTATAGGCAAATTGAATAAACTAAATTGTCTGTAGTGTATGTGTGTGAATGAGTGTGTATGGATGTTTCTCAGTACTGGGTTGCAGCTGGTAGGGCATACGCTGTGTAAAATATATGCTGCATAAGTTGGTGGTTCATTCCGCTGTGGTGACTCCTGATGAATAAAGGGACTAAGCCGAAGGAAAATGAATGAATGAATGAATAAATGAATGAATGAATGAATGAATGAGATGCCTTGTTTTTGTGTTTCTCTTTGAGCCTCATGAATTTAGCTCCTACATGTAGTTACTTCCAATCTTGAAGGTTCTGCTCATGATGCATTGTTCTTTCAAGTGATTTTTGATTAAAATGAGTGTCATTGAACAATTTTAATATCGAACAAAGTTTTTTTCTCATTTATCCTTTCTGACATGCACAGCTTTGTCACTGTAGTGCATTTTGGTTGTGAAAACAATTAGATTTTTATTCTTTTTTTGAAGTCAAATAATCAGTATCTGCTTATTTAAGCTCAATCTGTGAAACATTATATACGTTATTAATGTCTCTCACCATGACGGTAAGGATTCAGCCCACATCCAAAACATGAAGCAGATCTCTCAGCTCAGATGACATCCCTATCATCAACATGCTGCAAGAAATCTGATCTTATCGCTGCTCAAAAGGGATCTCTTGCTTGCTCCCATGTTCTCTCACATTTCTTACCCTCTCTCACATTGTTCTCGCTTGCTGTATTCCTTCCGCTGTTGTTTCAGTTCGCTCTCTTGCTTGTTCTCTCCTCCTCGTGACTGGAAGGCAGCTCACTCCTCTGCAGAGGCAGCCAGCCCTCCTGATTTGCTCGGTGCTCTGGAGCGATTTGCATAGTGCTTGCCCACAGCTGAGTAAATCCCGCCTCCTCTTCCACATCCATCCCATCGTCTCCACTTACTTTCACCTGAGTCGAGCCTCCCCCCCATCCTTCCTCTATCGCTTCTTGCTCTCTCCTCTCTGCCAGCTTCTGTATCCATCCTCTCTGCTGGAGAGTCTCTGTTCTGTCTCTCTTTCTTGCTCAGTGAGTCCTAGAAGGGGGGCTCAGATCTCAGTCAAGTATTTTGGTTCATTAGCTGTGTGAGCGGACGCGGCGGTGGAAAGAGTCAGTGAGTGCCTTTTTTCCTCAGTTGGGGGAGAAGACGGGCAGCAACAATCGGAGAGTGTGGCTGCGAGACAGATGCTCCAAAGCAGTGGCGCAGGTTGCCGGTTGCCACCCGTTGAATCCCTACTTTGCTCTTTCTCCTCCAGAGGTGAGCTGGGTCAACTGGGGATACGTGGTGTTCTAATTTTGCCTCTCAGAGGAGCAGTGGATAAATAGCATCTGCTGGAACTGAGCTGGAACTGAGGAATAACTATATATATAAATATATATATACAGATTCTTTCAGGAGCCCCATTTCTTTGGCAGTAGGAAAAGTATTGTACTAAGAATTTGTTTTGGATTTTTCATCTAAGAGAGGGCTTGCATTCCCTACCATGGGATCTTAATGGACGTCAGGTTCTGCTCACCTGTTTCTCTCATTACACCTGCTGAAAGCTGTCTACTCTTGCAGCAAGGAGGGGACGATAGCCATGCGCCCCCACTTTAAGACCCGATACTCCCAGTGGCTTACTTGCATGCTACCCCTGGTCATAGGGTGCGTGTTTGGAGCTGTATGGGGCTCAAACCTTGATAGCACAGTCGTTCTCTCATCCTCCACATTCTCACATTCTGAAACACAGCATCACCATCACCTGGCAGGAGCCCAGCATCACCCACCATCAATTGCCATCTACCGCTCCCCTGCCTCTTTACGAGGTGGCCACGGTGAGTTTCTCCCATCATCCTCCTTCCTACAGGAGATTCAGAGAGTTGATTGAGCTGAATCCGGAGAAAATTGTTGCTATTGGAAATTTCTTTGAAAGTCACTGACAAAATGCTAAGAGTGCATAATTCAATTGGCTGGTTGATCAGTTTTTGAAAAGTTTCAATGGTTTCATATTATTTATGTGTAAGAATTCCAATGTGTCCAGGTGGTTGTCAATTTGTACAGTAATTGAGGAGCAAATTAAACTTGCTTTTGAGCTTAGCTCAATTTAACTAGCTCAGAGAGGGTTTTTCCCCAGTTCTATTGACAATGCTACAGCAGATGGGGGTGACAGGAGGAGAGAGTGTGTGCATCACTAATCTGATTCAGTCAGGTCGTCACCACTCGCACATTCCAGACCTAATGAGATTCTCTACCCCTGTCCTTCTCCCTCCATATTTGTCTGTGTGGATTCTGACTTCTTTCACCCAAATGGATAAAACATTATCTCTGCATAATTTTACATGTTCTTGGGAAGTGTTTCAAAGTCTCAAGTGTCCAAATCCAAATGTCTTGTGATTTTTAATGTACTGCACTGCATTTAGTTGTGCAGAGATTCTTTCATTTTTTTGAGGGAAGTATACCTTGTATACAATTAAGCATCGTTGCCAGCTGAAATCATTGAAGCAGTGAATATAAATGATGCATAGGAAATGAATGCAATCACAAATAATACACATTTATCTTTGAATTCAAAGAGGCATAAAACTAATTTAAAAAAGTTTATAAAATGCAGCGACTGCCTATCAAATGCTAAAACTGTTTAAATGATATTCAAAAGATTTTGTAAGGTGATTATTCTACAGTGGTTCAGGCTGTAGGATTGTAGAAATTGTGAAGGTGAAGGCACAAGTTGTGATGGCACAAATGAACAACTGTTAACCCACTATATGCCTAAAAATTCAACTATGTTTCCAGTAAAAAAGTATATTCCAACCTTATGTGATCAAAAGCCAAATGTGAGACATTCAAACTGACCAGCGTGCAGCTTAGTGATACCCACAATGTTCCAAAGGTGTGATGACTAGCAGACCCATGATGTACACACATTGTAGCCTGATCTAAACAGTGCTTTTGTGGCTTTAGGGATTTAGGGACCAAATAAATATGTTGGTAAGAAAGACATGGTTTGGAATAAAAAAAAAAAGTCTTTGATAATTTTAATCATTTTCAAGAAACAGACTACACAGCTTTCTTGGAGTTTATTTAAATGCATTAAAGCAACAGTGATTAGAATTGAGAAAAGGAAACTGCTTTTCCTCTTTTTCATTCACTTTGCTGTATGAAGACCTTCTCTGTCCTCTAGGATGTGATAGTAAACTCTGCCAAGGTTGAAAATGAAAAAGACACTGTCAGGAGACAGACCCACTACACATAAACTTACACACAAAGAGAGAAAGAGAGAGAGAGAGTCACTGGCTATTTTTTCCACTGAGTGCCTGTAAATGGAAACTTGCAAGGCCTAAGAATTCTTCTGATTGGACCACTGCTTTGTAACTGACATTGATGTGCAGTTCTGTGTCTAAAAGTTGAAGTTCTTTTAACCTAAGACGGTGTCTAATATATATAGTAGTAGGTAGTGCTGTCGCATCACAGCAAGTAGGTCGCTGGTTTGATCCTCAGCTGGGTCAGTTGGCATTTCGGTGTGGAGTTTGCATGTTCTCCCCGTGTTTGCGTGGGTTTCCTCCGGGTGCTTAAGCCAGCTTAAACTTAATCATATATACATTTTTCGGTTTTGAGCATTATAAACTCCAGATGATGGATAGTAAAGCTTAAAGTGTCTTCTTTACAAAGGTACTTAAACTGAGAATGTAGACCTGTAGGTTGTAAGTTGTAGTTGCTGCTTGTTTACTTTCCTGCTTACAATGTATTAATGCCTTAAACTGGGTCCTAATCTGTTTCTGAGCTTGCATGTCATTGCACACAACACTTTTTTTTTTCATTCCGCTGTGGTGACCTCTAAAATAGAGACTAAGCTGAAGGAAAATTAATGAATGAACACAATATATCTATTATAACTTTAATCAAAACATTATGCTGCTTTTTAGTGTTAAAGTTGAAGGGCAATTCAATGCAAACAGATGGGAATCTGACACACACTCTACTTCCGTGCCCTCTGTTTTGGCCTTAGACAGCAAATCAATGGTCACCTTTGTTTTTGCTGCTTAATTGTGAAGGTTAATTTACCATTTTTCCTCTTTCTGTTGTTATTTCGTCCTTATTCTATTTATATCTCAGCAAAGATGGACCTGAAAATAGTCACTCACCCACATGCATGATGAGAATGCTGTTAATGAAGAAGCACAAGTCAAACAAAGGATGTCATTTTTTTTCTATCTTTTTCTCCTTTCTGTCTTATTCTCTCTATTTCAGTCCACAACCACTGAAGAATTCTTGTTTGTACATTTCAGAAAGAAACTGATAAATAACTGTTTGGGTATCACTCAATTCCTTCCATTGACAACTGTTTGTCATTAAAATACCCTGTAAATATGCTGATGGAACTAAAAAAGAGAAATGTTTAAAATTGTATCAAAGTTAAGTTGAACTATCCTTTTAACCTTGTATTTGTTCCGCTTTAGCAGCAATCCATGAAACTGATCAGACTGTTTCACACCGAGCACTATAATGGAAAACAATAAGGTTCATTTAAGGCCCAATAAAAATAAAAAATAAAAACAGAAGTTTGTAAGACTAGACCCTTAAAACGTTTCTTCTAATTTAGCTATGAACTTATCATAAACTCATGAGAGACAGTTAAATTTAATTTGCAATAGTTCAGAATGCAAATATGTAATTGTTCCAGAATATTTCTAGTTGTTGTGACAATAACGTTGCACTCTATGTTTATCTCGTATTATAGTAAATTATGTTAAAGTTTATCAGAAAGAAATTACCTGTTTGTTTTTAATGGCACAAGAGACTGTGTAAAGTAATCATTAGAAGGCCCTGAATGTGTGGGGTGACTAACTGAACTTAGTTAAAGGTTTAAAGCAAAAGGAAACATTAAACTGCAACAATCTACTTTAAAGGAGACATGATTCCTCTTTGCTTCCTCTTCAGTGAAGATCTGAGTTTCAAAAGTCTCACATCGACAGTTTTGAAAATTGTTGTGTTCCAGAAAGTCTGTTTCACATCTTGTCTGCATGTTATTCTAGCCAAGAACCACCCACTTAAATGGGAAAATCTGAGTGCCATGTACAACAAGATTGTAAAGACAACTCCACAGAAATGAGTTGGAAGTGCTTATTTGATAAAGGTGTAATATATTCTAAACAATTTTCCCTATTTAAACAAATAGTCACACATTTATAACCATGGATTTACATATGTTTAGATATGTATGCATATGTATGGATATGTATGACAGTAATGTCTGTTTAATGTATTGATACTAGAAACAGGAATTTGACAAAATATAAATTTTCTTTAAGAACAGTCATGACAGTCATCAGTTAATCTAGAACTTCAGATAAAATATGTGTCACACACAATGTTTACAATATGTTAACCACAATAACCTTGATGGAAATAGATTTTAAGGTAAAAAAAAATATATATAATAATAACCATAATAATACTAATACTAACATTATTAGTAGGCATGTAGGCAAGAAGCTTTGGCATGTAGGCAAGAAGTTTTAGAAACCTTTTTTTGTAATGATGTATTAATGTTGGCTACTTTGAATCCTATAAATAAATAAATAAATTATATATATTTTTTTATATATATTTTTTTTTTTCATAATGGAACTGACTGTTTTAGACATTTCTTGACTTTTTTGAGACTGAGGCCAAAGAAGTTAAGTATGATCTGACCTATTCTTTTAAATCACACAAGTGATGCATCATGTTTAGTTGGTGCTAATTGAGTATGTGCATTGAAAATGTCACTTTGCTTTTTGTCACTTATCATTACGACAGCATGTTGTGTTTTGTTACAAGCTGACTGCCTTTTTTCTGCGATGCCTGAGATGTTTAAGAATCATAACTGCAGTAATGATTACTTGGAACTATTCGCTATGTACTAAATCAGTAAACTTCAGCACCTTTAAAATTAATGCTTGGAGTTTTGCTTCTGGGTTTGTTATTTACAGTATGTATAAAGTAAAAGATTTAGCTAATGGGGTATATGCACACAGACTTTTAATTTCAGCCAGCCAGCCTCAGCGTCTTTCTATTATAAAATAGCCACGTTTAAGGTCTGATTTCTAAAGTGATCTTCACTGACTGATAAATATACTTTATAAAGTTCATCTCATTTTATGCTTGAACAACTAAATGAAGGCCTAAGTCTATTTAACTGAATGTATTGTTGTATATGTACATTACGACATTGATGCTGTAAAATTAACCTTATGAAGTTGAAAATAGTCACAATAAGCTTTCACCGGAAGTTTTTCATTGGCTGAAAAACACTAGCGGTGCATATACCCCATTGGTAGCTGGCAATGGAAACCAATATGTTTGTCAATGTGTAGCTAATTGGCAAGTGTGTGCTAGGTGAATGTGGCATTCTCTGCTCATTAGCTGACCTGATCATTAGCCGATCATTACAGTAGAAGAAGAAAAAACAGCTCATCAGTTTTATTGACATTTGTATTCAATGTGTACTACCTTGGCTGAGTCTATGTATAGGACTCACATGTGCATAGGGTTCACATGTCACATGACTTTGTTTTCAACCAATGTCCCCTTTTTATGTTTTTCAGCCAGTATTTCCTTCAGTTTTAGGCCCAATCCCAGTTCTAATTTCTACCCCTACCTCTTCCCCTTGGCCTTTGAAATAGATTGTGAAGGGAAAGAGCTTTAAAATTTACCCCTAATTAATGGAACACCACTACAACACTTGCTCACGTGATATATGATATAATGTTACCATAACAATATAATATGGCAAAAATCTTGTAACTGTACTGTGCATTACACCATGGCCATGTTTATCTAAGTAAACACAAGAAAACAACATTATACCAGACACTGTAAAAAGGTCATTCCCAGCCACTAGACTTTTCTGACAGGGTATTTGAGTGTCATTGAGTGACAGATGTGAAAGTATATTGTGGGACTATACAGGAGTTATTATTAGGGATTATAGATAGCAATTTTTAATTTAGCGTCTTTGTTTAAAAGCATGACCATAAAACACAAACTTCATTATGAATGTATTAAAACATATGCTTGTTAGTTGTAAGAAGTCTTAATAAAGCCAAAAATACTAATTTGAGCATCTCCTGACTCGCATATGCAGTAATGTTGATGTTGTAGCTGGTGTAATCTGTGAAATTTTTGTACCCCTTGGTTTTGAGTGTGGTCCTGGAAAACCTCAGTTTCAAGGGCTATCAAACGCTTCTCCTTAGCCTTACGCTTTTAAGTTAAAGAATTGGGACACCTCTACCCCTTCATGTGAATGCACAAAATGAGGGGTAGGGGTAAGGGGAAGGGCTAAGGGGTAGAATTGGGATTGGCCTTACTGTTGGTTCTTTTCTAATGTCTACTTGAGGCTTATCCTAAACAATTAATAGGGTTGCTTAAATGCAGAGTGTAGATACTGAGGTGGGTTTTGGCGGGGTCCCTCTGGAGCGTCTGTCTAGTAGGTGCAAAGCTGCCCAAGTAATAATAAGAAAAATAATGTCACAGCCTCTAGTGTCTTAACTATACACTTATAGGTATCAATAGCTCTCTGCTTTGCTAATTAAGGTTTGCTACCAGGCTTGTGCGAAGTTGGGTTTGCAGTTAATATTGCCATTATTTACATTATTTATTACAGTTTAATCAGTCAATATGTTTATAAAAGCAAGACTTTGAAGATAGATCATTTCATAACGAGTTTTAGAATACCTTCAACGTATGTTGAGATTGAATCACAACCTTCACTGCCTTTGAAATGCAACCATTTGAGTCTTGCCTGGTGTTGTCAGTTAACAAAAGTTTTTAATGTGTGAAACTTTGCATGCCATAGAGAACTGATTGCAACAACTACTCTATTCATTCATTTTCCTATGGTTTAGTCCCTTTAGTCACAGTGGAATAAACCGCCAACTTATCCAGCATATGTTTTACACAGCGATTGCCCTTCCAGCCTCATCCCAGTACTGGAAAACACGCATACACTCTCAGATTCACACTCATACACTGTGGCCAATTTAGTTCATCCAATTCACGTATACTTCATGTCTTTGGACTGTGGGGAAAACCGGAGCACCCGTAGGAAACCAATGCCACCACGGAGAGAACAGGCAAACTCAACACAGAAATGCCAACTGGTACAGTCAGAACTCAAACCAGCGACCTTATTGCTGTGAGGTGACAGTGCTAACCACTGAACCACCATGGCGCCCATAACAACCCCAATTAATATCAGCATTCCTTGTAATTATTGATTTGCATTATGATGGTGTTATAAATGTAGAGCCGGTTGTTTTAGTAAACTTGCAACACTAACGGTTTACCATCCGTCCTGATGGTACATGCACTCTATACTGTAGCTTTCTTCTCTTCTTCTTGTCATTTCTGTGTGGAGTTTGGATGGTCTCCCCGTCTTGTGTGGGTTTTCTTGGGGTGCTCAGGTTTCCCCCACAGTCCTAAGACTAGGTGAATTGGATGAACTAAATTGGCCGGGGAGAGTATTAGTGTGTGTAAATGCGAGAGTGTATAGATGTTTCCCAGTAATAGGTTGCGACTGGAAGAGCATCTGCTGCACAAATAGTTGGTGGTTCATTCCGCTGTGGCAACCCCTGATAAATAAGGTACTAAGTTGAAGGAAAATGGATGAATTTATATGGCAGAGTCTCTAATTTTGAAGATTGCTTTAGCTGTATTTCCCATTTGTACTGTTAATTTAAATGAAAACATATGCTATTATATGGATGCATGTGGAAGTAAATAATAGCAGAACTCAACAGCTTGTATTTTTCCTTTTCATTTTGCTTGCTTCCCTTCCTTGGATGAAAAAAAAAATCACAATGCTTTCATAATAATTCCGAGGCGTTCCTTGAACAGAATGCTTTGGCAATATCGGTCATGCTAGAGAAGCTAGAGGTTCAGTTCATTGTGGAGGTCAGTTTGGGTAGCCTCTGTCTCTTCACTGAGATCAGCCCAGTGGAGAGGAAAGGATTCTAGAGATGCTTCTGGGGTAAGATGTGAGTCACACACACAAATCGCTGTCTTGTTCGTTTAGCCCTGTGAGCTAGATAATATTATCTGTGACTGACCTCTTCACTAACCTTCCCCATTCTTCTCTCCATGCTTTCATTGCTTCTTCCCTGCTCTTTGTATCATTGTAATGGTTCACTTCAAATGGGTGTTTTTATTATAGACACAAATCTCTTGGTAGTCTTTGTTGAGCCAATACAAACACTTATACAAATCCAATAAACATGAATTACATTTTGACTGGCCAGGCAGATGTCTGTACACTAGTCACATCAGTGCACAATTTATTATTATGATTTCAAGGGAGGATTGAAATGGCTAAGAAAATAAGAATTTATTTGATAGTTAAAAAAAAAAAAATAATAATAAAAATAAATAAATACATCTTTAGTGATGTTTTTTTTTTTTTTTTTTTTAAATGTTCTACATGTCATGGAAAAATCAAGCTCCACCCTCACCCAGACATTTCAATGACTAGAACGTCCACATGAATTATATGTGCAGTTTTTACTAGAAATGCACAACATACAACAAATACATAATTAGATTTTTTTATTAACATTTATTTTTAACAATATAATGAACCATAACTATTTTACTGTATATTATGGAACATTTAAATTTTGTTTGTTCAACTAATTTTGTTTTATTAAAGTCAACATCTACACCAACCCTAAGTCTACCCCTAACAATAGTGTTTTAATAATATCCACAGCAACCCCAAACCTAAACCTACCTTTTTCAGTTATGATTAAACAGTATTTATTGCTGTATTAGTTGCAGCTGCAACACTAACCAACCTACTCACATCATAGTGTAAGCCCATCCCTCTAGGAAACCTGAATCTAGTCTGAATCTATTGTGGCTTTATCTCTTCCTTCACACTGTGAAACAAATTCAAGGTCCTACCATCTTCTCCAAATCTTCTTCCACATTGCATACTGCCAATGTATATCCAGGTGAGGTTGTCTTTCAAATGTGCCCTTTGTATATGTCTGATAAACGTCCTCTCCATATTCCGAGACTTCATGACTTAATGCAGTAACCTGTGTTTTAATAATGTCCACACCCACTGCAAATCTACCCTTTACAGTTACATTTAAACAGTATTTATTGCTGTACTGCATCACAAAAATTATGTTGTTTGTATGTGCACGTTCTCGTTAGCTGCAGCTGTAACACTAACCAACCTACTCACAGCAAGTCCCTCTGGATCTAGTCTGAATCTATTGTGGAATCTATTCTATCCTGACATGTGTGGGTCACCCACACTAAGCTATTAGCAGTGCACACTCATTTTGGCTGGTCTTGTCTGTAACTAGAACTGCTATTCCTGGATGAATACTAATCTGAGGCTTACTTACTTACTTACTTTTTTTTTCCCGATAGTCTACAGAACAAACCATCCTTACACAACAACTTGCCTAGTTAACCTAATTAACCTAGCTAAGCCTTTAAATGTCACTTTAAGCTGTATGGAAGTGTCTTGAAAAATTTCTAGTCAAATATTATTTGCTGTCATCATATATATATATATATATATATATATATATATATATATATATATATATATATATATATATATATATATATATATATATATATATATATATATATACAGTATATATACTAGCTATAGTATAGATCAATATACTAAACACCAAACCATTTTTGGTTTGAGTATTTTTGTGATGCACGACTTTGGAAAGATACTTTGGTCAGAGGCAACAAAAGCACATTCTTCTAACGGCCGTTTTAAATGCTATTTGGACATCCAAGAAACACCAATGACACTGACTTTTGCTTATGCATGTTTCATGCTCTTCCCCTAGAACTTCTGTATAAGAAGAAACTCCTATGCATATTCAGTGAGGTTAACCACAAAACTGTAACTATTTTCAATGTTTTTTATACAGAATTTGCTTTAAGCAACAGACCAGAAGCCATTTATTACTAATCCCATAGTAGTATCAGAACTGCATCTAAAATCGAAACCAAGCTTATGAGACCAGTTTATTGTCACTTTAAGGTATGAATGGATATTTATGTGGCCTAAAACTGTAGATAAACTTCTGTTAGGACATTAAAAAGACATGGCATCACTCTTTGCAATTTCCATATCACTAAATGCAGTGAGAGACAATGGTGTTGTTTGCTCTCAAATAAATCCATTATGACAAATAAATACAATATTTTGCACATACATGCCTAAGTACAAATGGATTCTTAGTGCAACCGAGCTTTGGTATATAACAGCCAAATGATCTCTTGTTTTGCATCTCTTGTGCAATAGTAATTGGCAGAACCAAAAATAAGTTTAATAAAGTATGCTATACAAGTATAGTTCTTCTAAACTAAAAAATAAAACTTTCACTCTACGTTTATGTACTTCTCTAAAGTGCACCTAAAATTGCACCGACGTACACTTGTCTCTTTTTACTTCAGAATGTTCACTGTGCAATTTATTTTTTCACTTATTTGCTCAACAACTGGCAACGCAATGGCGCAGTAGGTAGTGCTGTTGCCTCACAGCAAGAACGTCGCTGGGTCGCAGGTTCAAACCTCGGCTGGGCTGGGTCAGTTGGTGTTTCTGTGTGGAGTTTGCATGTTCTCCCTGCGTTCGCGTGGGTTTCCTCCGGGTGCTCCGGTTTCCCCCTACAGTCCAAATGAATTGGGTAAGCTAAATTGTCCATAGTGTATGAGTGTGGATGTGTGTGTGGAAGTTCCCAGAGATGGGTTGCGGCTGGAAGGGCATCCGCTGCGTAAAAATCGTGCTGGATAAGTTGGCGGTTCATTCCGCTGTGGCGACCCCGCAAGGGACAAAGCCGACAAGAAAATGAATGAATGCTCAACAACTCGCACACATTTCTTTAAACCACTCCCTGATCAAACACACCTGAGCTAATTAATTAGGACCCAAACAGTACTTGATAATTGCAGGCAGGTGTTTTTGATCAGGGTTTGAGCTGAAATCTGTAGGAAGGTAGATCTCCAGGAAGAGTTGAGCACCCCTGCTCTACAATAAACTGTTATCATACCTGCATCTCTGGTTCCCTCCTTCTGTGACAGTTTTCTATTTTTCTTTTGCTGTTTTTTTTTTTTTTTAACATATTACATACACCCCTGTGTTTAGAGACAAAGCTTTAAGGCTAGTCCCAGACTAAATTGCACAGCTCAAAAAGAAAAAAAAAAACATTCATACTTTTTTTTTTAGTTTTTCTCAAAAAATAAAACATACTGTATATAGATGCTGCTTGTCTATTATTCTAGCACAGTTTGTGCTAAATGTAGTGCCATCAGATTTAGCCTTTAAAATATTTAAAAGAAACTGAAAACGCACATACTGTACTCTTCAGTATCCCAAAACCCCCTCAGATCCCAGTGGGTTAACTAAAAATCATTTGAAATAACATTTTATATTTCTCTCGAGATGCACACCAGTAATGTGTTTCTCTAATATCTAAATACCCTAATTTGACTAAGGCATATCCTAGTGAAAAAAATAATAAACAAAACAAATATGCTATATCAACTGTACTTGCACCCAGACTAATTGTCATTATACTTCAGATGTGGTAATGATGAGTTCATTTGAGTCTAATGTTGTGCTTAGTATATTTAAATTATAATTAAATTATAATAACTCATCATTTTTAGTGTACTATAAAAGTATGCTTAGTATACTTTAAGTATATGCATTTTTAAGGTGATAACAGGCTTCCTTCACAAGCTAATTTTTACTGCAAGTATTACAGTAAACTACTTGCATAATCATAAGTTCACTTACGGTACAAATGAACAAAAAAATGTGGACTGCTTAATGTTTACTACTGTCACGCTTAAGGTACATTTAGAAGTATACTTTTATATTCTAAAAAGTGTGCCAATTTTGCAGTATTCATGTTGTGCACTAACAAGTATATTTGTACATAGATGTTGATATACTTAAGGCATGTACTTTATACCTACAGGTACACTTACAGTAAATATATGCTTCAACATTAGGTATACTTTATAAAATAAACTTTAAGTATACTTCTACTTATCCTTATTGCCCAATGACTACAGCCCCAGACACCCTCTGCCAAAGCATTGATGAAATTAACAGTTAAATGTGTCAAAACATTCTTCAGTTAAACACAGAGAAAGCTGAAGTCATTGCATTAGGGAACATAAATGAGGTTCTCAAGGTGAATGCGTTCCTTGGCTCTAGAGGTCAAGCAACAAAAATATGGTCAAGAATCTTGGTGTGATTCTGGGGTCAGATCTGAATTTCAGTAGTTATGTCAAAGCAGTAAGTAAATCAGCATACTATCATATCAAAAGCATTGCTAGACTTAGATGTTTTGTTCCCAGTGAGGACTTAAAGAAACTTGTTCATGCTTTTATCACCAGCAGAGTGGATTACTGTAATGGACTCCTCACTGGCCTTCCCAAAAAGACAGTCAGACAGTTGCAGCTCATCCAGAACGCTGTTGCCAGGATTCTGATCAGAACCAAAAGATCCGAGCATATCACACCTGTCCTCAGGTTTTTGCACTGGCTCCCAGTTACATTCAGAATAGATTTTAAAGTATTACTACTGGTCTATAAATCACTAAATGGCCTTGGACCTCAATACATTACAGATATGCTCACTGAATACAAACCTAACAGATCACTCAGATCTTTAGGATCAAGTAAATTAGAAATTCTAAGAGTTCAATCAAAGTAGGGGAAATTTGCCTTCAGCTACTGCACCCCCCACTGATGGAATCAGCTTCCAGAAATGATCAGATGTGCTCCAGCATTAGGCACATTCAAATCAAGACTGAAAACAAATCTGTTTAGCTGTGCCTTTACTAAATGAGCACTGTGCTACTTCGACAAATCACACTATCATATATTTCTTTAAAACCTGTTTTTAATCTGTTTTTAGCAATTTTCCTTTAATCATTTTTATTTTCTTGTTTCTTATATTCTTATTTACGTGAACCACTTTGAATTACCATTGTGAAATGTGCTATATTAAATAAATTAGCCTTGCCTTCTTTAACGTAAGGGGGTGTTTCTTCATGTTCTGATTACAGCAGTAAAGGAGAACAAAAGAGATCTTTCTTGACCGCCAAGCAAAAATATTCTCAGAAAAATAACAGTGAGACTTATAAATGCAAATGTAAAATAGCCAATGTTAGACTACAGTGGTCTCATGGGAGAATGAAGCATTCAAGGCCTGATTGAGATTTGGATCAATGACAAGAAGCAAATATTCTGGAGATCATAAATTATTCAGAGGCATATTGATCTGCTAGTGGTGAGGAGATCACATTCAGACTCACATGAACAGAGGTACACTCACACCTAATCATGTGTAATGGTGACTATGCATCACACCAGCAGAAATGGAGACCAGGAAACCATCTCTGGAAAAAATAATGAAAAATTTAGCTGGAAGTTTATAAACCTTCAGCTATAAACCTTCCCTTCAGCTTATAAACTATACTCCTTAAACTATTCCTTCGCTTTAACAAATTGTACCCAAGTGCAGTCCTATTATGTGAACCATATCTTCAGGTTTTTTAATCCCTATCCACAAATTCATAATGCATTAAATGTGCACAACTTCACTGCATATGTTTCCATGGATTTCTACACTTTAATCTACTGATGGACACGATTAAAAAAAAATCAGATTCTCTAGTGTTCTTGTGGCAATATAATTACCTTATATATGTAGTATACTGTAGTTCTCATACACTTCAGTTTACTGTAAACTTCAGTACTTATTACAGTTTATATATTCATGATAACTAATTATATGCCTTAGCATTCTTTAACGAATCATAATGTCATAATATATATTGGTATGGTTTAACAATACCATTATTCATTCATTCATTTTCTTGTCGGCTTAGTCCCTTTATTAATCCGGGGTCGCCACAGCGAAATGAACCGCCAACTTATCCAGCACGATTTTACGCAGCAGATGCCCTTCCAGCCGCAACCCATCTCTGGGAACATCCACACACTCATTCACACACATACACTACGGACAATTTAGCCAACCCAATTCACCTGTACCGCATGTCTTTGGACTGTGGGGAAAACCGGAGCACCCGGAGGAAACCCACGCGAATGCAGGGAGAACATGCAAACTCCACACAGAAACGCCAACTGACCCAGCCCAGCCGAGGTTCGAACCTGCGACCCAGCGACGTTCTTGCTGTGAGGCGACAGCACTACCTACTGCGCCACTGCATCGCCAATACCATTATATATTATATTATATTATATTATATTATATTATATTATATTATATTATATTATATTATATTATATTATATTATATTATATTATATTATATTATATTATATTATAGCCTACTGTACTTACCACTCATTAAATACAACAAAATACAAACAAAAACCACAAACAAAAAGTGAATTACAGTAGTCTCTGCTGTCTTTCACATTGTTGATGATGCTGTTCATTTTTAGGAAAAGCTGCATGTTCCACTACTGCTATATAACAGTCTTTTGAACCATACTAAGTAAGTAAGTAAGTAAGTACTAAGTAAGTACTTCAATTAATCTGTTGTGGTAATACTATACTGTAGCTCCTATGGTAACAAAACAACTGCAGTAATATAAATGTAGTTTTCTACAACTATAGGGTACATAAACTTCAATACACCACACAGTTCAGTATAGTGAATACTACAGTTGTCTATATCTAATACATCAAAAACACTTGTATGCACTATAAGTGAATTAAGTAAACAAAATTGGTCGTAGTATGCATGTATGTTTGTGTGTGTGTGAATGCAAGAGTGTATGGATGTTTCCCAGTACTGGGTTATACCTGGATGTGCATCCGCTGTGTACTAAAATCTGAATGGATGGATAAGAAATGCTCTATTAAATTAAAAATAAAATGTTCTAGAAGGTTTGTTTTTGCATAGCTAAAAAAAGGGGAAACAATCTTAACTACTGCATATCCAGCATGCAGATTATTAGCACTGGTTGTTTATTGTGTTTACACTATTAACACATATAAAACCCATATTAAAGCCTTATTCTGCACATGAATATCCTAGATCCCTTAACGGGATAGTTGACCTAAAATTGACATTTCTGTCATAATTTACTCAACTTTTAAATGCGTACTTTATTTTGAGGACAAAATTATATATATTAAAAAGGCTGGGAAAAGCCATATAACAACTTCCATAATAGGAAAATACTTGGAAATCAATAGTTGCACGTTTCCTACTATGTATTATTTTGCATTCAGCAGAAAAGAAAGAAGGAAAAAACTGATATAGAACAAGGGTGAGTAAATGACAGAAATTTTATTTTTAGGTGAACCATCTCTTTAAAGAATATACAATATTGTACTACACTGTACAAATGTATATACATTGACAGTTTTCTTTATTCTGTGAATCATGTTTTAATTTTTCCTGGTTTATTTATGTTTTTGAATTGTGTTACGTGACCTTGTTTTTTTTCCAACAACTTTTAACCTTCAAAATTGCAAAGGCTTTTATTAACATTTTTAATAGTTTAAAGTGATACATTGTCTGGGTTACAGTTGTATACAACACGTACCCCTACATACATTTTGAATTATCTAGCCAGAGCTACGTATGGCTGCATTTCATTTTTAAAACGAACGCTACAGTATAGCACTGAAGGCTTCTTTCTTCAGCGCTACTGGCTGACTGCTTACCTCCATGTGAAGGGCTTATCTGCTGTTCTGTTTGTCCAGTGGCAAAGAACCTATTCAGAAAGCAGGTAAAACAAAAACAAAAGGCAAAAAATTAAATAAACTAGTAAATAACACAGTGAGAACAAGGTAACATCTGAAAACCTTGTAAAAATCAGGCTGTCATGAGGGCTTTTCTTTTTCTGGATTGCTTTTCAGAACACTGTCGGTTGGGTTTAGGGAAGTGGGTGGTTGTTGGTCAATCGTGCTTTTTGAAAACACTATCAGTTGGGTTTAGGGAAGGAGGAAGGGTGGGTCAGTCAATTGGTCAGTTTGTCAGTCAGTCAGTCAGTTAACAGCGGCCTCTGGTGGATTTATGCAAGACACGAATGGCACTCATGAGAAAAATTTGAGATCTCAAAACACATACACAGCGGCCTCTGGTGGATTTGCAAAAGCAAAAACTGCAACAAAAAATAAATAAAAAACGTAGCGCCTGGGACATATTTGGCACTCTCTAGAAATGTATATAGGGATACGTTTTCAGAATGAGCCTGGGTTGGAATTGTTGGTTAATAAACTACACTACTCATTACTTTAAAGGGGAATTTTGAATATGTACCACGCTATCCAAACACCATGTATGTGTGAATGTTTGTCATCTGTACTAATGAAAGGAATTTGGTTGGGTTGTCTGTGAGTAAATGTGATGCAGTCTGCTTCTGTTTGTCCCACACTAACAGCCAACGGCCACTGTCTCTCACAACAGAAGGCTCTTTGTACGCCTATATGGCTTCAAGCTCAAATCGGATGCATGCAGAAAATGTGTGTGCAAATATGCCCATGCAGATGCTCTCGTATCGTATGTGCGCACCCTTATACTAAGCCTCCCCAACACACACACACACAGCTAATAGGAAGAGTGATGCATTGCCCCTGACAGATCATTCCACGCTGTACCAGAATAGCTCCAAACATCTCTAAGCATCTATTCCAATGTTTTCCCAACACGTGCTTTGAATATCATATCAGAAAACTCTCTCTCACACACGCGCACATATACACACGACTGAGGAGGGGATTTGCATTGGATGAGTGATTCTTTATGCTTGTTGAATCTACATTTGATTCTAAAATCATCCTGCCATACTAATAGCTACTCAAAACAGTGAGAATGCATTCTGACTTTGTTATATTTCAGTGAAAACTCAATGTGGTCAAGACTTTTATTACATGCTGTTTGTAAAAATCTCCAGCATAAACACAAAGCTTTAACATCAGTGTTTAGTGTAGTAGAAAAATAAAACTCGGCAGTTAATTGCTAACGACACAGGTCTGCCATTATGGATCATAGCAGTGTTGTAAAGGACTGTGCTTGCATGCGGTTTCCAGATGACCTGTTCCATTGATGCTTTGCCAGTTTGAAATGAGGGGGCGAGTGACTGAGGGGAATGGACAGCAAAAGGGAAGACAGTTCATTCGAAACACATGGACCTATCAGAGCTCAGCCCCTGGCTCACTCTGACCCTACTTGAAAAGGGAGGGGGGATGTTGAGGCATCGTGCATTGTGCCTAAACACTGACTATGATCTCATCTTTGATGTGATGATTTTCAACGGGGCAGAACGCAAATGGTACTGCCTGTCCCACATCACAAAACTCACAAAAACTCCTGTACCGAGCATTCTCATCTGACTTTTTCATCTCATCTGAATCTGAACTCAAAGTTTTTAGTGCACTTGCATGTTGGATACATACTAATCTACAATTATTTGATAGAGGAGAGAGGCCAAGATTTAGAGGTGGCCTAAATGACCTTCATTCAGTTGGAACAGAATTGTCTTGCGCAGGGCCATTAAATGTTTAGTAAATGTATTTCCATGAGCTTATTCACATCATACCCGGAGAGATCCGAATGGTCAAAAAACATAGGCTAGACGTCAGTATTACAGGCGTGAATTCAGTTTGACTTGCACAGAGTAACGTTAATGTCCAACATCGGAGGCATCAGGCTAACTTAATACCCATGCTGCTTGTTTTTATGTTGAAATTACTGACACTTGCACTTGGTTAAACTTAAACATGATTAAATAAATAAAGATTTTAATACTCACTGTAACTTTGTTGAAGGAAAATCCGAATGAATATAATGTTTCATCGGATTTCTGCCGTTGTTTCACTGGAATTTGAATCTGCTCCTTCCAAATCAACGGCTCCTTCCAAACCAACAGTCTCATGTGCATGCGCACACACATTTTTTGCTTCAAGGTTTGTTCGCCAAACAAAAATATTTCACTTCTGTTCTATAAATTGGCTAAACACAATTTAATATGTTTGGTTGATATACATTTATAATGTTAACTTCAGACTATCAGCTAAAATTAAGTAGTGGAATTTTTGTTTGGGGCTAATTAGTGGGAAGTAATTTGTTGAGTAAATATTTTTAGTTTCCACAATTCTTCAAAAAGTATTTTTTTAATATATATATTCATTCATTCATTCATTTTCTTGTCGGCTTTGTCTCTTGCGGGGTCGCCACAGCGGAATGAACCGCCAACTTATCCAGCGCGATTTTACGCAGCGGATGCCCTTCCTAACCTAAATTTGTTAACTTCAGACCATCAGCTAAAATTAAGTAGTGGTATTTTTGTTTGGGGCTAATTAGTGGGAAGTAATTTGTTGAGTAAATATTTTTAGTTTCCACAATTCTTCAAAAAGTATTTTTTTAATAAATATATATATATATATATATTCATTCATTCATTCATTTTCTTGTCGGCTTTGTCCCTTGCGGGGTCGCAACAGCAGAATGAACCATCAACTTATCCATCACGATTTTTACGCAGCGGATGCCCTTCCAGCCGCAACCCATCTCTGGGAACTTCCACACACACACACATTCACACTCATACACTACGGACAATTTAGCTTACCCAATTCACCTGTACTGCATGTCTTTGGACTGTGGGGGAAACCGGAGCACCCGGAGGAAACCCACGCAAACGCAGGGAGAACATGCAAACTCCACACAGAAACGCCTATATATATATATATATATATATATATATATATATATATATATATATATATATATATATATATATATATATATATATATTTATTTATATTATTTATTTATTAATTTTTTTGCTGGGAATTTCGGTTTTGAGAACATTGTAAGAATGTTATGCTAACCATAAAAAAAAACTTCTAGCAACGTCAAGCAAACTGGACATTTCTACGTTTTTGGAATGTTACAGATAACGTTCTTAGAACATTCTCACAACCTAAATTTGTTAGCTGGGTTGATCTCTCATTTTTTCATGGCAGAATATTTTGTGGAGCGAGCAAAAAGCATTCATTAATGGAAGAATTATATGAGTGCATTTTTAACTGCCACAACATTTTTTTCTGATGCAGTTTTCACATCTGAAACAAGCATTCCCTTTGCACCACAGAGAAAGCATGTCCATGCTAATTGAAAGAAAACTGGCCATTGTAAACATTTTGTTATTTGGAAGTTGCTGTTAATGGATTGTGGATAGTAAACATGTTTTTGTTTTAATAATTCCATTTAGAATAGCAATAAGTATTTATATGTAAATTCAGATATCTAAAATCTAAAATTTGACTCTACTCTGCGTCCCTTGCTAAAGATCATTAAATTGATTTTTTTTTTTCACTATGACTATGTCATTATGGAAAGCTGTGTCTCTCATTTGTCTTCCTTTTTTTATTTGCTTTAGATAGTAGAATCAGAATGAGGGCATCAAACATTGTCCTCTTCTTAGCTACCGTCCTGTGCACCCCATAGGAACGATCTTTCATGGCTCAAGATCCACAATGTCTTCTCCAATAACAGTGTTACTCTTTGTTAATGCTGTCTGTCATCCCAGAAACTTAAACCTTCAAGATTCAGACACTCCAGTGAAGCCTCAGGTTAGCATGTCCTCACTGTGGACAACTCACTTTTAGAAAAATCCTAACTTTAGATAGTAGAACTATAAAGTGCACTCATCTGTCAAGTGTAATGTAGAATGTATATGATTATATGTGTCTATATAGTTTTACTCAGAAGGTCGCTGGTTCGAGCCCCGGCTGGGTCAGTTGGCATTTCTGTGTGGAGTTTACATGTTCCCCCCGTATTCGCGTTGGTTTCCCCTGGGTGCTCCGGTTTCCCCTACAAATCCAAAGATGTGCTAGGTGAATTGGCTAAGCCAAATTGTCTGTAGTGTATATGTGTGTATGTCCTGGTCCTTCAGATTGGCGGTTGAGCGTTGGGCTAACGACTCACCTCGTAAAAATTAGATGTTACGAAACACCAACATGGTGCGGCTAAATATCAGCTTTGATATTTCGGCCCTGGGAGCAAGTAAGTAAGTAGAGTTTTACTCTGAATGTTCAGCATTAATAAGAGTTGATCCAGGAATATTGCACATACTATATGGGGCTTTTCCCAACTGGCTGTTCTGAGTAACTGTGAACAGTGTGGTTTAGTTTGTAAAAGAGAAAACATGAACAGATGTAGTGATTTGTCTTCATTCTACAGACAGCAGCAAGGACTTACAGCATGTGATTGGACCTAATAAGTTCTAATATAACAGTATTGCTTAATCAGAGGATTATTGGGTGGTGTCTTGGTTTGCAGGAAAGGTAACCAGCCAAGCGAGAAACTAGGACTCGCTCATGACTATTTATGTGATTTATTGTTTGTTCATTTATTTTGGTATTTCTGTCTCCTTCCTTCCTTTAAAATGCTAGGTTCCACAGAGTTTCTTTGTATTGTCTCAACAAGGGCTGCACAATATATGGTTTCAGCATTGGTATCATAATGTGATCATTCGCAATAGTCACATCGCGAGAATATGCAATGTTGAGTCTGGGTTAGTGTTTTTTTTTTTAGGTCTGTGTGAAGGTTTTAAATAAGAAATTGTACTGTTTTTTTTATTTAATAATGATTAATTTGATTGAATTTTTTATACAATAAAGATTATGCAGTATTATTTTAAATTTGATTATTCAATTACTGTATACCTGAATACAGTTCGACTCCTCAGGGAAACAATAAAATGCTGTTTATTTATTTAGCATCTTTTTCGTTATTGATTTATCTATGCTTGTATATATTGTATGCACTCCTATACAGAATCATCCCAAAAAATTTAGTGCATGGACCATTTGAATGGAAGATTATTTAAAATATTTTAATGCAGGGTACAATTTTCAGTCTTGCACATGAACTCAACATAGGTGCATTCTGAAAACGTAGTCCTATATACATAGAGATCGTGAATTGTGTAGCCAGAACTAAGTATGCATTTTTAAAATGAACGCTACAGGGTGGTATGACGGCGTTCATTTTTGCACTTACCAGCTGACCGCTTACTTCTATATGAATGACTTTCCCGTTGTTACCAGTTTGTCCAGTTAGCTTGCCATGTACGTTGGCGTACTTAAGACGCAGAGAGAAGTTGACCACGATGACCGGGTCTGGTGAAGAACAATTTCAGAAAGCGGGTAAGACCAAATCAGATTCCAAAAAAATAAAATAAACAAGTAAATAACAGAGTGAGCATGTGGTAAAATCTGAAAACGTGGTAAAAAACAGGCGAGGGCATTTATTTTTCTGCATTGCTTTTTAAAACTGTCGGTTGGATTTCGGGAATTGGGTGGGCGGGTCAGTCGGTGCTTTTGAAAACACTATTGGTTGGGTAAAGGGAAGGGTGGGTCAGTCGATCGGTCACTCAGTCAGTCATTCAGTCAGTCAAACTGTGAGCCTCTGCTGGATTTATGTAAGAAGAGCAGGCGTGAATTGCACTCACAAGTAAAATTTGAGATCTCAAAAACTGTGTACAGTGGCCTCTGGTGGATTTGTGAAAACAAAAACTGCAAAAAAAAAAAAAAAACATACTTGCTGGGACATATTTGGCGCTCTCCAGAAATGTAGAGTTACCTTTTCAGAATGAGCCTGGGTTATAAAAACTTGAGTGATCTTATCTCTTCTCGCAAGCATTTTGGATATTAATATGAACAAAACGCATATGGAAATTTCGAACTTTACTGTGCAAAGACTTTAACACACCTCTTTTTCATACCAGCACGCCCATGTGTACATAAATGAGTGCAGATGCATTTACTATTTAAAGAATGTGGCGCAGGATGTGAACACTAGCAAAAACTGCTGAAACTAGCACAAAACATTTCGAGCACTGTCAAGCCTGGCGCCACATTGCACCGAGTGTATGATAGGGCCCAAAGAGTAGCTAGTATTTCTGTTAATTGGCAAGATGAACAGAGTTATCAGTGATATTGATAGTTTCAAAGTCCACCAATATGGGTGAGTAATTAGTTTTGTCATCCTTTATTTTGGTCCATATTTCCATATAACCTTTCTTCTAACCTAAAAGTCATTTTCTTGTGATGCTGTAGGACATTGGAGGAGAGTACTGAGTACTGACTGCTAATGGCTCTGTGCTGTGCTGACAGGCACATTGGGGAATGGTCTCTTAAAGGTGACCACTGCAATGAGGGAAAAAACCAAAGGACACATATGGCACATTGGACTTTTATAGCAGGTCCAATATAACGGTTGCTGGTTCTGAAGGGCACTTGGAATAAACACTGGGATATGCACTTGAGAGATCTTTATTTGTCTTTAAAAAAAGGAAAAAAACACAAATAATTAAATAATTAAAAAAACTTTTTCAGCCTTTAGTGTGAAAATCTGCATTCATTTAGTGTAAAAATGCACCCATTTCATTTGCATTCTGTATGTCACAGTAACTGTTGTTGATTCCCTATAATTTGCTTCTTTACTCCTTATCTTTCACCTTCTCATTTACACATCCCATTGTGTAATCACGTGCAATCTTTTTCGCATTGGGTACTTCCTTTCTTTCTGCCTGTCACTGCCGATTCAATGTGGGAACTCGGTGACATGTCATAATTGTCATGTCATCAGTGGCGGTTCTAGACCAGAGTAACTGGGGGGGCCGGGCAGGGGCCACTTGTACTTTTAGAAGGCACACTTTAATATACATCACAAAATACTTAAACAATTATTCAAAGTCATTGTTTTCATGTATCACTCTGCAGTCTTTATAAACAAGCTAATGAAATAACTTAAACTCAAGATAATCTTCCATGTTAATTTTTTTAACAAGTAACTTTGTATTGTATTCCCAGAGATGGGTTGCGGCTGGAAGGGCATCCGCTGCGTAAAATCGTGCTGGATAAGTTGGTGGTTCATTCCACTGTGGCGACCCCGCAAGGGACAAAGCCGACAAGAAAATGAATGAATGAACTTTGTATTGTAGCAGGATAAGACATTTTTAACATTCAAGTACATCAAGACACATTTTTGCACCTGTAAACTATATCCTCCTAGGGCCCGAGTGTCCACATACATGGACAGCACATGTTTAGCTCTTAATGGCTATTTAAAATACTTTGAATATTTTGTTACAGACATACAGTGTCATCCTGCAACTATTTTGCAGCATATGAAATGTCCCAAACCCTATTTTTAACTGCCCAAAATGGGAAAAAATGTTGTTTTAACTCTCTGATAGAATTTTTTTTTTTTGAACTTGCTTTGATGTTAAATATGCATAAAAGAAAATCCGGGAAAAAGTGTTTTACGTAAATTTGGACCACGAGTCCACATATTTGGACATCATTTTTCTCTACATATCAAAAGATGATACTTAGATTTTTATTCTAATTAGGTTCCAATAAGCCCAAATAGCAAAGAGAAATAAAAAAATGCATGTAAAAAAAACACTGTGGGCCATAAGAGGTTAACAGACGCAGTTGAAGTCAACTTTTTTGCCCTCCCGTTAACCTAAAATAATGTTTTCCAAGTGATCTTTAACAAACCAAGGAGATTAAGGAGATTTTGACAGTATTCCCTATAAAACAAACAAAAAAATTATGGAGTCATAATAAGTCTTATTCTTTTGATAAGTTTATTTCTTGAATAAAAGCAGTTAATTTTTTTAAAAACAATTTTAAGGTCAGTATTATTAGCCTCCTTAAGAAATATTTACTGTATATTTGTAATTGTCTACACAACAAACCAGTTATACAATAACTTGACTAATTATTCTAACTTTCCTAGTTAACAAGTCTTTAAATTACACTTTAATCTGAATCAAAAACTACAGAATACAGGGACTTTGTCTGAATACAACTTGCAAAATCTTGCAAAATAACTAAAATATTATGCACTGACTGTCACCTTGGGAAAGATAAAAAAGTAGTTATTGTTAGAAATTAAACTATTGTTTAAAAACGTGTTGTAAATAATCATGTGTTTGAAGAGTCGTGCTTTATGTCACAACTGAAAACAAAAATAAATGAAGGCAAAAATAAACGAGTTGAATATTATACCTTTACATGTTTAAGACTGCATTTCTTAACGTAAAACTATGAACACTCACTTTCTGATTAATTATGGCCTCTGCATAGCCGAGGACTTCCTATATTAAAAGTGTTAAAATTGCTATTGAAAACAGCAGTCTAACATAATCAACAGTGGACATTTTGATTGTTTTTCACAACATGAACATGACTGAATCTTTTTATTACCTGTGTCAATTTGGGGGTTAACTTTTGACGAATGCGGGGAACTGATGCACGCAGCACCGTCACTGACTGGTTTTGACTTCGATTGCATGCATGTATGTGCATTTCGGCGGGTTTTGGATAGTTTTTGGGCTGGAATCAGTCAGCCACATCTGGCAACACTGGCCTCAGTCATATCTCCGCAGTCTGCCACCGATGGCTGATCTTGCTTCTCCGTGGTGTTTTGACACAAAAATATGGGTGATATTATTGAAAGTTAGGGGGGCCAGAGGGGGGGCCAAGCTTATTGACACGGGGGCACAGCCCCCCCCCTCACCTCACTTTTTACTGGGGAATTCGGACTTACACATTCCGCAGGTTGAGCACCCCCTGCTGGCCTCACTAACACCACTTCCAGCAGCAACCTAGTTTTCCCATGTGGTCTTCCATCCAGGTACTGGCCAGGCTCAGCTTAGCTGCAAAGAGTAACCAGTCTTGGGCTGCAGGGTGATGTGCCTGTGGACAGGCCACAAGACCTTGAATTAGAGACATAACCTCATATCTCATATCAGTGGAGAGGAACATTTCATGAAACGCCATCGCTATAAGACTAAACAATGGAAAAAGCACTAAAAGTAACAAGAAATATATAAAATAAAGAAATCAAATCAATAAATTATTAATATATTAAGTGATAAACATAAATGAATCAAAACTATGGATTAGGGATGTCCGGATCCGATCACGTGATCGGAAATCAGGTCCGATCACGCTGTTTCAGACTCGTTTCGTTTGGAATTGGACGCTACCTCCCGATCAGGACTCGAATATATATATATTGCAGAGACACTATGGGTTAAATGCCGGCAAAGTAGAACATGGAAGCAGCTGTATGTCGGAGCTCTGGAGGTATTATAAAGTTGATGACAACAACATTGCCATAGCAAACTGTGAGATATGTAAACTTGCGATTTTTTTTTTAATGTGCTATTTGTTTTTACATTCGATTTTTTTAAATATTTACTGTTGCACTAAAGTCCAAAAGTGAAGAATTTATGTTATTTATTACTTAATTGTTCAAGTTACCACACATAAGTGCTCTGTTTGTTAACAGAGTTGTTGAATATTAAAATAAAGTGAATTAAATAAAAAACAAGGAACATCCTGGATCTGTTTCTTTGCTCCTCTTTATTGTGTTTTTATATATTATAGAAGTATCAGATCGGGTTTCGGTATCGTTAGATACTCAAAATCAAATGACTCGGCAAAAAAAAAAATTTGATCAGGACATCCCTACTATAAATTAAATAAATGAATAACTAAAGGAATGACTAAGATTTATAAATGATTACATAACCACAGCCTAAATTATCAATGCAAAACAAATAATAAAAAACAAAACAAAACATAACACACAGGTTATCACAAATTTCAGATTCTACACTTCCCTATACGGTATATGTTTTTCCCAACACTTAAAAAATAACCCCACACCACAATAAGATATAATGCGTGCGTGCGTGCGTGCGTGCGTTCGTGCGTTCGTGCATTCGTGCGTGCGTGTTTACGTGTGTGTGTGTGTGTGTGTGTGTGTGTGTGTGTGTGTGTGTGTATGTATGTATGTATATAACCAACCTTTGAAGTTTCTTTTCTTTTTTTAATATTTCCCAAATGCTGTTTAACAGACCAAGGACATTTTTACAATATGTCTGATAATATTTTTTCTTCTGAAGAACGTCTTATTTGTTTTATTTCGGATAGAATATAAGAAGTTTTCAATTTTTTAAAAAACATTTTAGGGTCAAAATGATTAGCTCCTTTAAGCTATTTTTTTTTTTTTTTTTTCAATTGTCTACAGAACAAACCATCATTATACAATAAATTGCCTAATTACCCTAACCTGCCTAATTAGCCTAATTAACCTAGTTAAGCCTTTAAATGTCACTTTAAGCTGTATAGAAGTGTCTTGAAAAATATCTAGTAAAATATTATTTACTGTCATCATGGCAAAGATAAAATTAATCAGTTATTAGAAATGAATTACTAAAACTATTATGTTTAGAAATGTGTTAAAAAAATCTTCTCTCTGTTAAACAGAAATTGTGGAAAAAAACAAACAGGGTGGCTAATAATTCAGGGAGGCTAATAATTCTGACTTTCAACTATATATATATATATATATATATATATATATATATATATATATATATATATATATATATATATATATATATATATATATATATATATATATATATATATATACTGATCCTCCTAAATTTGTTCAGGCATTAGTAAAGTGATCCATCTTCTTGTCAGAGGCTGTTAGTCTCTCTGGCTGAAGATTGTCATGAAATCAGCCTGTCTACTTCACTCCTCCACAAATCTTTTAAGAACACACAGTGATGTTGACACACTTTGGCATGACCATTTTGAAATGCTAATGCATATTTCCCTCAAAGGTATACTTTGTTGTCATTCCAGCCAAAATTGTTTGGATTTGTTTCTAAGTTGTTAAAGATGTTGTTTGTGAACACCAAATATAAACATGTATTTGCTTGCTCTTCTAATAAACAATGCATTCATACTAGCGTAGTGCCACATCAGGCTGCGTCTTCGCTATAGTCTGCAAATAACTGATCTATGAAGATTACTTGTTGCTAGTTTAAACTCAGCAAAAGCAAATCCCATTTGTCATATTTTTTCTGTCGAGGCGGCACAATGGCTCAGTGGTTGCCCCATTGCCCTACAGCAAGAAGGTTGCTGGTTCGAGTTCCGGCTGGGCCAGTTGGAATTTCTGTGGGGAATTTACATGTTCTCCCTGTGTTTGTGTGGGTTTCCTCCATGTACTCTTGTTTCCCCCACAATCCAAACACAAGCACTATAGGTGAATTGGATGAACTAAATTGGCCGTAGCGTATGAATGTGTGTGAATGCGAGAGTGTATGGGTGTTTCCCAGTCTTGGGTGGCGGCTTGGAGGGCATTTGCTGTGTAAAACATATGCTGGAATAGTTGGCGGTTCATTTGGCTATGGTGACCCCTGATAAATAAGGCACTAAGATGAAGAAAAATGAATGAATATTTTTCTGACCTGGTAAAGGAGATATTTCAAAACAACTCTGGAAACATATAACTGAAGAAAAACAAATGAGTTTGTGCTTTTGAATAAATGTCTTATATTTCTTAGTGGTCATGCATTGGCTCAGTTGGAGGGATTGTGATACTTTGCATGGAAGGTGTTTGCCTTCGGCATCTGTCTGCTTGTGTTTTGCAAAATCATAATGCCAATTCTTCCACTACCTTTCAAGCACTTCCTGCAAGCCTCTGTTCTCTCTCTGAAATTTCTCATCAGTTCAGCCAAGCACATCTTCAAAGAAAGTGTTGAAAGAGAAAAAAAACAACCTTGGTGTGAATGAGCAAACAAACTGCAAGGCATGTATACAAAATGACGAGAAAACGTCCAGTTTTAGAATAAACATACAATATTCAAACTTGCACACCGACAGGAACAGACAGAACTCTCATCTCAAGGCAAGATAACAATACTACACTGTAAAACCCAACAGTTAATTTGGATCAAATGAAATGAGTGTAGTTAACTCAAAATTTATTAAAAGTTAATTATACTCATTTGAAAAGAGTTTTGAACTCAGTGTTGAAGGTAATGAGTCAATTAAATACCTCAATATTTCAGCTTAAATGGGGTAAGTTCAAACAGTTTGTAGCAATCGGTTTCCTCAAATGGTTTGAGTTGCCTTAACCTATTGGGTTTTACAGTACAGTACAGTACAGTACAGTAGTTGGTTTGAGTTCTCTTCATTTATTGGGATTTACTGTGCTCAAATTGCTTCATTTACTCAAATGGATTAAGTTCACAGTACTCATTAGGATCAGTTTTTGAACTTAAATGATTTATTGCAATCAGTTTCCCTTAAATGGTTTGAGTTGTTTGAACTTTTTTGGGTTTTACAGTGTATAGGAACTCAGTTCCTATAACCACCTTTCTGTAATTTAATTTTTTAAGATAAGGTGGGGTTGAAACAACATATTTTCACTCCCATTCTCACAACATATTAGGCTTGGTAAGGACAAGGGTTGTGCATCTTTTTTTAGCAATTGCGGTTCCAGTTCTAATTCTGCTTACCAAATCCGGTTCTTATTGATTCTCAGTTGCGATTTCAGTATATTTGTAAGAAAAACAATTGTGCTATAACTAGTACGATGTAGGAGGATGTAGATTAGAATAGACTAAAACCCTTTACTTCATCTTCATCTATTAGTGATGGGAAGTTCAGATCATTTTACTGATTCAGACCTTTGAGTCTCGTTTATAGAGATGAACGAATCTTTTCGAGTCATTTTGTTCATTTCTTTCAATTTGCCCAAATATTATTGAAATGTTACGAGTTGCTTCCAAACTCATCTACAACTACCATAAACGTTGATCACACTACAAACAAGTCATAACTAGAATATAATGCTATGCTATAAGATAATAATAATAATTTATTGTTTACCTGGTCTTTTGTCTATGATTATGTCAGCTCACCTCTTCTGACAGGTCTTCAAATTTCAGTGGTTTGTTCACATAATACTGACAGTCCATATAATCTCAACCAATGTACACAGTCTGAGCTGAAAGGAACCATGATTAGTTTACCTTTCGAGTCTTCTGGTTCATTCATCACATGACAGAATGTAAAGAGACATCACTCAGACCAAGGACTCGAGAAGTAAACGGATCAAATCTCTTTCCGGCTCTAAATGTATATGATTGGCTTCTGTCTTTCACGTGTTGAATGACTCCGACCGAGGACTCGAGGACTCTATCTATCTATCTATCTATCTATCTATCTATCTATCTATCTATCTATCTATCTATCTATCTACCTATCTACCTATCTATCTATCTATCTATCTATCTATCTATCTATCTATCTATCTATCTATCTATCTATCTACCTATCTATCTATCTATCTATCTATCTATCTATCTATCTATCTATCTATCTACCTACCTACCTACCTATCTATCTATCTATCTATCTATCTATCTATCTATCTTTTTTATAATAATCTGTTTTTTAATAGATATTTTTATTTTTAACATCTATCCCTACCTCTACTTCCATCACTGAATCAGTCCTCTGTGCTTGAATAACTGTCTATTTTAGCTCAGCTACCAAATCTGACCTCCAAAGACTACGTCAAATAGTTTGGACTGCTGAATGAATCACTGGTACAACCCTCCCTTCTCTCCAAGAACTGTACTTATTCAAAGCGAGCAGAAGGGCTGCCAAAATCACTCTGGACCTCTCACACCCAGCACACTGCTTCTTTGAACTTTTACCTTCTGGTCAAAGCTACAGAGCCCTGTGCACCAGAACAGCCCTCAGGCAATCCATCTCATGAACACCTTATGATAGTAATTGTGAAACAAACATCACTTCTTTTTATATACACTTATTTATTTAACAATACTTTACATGCCAATTTGCACTTATCAGCTGCTCATATAATGTTGCATATATAGACATACCTGTACCTACAATAGTCAATTTGTATATTTGCATTCACTATTTTTAAAATACATTTATTATCTTTTTTGTCCTGTCTCTGTAATTCTGTTGCACTGTAGAAGCTTCGTCACAAAACAAATTCCTGGTATGTGTGAACATACCTGGCAATAAAGCTCTTTCTGATTCTGATTCTATCTCAAACATAACCTCTTATATAAATAATGTGCAGTAATTTTTTATATGAAAGACAAAGTAAAACTTGGATTTTTAATTGGTGAAAAATTATAATTTTAAATGCAGACCTTCACCACAATACAATAACAAGAGTGTCATTTTTTAAATCCACGCTAATTAAATTCCTGTACCCTTAAGTTTTTGATGTGTATCAGTGCCAAATATAACAAAAAGCAATAAATACCCTGCATATCATTATGAAAAACATTATGAAAGGGGATCTTATGTAATAAAATGTGGCGCCTTGAGGTCCCAACCAAGGATCAGTATATGTGAATGTGTAGGTTGAGAATGTGTATGGAGGGTGAACACAAGCCTTAAGCTGGACCATCATCTAATAGGTATAGCATAGCGATTTGTCCTCACTTTTATCATTGCTGTCATGCTGTCTATCAGTTACTTTTAGGAATTCTGTTAATTACATCTGTTTAGCAGACACCTCGCATTGATTCTTTCAACCTTTTATCTGTTTTACAAATGAGGAGCAAGTCAATCTCTCAGAATGGGGTTCGTGAAACTCATTAAATATTTTTCACTTGTTGATTAGGATTGAAAACAGATAGCTGATGGACCTTTGCAAGCTGGTTCACTGGCCTACAAAGGAGATAAATCACCTGTCCTCCCAGTGGCTTCTCATTTCTCTCATTTTGTTTACACCTCAGAGTGTCCCATGGGGGAGTCAAGATGGCCAATGACATTTCAAGGAGGAGACACTGGAATGAACTGGGATTGCTATAGTTGGAGTTAAAATATTACATGCTGTTAAGGTCGCACACAGTTAACATCAGTTAATATCAGTGTTATTGAATAACACTTGGCAGAATGCCAGTAGTTTAGCTGTTTTTTTAAGTAGTTAAAGTGATAGATTGATTGTTAGGAATGGTGTAAATCATGTACAAAATAACATAAGTTCTTCACTTTTGGACTGTATTGCAACAGTAAATATAAATAAAAAACTAATATAAAAACAAATAGCACCTCAACTTAAAATACCTGGTAGGCAATCCCAAATTTACATATCTCACAGTTTATGTTCCGTGTCCTACTTTGCCAATATATACAGTTGATGTCAGAATTATTAGCCCCTAAAAAAAGATTTATTTTCTTTTTTAAATATTTTCCAAATTATGTTTAACAGAACAAGGACAATTTCACAGTATGTCTGATAATATTTTTTTCTTCTGGAGAAAGTCTTATTTGTTTTATTTCGGCTAGAGTAAAAGCAGTTTTTAATAAAAAAAAAAAAAAAAAAAAACATTTTAAGGTCAAAATTATTAGCCCCTTTAAGCTATATATTTTTTCTGATAGTCTACAGAACAAACCATGGTTATACAATAATTACCCTAACCTGCCTAGTTAACATAATTAACCTAGTTAAGCCCTTAAATGTCACTTTAAGCTGTATAGAAGTGTCTTGAAAAATATCTTTGTACTGTCATCATGCAAAGATAAAATAAATCCGTTATTAGAAATGAGTTATTAAAACTATTGTGTTTAGAAATGTGTTGAAAAAATCTTCTCTCCGTTAAACAGAAATTGGGGAATAAAAAATAAACAGGGGGGCTAATAATTGTATATATATTCGAGTCCTGATCGGGAGATAATGTCCGATTCCGATCAAATCTGAAACCGCATGATCGGATCTGGACATCCCTAATTTCTATAGTACTGAAAAGAACACAATGCAGTTTCATCAATAAGACACTAAATGGCTGTTACAAGAAAAACATCAATAAAATCCATCTAAAGTAACATTGAGGTTTTGTATGTTGTCTAGTGGCACACATACTCCAACACATAAAGATACTATAGTTTAAGGTCGTTATGTGTGTTCCTGGCAACATGAGGCATTCAAAAATAAATAAAATCATTTACGTTACTAAATTCTGACTTATTAATAAATGAAATATTCAGATTTTTCTTAATTCCTACCTACTTTAGCTTATATTTGTCTAAAAATTCCAAAAAAGTTTATATAAATAGCACTTCTTGTTGCCTCCTGATGATGAATTACTTGATACCTTCCACATTTGTAAGTCGCTTTAAATGATGACTAAATGTAAATGTTTGTCCATCCACATTATGTGTACATGCCCAAACAGCACATGTTCCACTGTGTCTACAGCGTCCCTTGCTGAGGTAGATGATCGTGTTTATTCAGGGCACACACCAGCCATAAATCATTCACAGAGGATTGAATAAAGGTATGGGCCATGTCTTGTGATTTCTGTCCGTGTCCTTCTGCCACTGATTTTCACTCAGTATAACCCTGCAACAAATTCATCATCTTCTTGAGTGCTCTTGGATAAATAGAGGACACACAAGTTCCTTTAGGTGTGTTAAATTGATCATGTTGAGCAAGAAGACATCAAAGCATGGGGACAGAAAAAGAAAGCTTGTGGAGATCATGCAGAGAGAGCTAAAGTCACAGTTTCAATGAGCTTCACAGCCTCACTGAGCACATTAATATGACCTCCTCTTAACCAGTGTAACAATCCTTACTCTTACTGAAATATTATATGGTTTCATCATTGGCTGCCATTGTGTACAGAGGTTGGACATTGAAATTGAAATGCGTGGTTTAAGACTTCAATAATTTCTTTTGGGGCAAATACAGCATAATTTCCCTATGAGAATGACAGATACAAGTCCTGCAAATCTGCCAGAGGGATTTTGAGCCATTCTTCTTGCAGAATAGTGGCCAGGTCACTATGTTATGCTGGTGGGGGTAAACGTGTACTGACTTGCTCCTCCAAAACATTCCAAAGTGGTTCAATAATATTACGTTCTGGTGACTGTGCAGGCCATGGGAGATGTTCACCTTCACTTTCATGTTGATCAAACTACTCTGTCACCAGTCTTGCTGTATTAGCATCCAGATACGCGGCACCACCATTGGGTGCGCATGGTCCTCCAGAATGGTTTGTTAGTCCTTGGCAGTGATGTGGCCATCTAGTTCAAGTATTAGACAGAGGGAATGCCATGAAACAACAGCCCAAGCCATCACTGATCCATCACCATGCTTCACTCTGAGCAGGCAACAATGGTGGTATGCTTCTTTGATGCCTCTCCACACCATAACTCTCCTGGATGTGAGAAGTACAGTGAAGGTGGACTCATCAGAGAACAATACACATTGTCCACAGTCCAAGATTTTTGCGGCTGGCACCATTGAAAACCAATATTTTGCACTCGCAAAAGTGATCAAAGATTTCGCTATAGCAGCCCGGCCATGTATACTGACTCTATGGAGCTTCGAACAAACAGTTTTGTTGGAAACAGGAGAGCTGAGGTGCACATTTAATTCTGCAATGAGTTGGGCAGCTGTACTTGTGTTTTTTTGGACGCAATCTAGGTTTTGCACCTGGACATCTCTTTCAGACAGCATCCTCTTTCATTGTATTTTAAGCAAAACTATAATATTACTCTGCTAATTAAACCTTTACAGCCTGCTCTTACTGGTGGAATGTTCAATCAAGAAGACTGGCCACCAGTCTATAAATATTGTTTATTGTGTAAAGTTCACATGGCAGGTACCATCACAAGATGATTAAATAAGGGTTAATATAGCTTATGTTTCAATTGTCAACCTGCTAATAGAAAGCTCAGTTTGAATATTCAGATTTAGAGACACTCATATTTAGGATTCTGTGTCATTTCACAAAATACAGTTGTTTATGTAGAGATTTTTGTGTATTTATGATTAATTTGTATAATTCATACATAAAAATAAGCCATTGTAAACTTGTATATGTCGGTAATCATATGTAAATAACGCATTCATTCATTTTCTTTCGGCTTAGTGCCTTATTTATCAGGGGTCGCAACAGCAGAATGAACCGCCAATTATTCCAGCTGTTGTTTTACTCAGCAGATGCCCTTCTAGCCACAACATAGTACTGGAAAACCCTCATTCAAATTCACACACACACACACACACACACACACACACACACACACACACACACACACACACACACACACACTAACACTATGGCCAATTTTGTTTATCCACTTATAGCACATGTCTTTGGACTGTGGGGGAAAGCGGAGCACCCAGAGGAAACCTGCACGAGCACAAGGAGAGCATGCAAACTCCACACAAAAATGCCAACTGGTCTAGCTGAGACTTGAATCAGCAACCTTCTTGCTGTGAGGTGACAGTTTTAACCACTGATCCACCATGTACAGTATATAACTCTGTTTGCTAATTTAATGGATTTATTTCCAGTTGAATTTTATTATAGTGTACAGTGCATTGTATTACTTCCAGATTACATATTCATAAGCGTAATGAAGTAATTTCTTTAGACCAGACTGCTGCACATGTTTTCTTTTTTTTAAACTACAATCTGTTCAGTGCTGGAAGGCGTTGGAATGCCAAGCAGGCAGTAGTGTCTCCCCCGAGATGGCTGAATTATGAATGAGACTTCACTTGCAGCCATCTTTGGATAGGTTATTCTTTCTAATGGTGGATCCTCTGTCTCCAAGGGTCACCATGAATTCTGTTGCACCAATACACCTACAGTATATGGCAATGTTTTAAAATGTATGGTACCTTATGAATTTAGGTTTTTGGCTAATATTTGTATTATATCATTACTTAATTATGCAATGCACGTTTGGCCCTGCGTCTTGGGAAAATAATATTTCACACACAAAAAAAAATTTAATTAAATAAAAATCTTCTATTTTGTAGTAGTGTGTTATTTATTTTAAGCACATTCATCTAGCGAAGTAATACTATAACACAACATGTGTATAGATTATTATTTCAGTTGTACACTTCATTTTTATTATTTGAGTTTGTATACTCAAATTCATTCATTCATTCATTCATTTTCTTGTCGGCTTTGTCCCTTGCGGGGCCACCACAGCGGAATGAACCGCCAACTTATCCAGCACGATTTTACGCAGCGGATGCCCTTCCAGCCGCAACCCATCTCTGGGAACTACTCAAATTCAATAATAGTTAAATTTTTAGGTTTATTTTAGGTTCATATTAGCTTCATATTTATATGAATTTATATGCTCAAGTGACTGTTATTTGGCAAATAGTATAAGTATATCACACGAGTAGCAGTGCGATGTGGCTGTATATCAGTACTGGTGGGAGGCGTGCATTGTGTCACACCAGTGACGATATACACCCACATCACACTACGAGTGTGATATTGCGTTTATACAACAGTTCAATGGCATAATCCTGTATATAAAAAATAAAATAAAATAAAAATCAGAGAGGCTTAATATCCTTTTCTATGAGGAACTACTTTTTTTCGCCATTCTTTCACATCTGCCGCTGATGTCAGAACAGCAGAAACTGTTGATACTTTTCAAACATCACTTTAGAGCTAATGTTTAAATCATTCTCTAGATTAATATCTAAAGTGATGAAAAAACAGGTGATTTTGCTCACATGCTGAACAGCAGAAAATGCCATCAATCTACAGCAGGGGTGTCCAAACTCTGTCCTGGAGGGTCGGTGTCCTGGAGAGTTTAGCTCCAACCCTAATCAAACACACCTGAACCAGCTAATCAAGCTCTTACTAGATATATTAGAAAACTCCTAGTAGGTGTACTGAAGCAAGTTGGAGATAAACTCTCTAAGACACCGGCCCTCCAGGACCGAGTTTGGACAGCACCTGGTCTACAGAGATATCTCCCAGTATTTCTCTGTTGCAATCAGGAGATCACAATAATAAACCCCGGAAAAAGCCAAAGCAGCACCAACACTACCAGATTACTGTTGTGTTTGTGATAAGGAAAAATGCTAAACACATGCTGACATTTCTTCTTTCTTTCTTTTTACTGGACTAGTCTGCAGTAATGATAAAAGGAGACTCACTAGAAACAAATGGCCAACCAAAAACTTAGGGTTATACAAAGAGTGGCCAAGACAAAATACATACATTCCTGATATGCAAGTCCCATCTCACACTCAATACACTACAATCATATGGTATAAATACAGCACTGCAGCATAAAAAAAACTAGAGAGATCAACTTAGAATGCCATTTACCTGTTTAATAATGATTTGATCAGCTGTACTTAGACATTATGCTGTTTTTTACCCCTCTAAGGGCTTATTGTGGTCTCTGTTGCCATCTTGTAGATGAACAACATCAAATTTCTCAAAGACAGGTTAATGGCCCTCGACGCACTGTCTCTCAGAAATTAGAAATATTTAAAAATAGGCACTGTCCTTATAAACAAACTGCATAGTTGCAATCTAAACAACTACATTATCGACTAAAAAAGCCTCAAAAGTACATTATGTTGTCCAACAGCTGCAAAATGTAGAGTGCCTTTTGCTTGTCTCTGTATGTGGGTAGAGTAACACACAATAGTGAAGGGTTAAGAGGTTAGAGGAGTGCTGTTTTTTGCAGAATATCGCAAGGCTGTCAGCCAATCCGATTCAAGAACCAGACAGAACTGTTGTATAAATGTATGTCATTATTTTTATATACTTTTTACAATTAATTATATGACATCCCAATTTAAAGAAACATCAGCAGCACATTAGGGATGTCTTCCATCTACTTTGAGTTTACTTGTCATCTTTGTCACTTGGTAAACACAAGTCTTTGTTGTGAGCCCTCTACAGTTTAAGATACCTCAGATATTTTGATTTCTTCACATATAGAAAATACAAAACATGGTGTATAATCACAGACCTTTGTTTAAACACCCCACAAAGGAAATCTTCTTTGCTTACTTTCCTTTGTTTATATTTGATCTTTTTCACACACTTCTTTCTGTTCACTCATTCATCCTCAAGTATGTTCAAAGTAACTTCATACATATGTATGGTATCATTTGAATGTCAGTGCATCTGGTACAATGGTCTCATTCCCATAGAAATATTCAGAATCAAAATAAAATCTTGGGATTATTGGCCCACTGCAGAGGGTGTGCCCCTTGCTATGCTAGTCTAGACACCAAATTACCTTCTGTTTCCCACAGAAGTGTTATATGAACACCTTGACTTGATTGTCTGGGTTTTAAGCAAACGTGTCAAAAGGCTCACGTTCTATAGCCAGATCAGCCAGTAGTGTGGAAATCTTATGCTCCATGTTGTTTTGACACTGTGTATCATCTTTTGCTTTTGTATTGATTATCTTTAATAATTGTCTTTGACTGATTAATTGGCGTAATGCATGTTTACCTGACTGTTTCAGATTATTCTAATTGATTTGTGTTGTTAACTAGTTGAATATGTTTAGATCTGATTTGCTGTCAGCTCAATATGTGCATGTGGGTGTGTACGTTATATTCATACATTCTATAGCAATAGAGTATAGCAATACCCATATATTTTGACCTTGTGGGAAGATTTTTTGGTTCCCTTGAGGGAAAACTTTGTGTGCATGTTTGTGTGTAAAAGTACCAGAAACTAGCTGCGCCTTATTGTAGGAAATGAGTTAAGTGTTACAGGAACAGGAGGCAGACCCAATCCAAACTCAGCACAATATGCTAATTGTTTCATGCTTCCATGTGTTGTTTCACTATGCCTTCATAATTATAGGGATGTTATTCCTGACTCCTTGCCATGCATTTACAAAGATTTAGCTCTTTGACTGTCGAATTGCCAGTTGAGCATGCTGGGATATGAGCCAAGAGACGTTTCCACCTGGCACATGCACAATTCTTTCTGTACCAAAATATGTTAGTCCTGCTTTGTTACATATCCATCTTCTATCTAGCAGCATTGTGAAGATCCACACTTTCATTCAGTAGGAGACCAGAACTATCATGACAGAATGATATGGAGAAAATACTTCTGTTTAGGTCTAAAGCCAGGTAAACGGTGTGATTTTTTTCTGTATTAAAATTAAATTATATAAAAAAATTTCTCTCTCTCTTCATATTGTATAATTTGACCCAAGTAAAATATATTGACCAAAGAGCCCAACTAAAGATCACGACAATGCTGATGTCTTACAAAATAATAATTATTAGCCAGACGGACGTATGGCTGCATTTTGTCTTTAAAACAAATGCTATGGTGCAGTATGACACTGTTCTTATTCGTTTGTTCAGTGAGTTGACTGTGACTACGGGTTTCAAGATAGACGAAGAATGGTACCAGAAAGCAAGTAAGACTAAAACAAAAGCCAATAAATAAAACAAACAAGTAAATAACAGGTTGAGAATGTAGTAAAATCTGAAAATGTGGCAAAAAAACAGGCTGTTGTGAAGGCTCTTCTTTTTCTAGATTGCTTTTCAAAACACTGCCGTGTGGTGAGAACTTGAGAGATGTAATGTGCTTAAATTCAGTTGTTTTCATCTAAAGAGGTGATAGAAGTAAGATGTGGTTGTGTTTCTTCTCGCTAAAGCTTAGTCAACATTTGATTAATCAAGTAAAACTCTCTTTAAATTTAACATTGCCTCAGTGTTAGGTTTTTGTAACACTCTGAGTGTGAATTATGTAAACATTGAAACGTGTTAATTTAGCATTTGGGGTTTTGCTGTGTGGTGCCACCTACAGTATGGTCGTTTTACTTTCGTCAGATTTTTTGGTGTGTATACTTGTGTGCTTTTACTTATTGTGGCTTTTACTTATTGTGACATTACTAACCAGAGGCCCAACATGCCTGAAAGTTTCAGTCTAGAGAGCATGTGCAGCCTTGCTTAAAAAAATTATTTTTTTAGTTGCAATGACAAGACTTACCTAAATACCTATATCTACAGTATGTGGAATTAAAGAGTGTGAATGTAGAAATGCACATATGAGATTTACTGTAAAATGATAAGGGGTGGAGGTGGGGGTGGGGGTAAATATTATAATATAAATGAAATATTTAATATAATGTCAATCTAATATACATTTTTGTTTTTGCCATTTAAACATAAATTGACATGTAATTTAACATAACAGGAAAGTATGGCTAAATAATTCTGTACATTTTCTGTAAAAAAAATTTTGTCAGTAATATTATAATATTACATCAAAAGTATACAGTGTTTTATAAATTAAATTATATTGTATATATGTATATCATTTTTGTTATATAAATTCCTACGAGTGCTCTAGTTTCCCCCACAGTCCAAAGTGAAATTGAATAAACTAAATTGAGTAGTGTATAGTGTGTGTGAATGTGTGTATGGGTGTTTCCCGATTCTGGGTTGTGGCTGGAAGGGCATCCACTGCGTAAAACATATCCTGGAATACTTGCCAGTTTCTCTAAAAAAGAGACTAAGCTGAAGGAAAATGAATGAATGAATGAATGAATGAATGAATGAATGAATGAATGAATGAAAAAATAAATAACAATAAAAATCTAAACTATAGAGAAATGGAAATTATACAATAGAAAATAAAAGCATATATAAAATATTTAAAGACTTTAGATATAGAGTATGTGGCAAAAAGTATAAAGTATAAACATATAAAAGAGCTATCTGTACAAACAGAAACTTAGAAGTGTTTCTAACAAAGGAGTGTATTCATACACAATCCAAAAGTCATTGACATTAGCCCCTCTCACACAGTGTTCCCGGTAAATATCCGGAAAATTTCTGTAACGTCTTTACTGATATATTCAAAAAAACGCTGTTCACACAGGCAAGGACGTTAAGGGATTTTTCCGGAAAAGACCATTCACACATCCATTCTAAAATACTGGTAAATTCTGACATCATTAACCAGAAACGGCCTTTAAACGGCTGCGCTTGTATTTATAAACATTTGACTACATTACAAACTCTGTGGATGGATAAGAATTGTAAACAACTTTAATGAAAACATATAGAGAAACACTTTCTCATGTTGAGATGTACATAATACTGTATGTGTGTGTGCTGGTGCTCACCGGCTGCTTCATGTGCACACATGATGCATCAAGCAACTAAAGGAAGCAGAGCTTGAAGGTAAACAAACAACAGCTTATGATAAGCATCTTATCGATAATAATTTACACAGTCGGCATTAAGAAGGGACATAGAAACGTTATCTGACTAACATCTAGGAGCTAAATGTGTCTGTAAAAATATTAAATGGCTTTATCTTCATAAACAGCGCGGACGTCTTCTTCTTCTTCTTCGTGTGGGGTTAATGGCGGTTGGCAGACCAACTTACATGGTGCATTCCCGCCACCTACTGGATAGGAGTGTGGAGAGCATAATGTAGAAAAAGCCTGAGATCAAAAGATATATGATAAAAATGGAGGGAATGAGGTTACCAGGGAAGGGAGAACAGGAAAAAAAAAAAAGGGAACAGCGTGGATGTGAATGCGTCTGAATGTTTTGATTGGCTGGAGTAGACATCTTACGTCAGCGTGTTCTAGACGTGAACGTGTTTTTTCCTTTTGCATTCACACAGCGCAGCATTCCAGAAAATTACCGGTAATGTTACAACTTCTCTTTACAGAAAATAGCTGGAACGAATTTACCAGTATTTTTAAAAAGTGTCTGTTCACACATACAGACCTTTCCAGAAAATTGCCGGTAATTTTCTGGAAAGGTCTGTATGTGTGAAAGGAGCTAAGTTGACAATTCCTCTTGACAAACTTAGTTTTTACAGCAGGAAACCTGCAATGTGTGTTTAGCTTGAGACTGTATTGATTGTCTGTACTGATGTCTGATATTTTAAAATGCTAAAAAACTACACACACTCAATATAGTGAAAGCAATCGTTAGTTTATTAGCAGTATGCTTGTAACTGTAATTTTATCTATTAAACAGATTGTTCTAAAATAATAGGAATAAAAAATGTTTAAAAAAAAAGGTCCACAGACTTTACTTATATGTGTTATTATATTGAATTAAAAATGTTTGTCACGCATCACTCTTTATCAGCGCATTTCTGTAATGAAGTTTTTAATGAAGTTTTCACCGGCCTGAAATTCCATTAAGGAGACACAAACTGTGGTACATATTGCTCTGGAAGATAGTTTGCCCATAATGAATTCATACATAAAACAGCAGACTTTTAAAAGCTTTCAGTATTCATTAAAAACAGTCCATTTGTGGCGTAATTACAATCTCACTACGTTTAGCCTTTTCTTAACACGAGTGGCTAAATGCAAAACACTCCCTCTCTCTATCAACGATGCAAGTAACTCTTAGTCTACCTGCCAATTCGGCAGCATTTAAATGAACGTGTGCAATCACTTAAAGCCCTGATGCGATTAAATTTAGTAAACAGCTTTTTGTGTGTTTCAGGCATTCGTTAAGCCTACCCGTGCAGGGTCCATTAGAAATGTGGTGTTGTAAGGACTGAATGTTGTCTTAGTAAATCCATAGAGTGGGATAATTGGCTCCCTGGGGTGCAGTGTGGATGTAGTATTCCATGGCATCCCACAGACATACAGTAAGGACAACTCATGAAGAGATTCGTGTCTATCCCCAGATTAGAGACAATCAGGAATTCTGAGTGAGAGCCTACATTTTATTTCCCCATTGGTCAGGTTTTTACTCTGTGCCTCAATAATGTAATTGATCGAATGCAGTGGGGTGTTGACCAAGCATACACATATTAGTTCCGACAATGTAGGTTGACACAGAGCAGGTCTTGCATGTATACAGTCATTCTCTTTCATCTCACTCCCATATGTCTCACTGTCTCCTGAGACTCAACCCCATCCGCTTGGCATGATGTCTCTTCCCCTTTAGGGATATCAAACAGCTGGGCCCTCAAGCCCAGATGTGAATATGAAATGTTACAGTCTTAATAGCGAATGAATGTTGAAGAAAATGCAAATGATAGCAATACAACTGCCAGTGCACCTGCAGTTTTCAACTTTCTGTACAGTGCAAGTAAATTTCTCCATTGTTTATTTGATCTTGTTTGCCTAGCAGCTTATAGTGTTCATGTGTGTATTTGTGTCAAAGGGGTGCATTTTTATTCCGATTGATTATATACAGATTACTTTATTGGTTGTAATTTTGTCCCATGTGATTCCATAAAAAACTGCCTCTGTGGAGTCAATTTGCTACTCTATTTGCAACTGTTACACTACAGTTGTCATTTTTGGCATTTACGACGATGAACAAAACTATTATTATGTCTAGAACATGATTCTTGGAATAAGTTAAGTCAAAGACCAGGACATATTTTATTTCCAACAAGTAATTCTTGTGATTAAAATATATCTTTTTGTTTTGAGTTTTGGAGCTTGTTATATTTTTTATTTTATTTTATTTTATCTTTTTTTTTTTTTTGCTGTTGTTGTGACTCTTGATGATAATTGTAGTAAATGATTTGTGATTAAAGAGTCAACGTCCACTTTATTTCTTTAGCCTTTTGTGTTTGTAAAACTACAGCTGTAAATTATTATTTGATTTTATTTGTCTGCCTGCTTTTGTTCTCTAGTTGCAGATTCATGTATAATGGATGAAGACTGTGACAGTTTTCTCTCCCCTTTTCTTTTCAAGCTTTTCCCTGGATAGAGCCCCATTTAAAAGGCATTAGGGCCAAGTATTTACCTCTGAGCTCAGCTCAAGCACTGGACACTCAAGCCAAGGTCTAAGAGTTGCCATAAAAATTAGGTTAAAAAAAAGTGATTCTTTAATGCCAGGTTTCATAGCGTTCTCAGACTTTTTTTTTTAATATTATTCTGCATGAACCGCAATTATAAAACAAGAGCCTGATCCTACACCTCAAAATTGTCAGTAAAACTAACAATTTAGCAATACATTATGTGTTATTGTTGTTGTTTTACATTTAAAAATACATTTTTAGATCAAGGAGAGTTCAATTGTACTGTTCTTGATTGATTGATTGATTGATTGATTGATTGATTGATTGATTGATTGATTGATTGATTGATTGATTGATTGATTGATTGATTGATTAATTGACAAAGCAATTCCAAGTATATAAAAGCAAATTAAATATATTTAACTCTGAACTATACTTGACACGTTTTGAGTCTTTGTTTTCTTAAAATTATTATTTAGGTTTTACTCTGTCTTTTTGTTCAGTTGTAACAAAGCTAAATTATCCATCAAAGAGCAGTAAATTGTTTTCTTTTCTTAACAGTATGAAACAAGTTCAGTTCATTATCACAGAATGCTGATTTGGTTCAGTTCAGTTCAATACAAATATAATTTTTGAAGGATGCGATTTACAGTAAGGAAGCTCTACTACAAGGGTAGTAGTAAGTCATGTGTCATGTCATGTGTCATGGGAGCAAAGCTCCACCAAATAAAATTAAACTCTTTGCACATAGACACAATTGAGGAAGAATTGCAGTTCAGTCAGAAAATGACAAAGATTATCAGTGACCTTGCGTGCAATGTGTGTCCTTTATGTTAGAGGTGCAGGTCTCAGTCATTCCAGACAGGAATCTTTGTTGAAGACTTGTCCAATCAACTGGTTGTCTGCTGAGGACTTGACCTGTGAGCTTATCTCACCGAAGTCCCCCTGATCTTGGAGGGCAGTGCTGTGATTGTCAGTGCAGGTCAATCATCTGGTCAGGGTATGGATCAGATCCAAGTAACTACAGTATGCTAACCTTAGGATAAAGGACAGACAAACTTGCACATGTGTACTGTACATACAATTCTTCTTACAATGCTGTTTTGTAAAGTGTACTTGTTGCCCTAATAATAATAATCATTTTATACCACTTGTATTTTGTTGTTCAAACACTTCTATATGCCTTACACGTTATGCTGGTGGTGTAACAAATATGATCATTTTGCTAATATTCGATTCAAATGGTCTCATTTAACAGATTTCCCTCATATGCTTATTAAGGTTTGCATAAAAACTATGTACATTAGTAAAACTGTACTGCTTGTTGAATTGAACTTGTTAAAGTAAATGTGAATATACATACTTTTCCAAAAATGTCTTACAAAAAAATTATTTGAAAAAAGATATTGAGAAGAACAATTGCCAGTAAAGTATCTTAAGTTACCCAAACTGCTTTCTGCTGTTCTTGCACTATTGCACAATACAATTGGTTGGGACAGAATAATAATTATTATGCCTATTATTTTTAGTATTTTCATAGCAATTTAAACTCCCCCTTCAATATGTACAACAAGAAACATAAAGCTTGAGCTTTGACTGCATATAGTCTGTGGAAGAATGACGGAGTGTGTGTCTAACGCTCGGCCATACACACAACAACCACAGATATATTTTAGCAGCTGATGTGTGACATGATAAACGTGCTGATTTGCATTATCACTGGTGACAGGTAATGCTTGAAATATAAGCACCATGTCTGTTATCCTAAGATACATAAATTACATCAAGTTTCCACTTTTTTCTTGTGCTTAAACGTTAAAACAGCCCTCCTATGAATTGTCAATCACTGAAATGCCTCCCCCCGCCAATTTGAGTTTGAGACCCCTGCTGTAAACCCCTAAATACCATTTCTCTCCAAGTATGAACAAACTTATGTAGAAACATTTATCAAGTATCTAGTATTTATGTGGTATATAAAAATAAATCCGAATCGAGTTGTGGTTTCTAAAATGAGTTAATTCAGGGGTGCACATAACTGATTTTTGACACATCCAGTTTTATGTTGTAGTAGTATGATTGTAAGCTCTTTGTAAGCTTTTTGCTCTCTGCTGGTTTAAGATGCTGAATTAAGATGAAATTATGCACTAGCAATATTGTTGAAGCACAGGCACTTTTTTTGATTTCAACAATAACAGCTGGTTGTTTCATTGTAAATTAATTAAATGAAATGATAAATCTGTGCAAAATCTCCTTACACTATTCTTTCTCTATCCCTCTATGCAGCTGGAGCAACGTACATCTTTGGAAAGGGTGGAGGACTTATCATGTACACATGGCCCAACAATGAGAGGCCCAGCACTCGAACTGATAGACTGGCAGTGGGCTTCAGCACCACCATTAAAGATGGAATTCTTGTCCGCATTGATAGCGCCCCCAGACTAGGAGATTACATCATGCTTCATATCGTGAGTCCAGTTTCCCTTAATATGTAGTAGTTAATGACATGTGGAAGAGTGGTTATTATATTAAAGAATAATATAAAAATTCTATTTGATTGATCATCAAATTGATGATCAATCAAATAGAATTTTTATATTATTCTTTAATATAATAACCACTCTTCACAATGGCTTCACAATGACTACACAAACTTTTGTCATGTCAGCATAATACATTGAAAATGTCTTTAAAAGCTAACATCTTAAGACGTTAAATTTGACTAAGTGTTATTTATAAAGATCTTGCGGATCCGTTTAAATAGACACACTTAATTTACATTATATTGAGGTGAATTATAATTGCATGCATTCATTATAGTTAGCTCTTCTAATGTGCTTTTGTTTTACGCCATGACCCCTTAAGACAACAAAGTCAGGCCGTAATGTAATACTGCTGGATTCCAAAGAAGAGTTTGTCAGGGATTCTGCTGATGCGAGAAAATGGTGATTATGTCTGAAAGAAAGCCAGACTTCAACATATTGAAAGTCTTTTTCTCCCTAATGTCTCTGTGGAGAGATAATGTGCTCACCGACCATCTGTTCCATGAAACAGCAACCAAGACATCAACATTTAAAGTGTAAGTGCGAGAGAACGAAATTCTCTAAGATGAGAGGCATGTTTTTGACCCCCTGCGGATGGAACGCCCTCATGGTGTGTTACTTAAAAGGAAATTAGAGTGCTGCTGTTGAATAAGAGCTACACTGATATACCAAATGGTGCAGTGTGTATAATATCCGAGGCCAGCTTTAAGTCAGAATGGGAAAAGCACCTAATTTATCAGAGTTCGATAAAAGACAAATTGTTTTATGGCATGACGCCTTAGAATTGAAAGGACACTGAGTAGGGTAGTGAGTGCATAGTAAAAGTTAGGCTCATATGACCAATCAATAAAATATCATCCAGCTGTGTATTGTTTACAACCTATATTCCAGAGGAGAGTGGAGACTATGCGGGGTAAAAGTGTGCGAATCACCAGCAGCTACAACAATGGTGACCAGGGCAACATTCATGCTTCAGATCAAACAAATGGGTGAGAATAAGTGCAGTGGGTGTTTATTGGCAATTATGTGATATGTAGAAGGGGTTAGGTGAAAATGCAGTCCAACAGTGATAAACAGGGTAGTGCTGGAGAGTCCTGGATGGCATGGTCAGAAGCCACAGAGTGCGGGGAGGACAGGAGACCGAGCAGTGATGATGGTATGGCCACACAGGAGGTGGTGAAGGCCTTGGACGAGGCACTGCAGAACAGAGATTCTGGAGAGTTGTCATCTCACCAGTAGTAGCCTGACAGAGGACACCAGCAGCCAGGGACTCAAAAGGAGGGCAGACGTGGGACAGAGAGAGACAATACAAACAGACACAAGGAACTAAACTAAGAAATAACAAACTAAACAAAAGAGGAATACTGAAACTACTGAAAATAAAACCAAAAAGAATAGGAATTCGATTTAACTAACTGAAAAAAATAAATAAATAAAATAAAAATGAAACGCTTAAAAACTACTAAATTAAAGAATATAAATACTTAAACAAGAAAACTACAAAAGGATCAATCAAACAGAGTGACACTAGAAGCCTACAGACAAGACAAACACGACAAGGCAAAAAGACAGCTCAAACTCACAAACAGCCACACAGAGAAACAAGCACAGTTGAGTAACCAACAACATGTAAACACATGCAACAATGACTACGTTATCATGGACACCAATAATTCAATTTTATTGCGATTAAGACAATACTCTGATTAAGAGTAAAGAGAAATCGAATTAAGACGTGTGGAGTATGTCGATTTTAGTCAAATTATTGAAGTGCAGTATAGACATGTAAATACCTTAATCTAACTATTACCGTCATGTAGGACTTTTCGCCGCATTTTGCAACAGGATAGTCCACACACACACACACCCACAACATCTGTTTGACATTCTTTGCACCTACCAGGTCAGTGCAGACCACAGACACCTGCATCGTGAAATGCGGAGGTTTTTTTTTTTTTCTTCCATTCAGCATGCGGTATGAACTTCCATTAAAACAGCACTTCCAGCAGTTCATAGTTGCATCCAATATTTCGTTTGTCACGGAGGGCATGCATGAAATGTTTGTGAATGAAAGTGAGTGCCAAACTGCAATTTATGCCTAGTTCACACTACAGGATTTTAAGCCTGATTTGAGCCCGATTTGGAAGTTAACAAGCTCGCTGAGAGATTGGGCTGTGATCGGGGAAAAATCTGCGGGTGCACGGCACTCGGCAGTCTTTATGTGTGAACTACTGAACAACGCGTCAAAGAGGCTCGCTGAAGCGTCGCAGACACTTCGCAGACGAAAATCCAATATTTAGCATGCTAAATATTCCAGAGCAGTCGGCCGACTCGACCCCACGTGTGGTCAGATGTAGTGACGAGCTGCAGCCAATGAGAGAGCATATCAGCATGAGCTGAATGGCCGTGTGTTCAGGAGCTGAACAGAAACGTCTGTGATTGGCCAGAATGGGCATCGATGCACTCGCTTCATTCTGTGTTAACATGGACACGAGAGTAGGCTATATTAACAGTGGAACTGGAGTTCTGTAACTATTAGAATTACCATAATGGTCATTCTGACCTTTCTCACACCATATTTACATTCAAAACTTCTATTTAGATATTAAAATTAAGCTTTGAATTTCTGTCATCATATTTTATGACAGCATTACCCTAAAAATATTATCTGTTTTGGTAATACAGCCTATAAATATGTAGTTAAGATACTAGAACATGCAAAGGTCTGGGCCTTGATTTCATTTTCACTTTAAAAAATGAGCTATTTCGCGGCACAGAATATGCTGTTTTGAAAGATATATCTGAAGTAAATTTATGTTTTTGCTATCAGAATGTTTTGTTTATTTTAGCAGGAAGTTGCTAGGCAAAAAATGCACGCATATTTAAAGTCACAGCGAAAAGAAGCAGACATGCATGCGGTCATTTTAACCAATATGGTCATTAAAGGCAGAAATGCTCAGTTCTTTACTGTTTGGTAATTTAAAAGATAACAGTGTTAGAAAGAAATACACAAATATTTAGAAACCGTCAGAGTGTTATAGATATGTTAGTTTTATTTCAAAGTTATAAAACTACAAAAATTCAAAACTCTCTGTGTATTTTTCCACTTGCAGATGAGTGATTGATCCGCTGATGCATCAGCTGACTGATGTTTTTAAATGCTCCCTTGAAAGCTTGAAACGCGGTAATGTAATCAGCACACAAACAGCCAATAGTGTTCAGCTTTTTCTGACGACTCCTCCCTCAAAATGTCATTGGCTGTGGTTTGGTAGCTTGACTGAGCTGTTGGCGAACGAGTTGTTGTCAGATCATGTAGTGTGTGACCCCCCTCTTGTGGATCATTTACGTAGTGTCGCGTAGTGTGAACACTACAGTGATTAAAAGACACAAAATCAAGTCATAGTGTGAACTGCACAGCGATCTGCCGATGTTTAAAATCCTGTAGTGTGATCTAGGCTTTAAATGAAACACTCGAAATTACATGAAATGCCGAAGGAAATGCAAATAGCGCGGTGACGCAATGATGTTAATTGAATTATGTGATATAACATGTAAAACAGGATCATAAAAAGGAACATTCAAAAAGCAACTCATGTAAACACCTTATGCAGAGTTCAGACTGCATGATTTTAGCCCCGATTTTGACTCGGCGACAGGTTTTCGAGACAGGAGACATCGCAGACAAATGCCTGAAATCACAGGCAAATCGGTGCTCGTTCACGTAAGTGAAAAATCACACAGTATGAACTAACAAAGACGCGATCTGGTGAGTCGCCGACACCCGTGAGATATTAGGCATGCTAAATATCTGGAGCTGTCCGTGATTCAAATCATGCCGTGTGAAATGTGCTCTGATTGAAAATAACATTAACGATCACCTACAGCCAATGAGAGGGCAGCATCTTTTACTGGGTACCTGCAGGCCAACGGGAGGTTAAGGGAGAAGTTAAAAGCGCTCTTTTTTTAAGTTTATTTGGACCCAAGAAATTGAGGAAAAACTCCTGGAAGTTTGACAGGAGCACCGTGTCTGTTTGACGTGTCATCTGAGCAATACGCACAACCGGGTCTAAAAATAAAAAAAAGTTTAAGAGAAATTGCTCCCTTCAAAGCCAGGTGAGCAAAATAAGTACATTTTCCACCCTACTAAAGGCGTCTTTCTCATTATGTACCTAATAACAAGATATATATTATGTGACCTCACATTGTTTTCATGCCTTCTCACACGTGTTTGGTTTTGTCGTGATATTGACTGCAGATAGTCATGCAGTGTGAAAACATCTGTGACGCGACTACTTTGAAAATCATGCACTCTGAACTCGGCATTAGTCTTATTATTCTCTTAATTAGATTAAAGAAAAAGAATGTTGTCCATGTAAACGTAGTCATTGAATAGATGAGGAAAGACGCCACACTAAAGGGAGGAAAGAACACGAGAAACAGGTGTAGACACTGAGACTAAAGAGAACTAGATGAGGGCTAAACAAGGAGGTGTGGCATCTGAAAACAAGGAGGGTGGAACAGAGGAGCATATGGTGAACACAAACTCAGGCTGAGCCATGTGTTCAAACACAACATAAACATAGACATGTTAAATAAAGACAACACAGAAATGACAGACAAAGAAGGGCTATGGCATATGTGTTACTCCATGCTGGACCAGACATCCATCAAAAAAATTCACTCCCTTCGCAATCAAAAACTGTATTAACACAGAGATAAATCCTGCACCTGTTTGTCTGTGAAGTGTTTGTGTGTGATAAAATCAATTCTAAATCCATTCAGTTAGAAATTATAATTGTGCCACCATAGCTCGCAATGTTTTCCAACCCAAATGAAGCACCACCTAACAACATCTTCAGATCCCACTCAGCAATGCACAGCAGGAAAGGCAACACTAAATATCTAGACAACACTCAATTCAGTCAAAGGAGAACCTGATTGAACAAGCACTAGGAGCCTATGTGCACAATGAGACTGGACACATAGACACACTGTAAAGATGAACAGATTCCCACTGTGAGGCTTCAGCGCAAATTAACTCACTGGCTTTAGACCAAGAAGAATTGGTGCATAAATCCTTACATATCAGCCAGAAATCCTTACAAATCCTTAGGTGAACATGTACCCCGTTCACCTAAGGATTTGTGCGAAGCCGAAAACACCAACATTAATAATAAAGAGCCATTTAACCACTTCTTTGTTTTGTTTTTATAATAATAAGCATGTTATAATAAAAAACACTTTAATTTACAGAAAAAAAATATGTAAAAAAAAAAAAAAGTTGAGAGTCAAGATTAAACATTGAACTTAAGCAGACTAAAGCAGTAATAATCAAAACGTCTTAATTCTTAGTAAGAATTTTAGTATGGCTTAAATATAGTCAAACAGGTAAGTAATAAGTGAAGAGTTATTTAATTATTTTCTACTGAGACTGAGAAGTTATTTTGGTTTCTTTTAAATAAAGCTGCGATCACACTGGACTTTTCTCCCCATAGACGTCCATTTATACACACACGAATGCGGCGGACCGGAAACGCAAGCTCATGTAACTGCAAGATTTCGCAGTTTGCTGTGTTTGCTACGGTCACACTAGAGTTTGTGTGTGCGAAATTCTGTTGTACGGTGCTGCGAAATTTATGATTAGACATTTAAAAAACAAGCCATTGGTCCATATTTTAAATTAATGTCCAGAGAAGTCATGTTTTGATCCTCGATTGGTCTCACGCAATCATGTGATGCGCTTTCGCAGATCAGAGTTCACCAAGCTTGAACTTTTCAACGCACCGATCTGCAAAACTTGTCGCACGGGATTGCGTTCTTGGTCTGATGCATTTGCGTGCTTATGAATAAAAGTCTATGGAAAGAAAAGTGCAATGTGACCACAGCTTTACAAAGTTCAAGCTTGGTGAAATCTGACCTGCGAAATCGCATCACTTGACTGCGTGAAACCAATCGAAAATCAAAACATGACCACTGAACAGAAATGTTAAATATGGACCGATCGCTCACTTTTTAAAATGTCTAATCAACTTGTTTAATCCTGCCCCTTTTCGCAGCGCCGTACTACAGAATTTTGCATGCTCAAACTCGAGTGTGACTGCAGCTTAATGCCATGGTCACACTAGGGCAGGGGTGCCAACTTGCTTCAACACATCTGCACGGATGTTTCTAGTAAAGCCTAGTAAGAGCTTGATTAGATAACCCAGGTGTGCCTGGCTTTGCAGGACATTGGCCCTCTAGGACAAAGTTTGGGCACCCCTGCACTAGAGTTTGAGCATGCAAAATTCTGTTGTATTACTCTGCATAAAGGGGCGAGATTAAACAAGACGATTAGACATAAAAACATTATTTGGTCATGTTTTGATCTTCGATTGGTCTCACACAGACACATGATTACATTTCCCAAGTTAGAGTTCACCAAGCTTGAACTTGGCAATGCAACAAACTGTGAAACTTGTCGCATGAGCTTACGTTTCCGGTTTGCCGCATCCGCGTGCGTATGAATGGAAATCTGTGGGGAGAAAAGTCCAGTGTGACCGCAGCTTTAGAGTGAACAAGGACAAAAAGGTGGCGTAGAACTCTGTCAAATTACAGTATACTGCTGTTGGCTACTTTCTTGAACACAAGTATTGCATAATTGAGGGTGGTGTTCCTTATCAGAATATTAATTTACTCACATTACCTTCTTTTTCATTGCTATATCCCAAAAGAAATTCCTAATGAATTGTTCTATTGCTCTCTTAATGAGGCGGTGAAATAGTGTAAATACCAAGTCAATTTGAAAGTTTCTGTATATGAAAATTACATATCTTTCAATCTAATAGTTAATTTTATTATTGAGTGGTTTTGCCTAACTGACATTTTTGTGGTGTCCTGTCAAAATAGCACAATAAAAGTAACTCTATACCCAGCTAGCGAAATTCATGTGGCTCAAATCCGGCCCACACCAGACACTTACATCCGGCCCACATACCGCATGGAATGATGGCACTTGGCCGGTCCGCTCCTGTTTGCCAGATCTGGGCCACAATTAAGCCATAGCAATATCACATATCAGCCAGAATTGAACTAAATGAACCAGAACTGACCCTATTCTGGGCCACAGTTTGCTTTTATTCTATCCCAGATCCGGCCCACACCAGACATTTACATCTGGACCACATACTGAATGGAATAATGGATCTAGGGCGGTCTGCTCCTGTTTGTCAGATCTGGGCCACAAATAAGCCAAAGCAATACCACATATTAGCCAGAATTCAACCAAATGAACCAGAACTGACCCTGTTCTGGGCCAGGATAAAAGCAAATTGTGGCCCTGAACAGGGTCAATTCTGGTTCACTTGGTTGAATTCTGGCTAATATGTGGTATTTGATCTGGCCTACACCTTACACTTGCTGGGTGTGGCAAAGTACAAAAATCCCAGCATGCATTGCAGTTTGAATACATTATATAGCTAATTGATGCTACAGTTTTTTTTATTTGCTTTTGATTCTGCTGTTTATGTTGACGTTGTTGATTTTGTCACTTTTTGCATCCTGTTTGTGTGTTTTGTTCATTTTGTTAATTGTCACTGTTGTTGAAGTTCATACGTTGATTATTGATGTCTCTGTGAGCAGAAGTTGAACCATATAATTTTTTTAGCTTATAAACCTTATGAATTCTGTGGCATGTGCAGGCATGTTATTATATTACTTCTAATAATGGATTAAACATTAGTTAACATCAGTGAATTATATTATTTCATCACAGGTTGTGCGTCATTTAATTTGACTGTTTTTTTGTTTTCTTGGCTTGTTTGCTGTAATGAATAAACTTTTCAAGCAAAATTCTTGAAAGTTACAGCAGCCCAAATGAAAATTTATATTAAGAGGTTCACGGCTATGAGCGCAACTAAAGCAAACATTTTTTTCCATGATGGTGACTTTAGTCTATGTGGTCCACATATGTTTTAAGATAACTGGGCCACATTTGCCATATCTTCTCTGGGCCGCTTTAGGCTCACAGCCACATTAGCCAGAGCTAACTGTGCCAAATATTTGCCAGAAGTGGTCCACATTTGTTTTAGGATAGCTGGGCCACATTTGCCATATCTTCTCTGGGCCACTATAGGCTCAAATCCACATTAGCCATAGCTTACTGTGTCGGATATTCATCAAAATTGGCCCACATATGTTTTAAGATAACTTGGCCACATTTTCTATATCTTCTCTGAGTCACTATAGGCTAACGGCTGCATTAGCCAGAGTTTACTGTGCCGAATATTTGGCAAACTGGCCCACATATGTTTTAAAATAACTGGGCCACATTTTCAATATTTTCTCTGGGCCACATTAGGCTCACAGCCACAATAGCCAGACGTTACTGTGCCAAATATTTGCCAAAAGTGGCACATATATGTCTTAGGATAACTGGCCAAATAACTTTGCACCTACACGTGTGACCCACTTTAGGTTTAGACCCAGATTACTCTTATATGACTATGCCACATTTTTGCCAACTGTGGCCCACATTTGTCCTCCATCGTTTGGGCCAAATTTAGCATTTTCAACGTGGGCCACATTAAGCTCACATTCAGATTACATTTTGCCATAAGTGCCAAATCTTTGCCTTAAATGGCCCATATATGAATTTGAATCTTTGGCCCCCCTTTGCCATTGTACATTCGTATGCTACATCTCTACCAAAAAAAGACATTCATTGTGCTCAAAAAGTCATCTTTGAGTAGACTGCGGCTCTGCCTCTCATGCATTTGACTAGAGGATAACTAGTCCCCATATGCGTGTGTTAACTACATGTGACACAAAACCACATTACACTCTTTTGCTAGTTTTTTTCCTAACCAATCACAATGGCAAAATGTGAAGTATCTACTTGGAATTTCTATTTCGGGTATTTAAATGTTTCTCTCTGGTGCGGACATCCAAATTACTTCTCGATGAAATCTTGCCATGTAGGATGCGGTCTACATTTTGTCCATCGCTGACATTTAAATCAGCTGTTGTGTAACACGCTATTTATTCACCACTTAAACCTTGACCACTTTGTTCTAAATTACTCTAAATAAGAGTTAATGTTTACCTGAAGAGGTTAATGGACAATAATCACAACCCTGTTACCAGGGAGACACCCTGGACCCAGTGCTGCAATCAGCATATGTATAGAGGAACACTGAGCTTTTAACATATCTGAGAGCACATTGAATCCTTTTAAATGTATGAACCTTTTGTACTTTAATTCAAAGTTTGGTTTAGAACAGAATAGGCAAAAGTGAAAAATACTGAAGACAGAGCAGCTTAAAAATGATGCCAAATAATCAGGAACAGTGCTGTAAAAAAATGTTTGCCTCCTTACAGATTTTTTGAAGTAAAAAATCACACAGGTTTTTATTATTAAGAAAAAACAATACACAAAACTAAATAGCCCTGTGTGAAAAGTGTTTGTCCCCAAACCTAATAACTGGTTTGGCCACCCTTGGCAACAACAACTGCAAACAAGTGTTTTCTGTGACTTGGAATGAGAATTTTTGGTCTACTCATCTTTGCAGAAGTTTTGTAATTTGGCTGCATTGGTTTTTGAGCATGAAATGCCTATTTAAGTTCATGCTACAGCATGTCAATTGGATTAAGATCAGGCCTTTGACTAGGCCACTCCAAAGTTTTAATTTTACTCTTTCTTCAGTCATTCAGAAATGTATTTGTGTGTGCGCTTTGGAACATTGTTCTGCTGCAGAACCTAAGTTTGCTTCAGCATGAGTCAGTTTTCGTCTTGAAACGCTGCCATGCAAATAATTTTTGGCCAGTCTGTTTCCTATGATGAAGTCATAAACACTCACCTCAACTGAGGCAAGCAAGGCCTGCAGTTCTTTGGATGTTGTTGTGGGGTCTTTTGTAACCTTTTGGATGAGATGTCACTGCGCTCTTGGGATAATTTTGGTAACCACTCCTAAAAAGGTTCTTAACTGTTTCATTTTTTGCCATTTGTAGATGTCTCTCTCATTGTGTTTTGTCTCAAAGCTTTTTACATGGCTTTATAGCATTTTATAAATGTTTTTTTTTATTATTTATTTATTATTTGATTTATTTTTTGCATTGTGAGGAACCAGGATTGAGAACTGCTGCTTTGATATATTTGTTAATAAGGGGTTTACTAAAAATGTTTAGAATGTTACAGCAGTCTTTTGATGACTTGTCCAAAGTACAGAAATGCATGACAACTAAACCACCAGATTTAGCAGTCGTACTGTACAGTATGTTTTTGGAGTCCTCTTATACAAAAGTCTTCTGATTGATTTTAAGAGTAAAGTGCTATACCAAGAAATAATCTTGACATTGTTGAGTATCATTCAGCCAGATTTGCAGTGCAATGCATTCTGGGCCTAGCAGCAGCCGTCAGTCACTCCACATGAGTTTACACATACCTGACATGTGGTGCCTAATAGCTTCTCTCTTCCAACTTACTGGAGTACCCATCAACCCAGAGTCTCATTAAGGCCCAAAGTCCACTCAGAGCTTTCAGTACCTTCTAGTCTCTCCTTGCACACTTGTAGAAGTACTGCCTGTCAATAGATTCTTCAATTCTCTGTTCTCACAGCCTGTGACATGTAGAGCTGTGAGGTGTTCTACAGAAATTGTATTTATTGTAAAGAGGAAGGAAATTTTTCTGTCATTTTTATTAACACATTTTCAAGCCCATGGATTATTAATACATTTCCCCTCTTTTTTAAAGATATGTGAGATCAAGATTTAAAATCTGTGCATCTGAGATCAATTACATGTTTTCCCATTTTAGCTGCTTTAGAACAAAAGGGGAAAAAAAACACTTTGTCTGAAATAAAACAAATCATAATGTATATAGCCAAAAACAAAACAAAAAAAAATTGTCACATTAAATGCACAAGTAGAATTTATTGTTAAATTTTCTTTTGTAAAGTGTTTTCTAATGTTTATCAAGAAATACAGTGTAAAATCACAAAAACACTACATTTATACTATAATAAAGACTTTTTCTAGTAACAAAGTACAGTTAAAAATAGCAAGAAAAGTTGAAAATTAACCTAAACTAAAGAATTTATTATTATCAATAAGTGTACACTGGCCTGCATAAATAGGCTCTCTCACGTATACATTCCCAAGTCATCAGATTGACAGATCCCTCTGTGTCAATGAACAAAGGTCACTTTTAGGTCCACTGAAGCATGTTTGTGTAGCTGAAAATACCAGTGCTCTTCCAAAATCATTCAGCAATGAGCACTTCTCTAACTATCAGAGGATTTAAAAAATGCAAAGTGCTCCTGACTTTCAATACCCCAGGTTGCCTTGGTCGAAATGCGACCTCCGGTAAACAGTAACTGCCTTCGAAATGAGACGCAGATTCAGAGTTCTTTATGAGATGGTTATTAATTAGCAAATACTATAAATATAACAACATAAATATTAGGTGACCAGGTTACATTTTAACCCTGTGTCCTAACACCCTACATGACGAGATTTGCAGTGATAAGCAATTTGGCTGTTTAGACCATTCGAAACATGACAGAAATTTAAATACAGCCATTCAGAAGCACAGAACAGAGCACTTACTGCACTCCAACAAAATGGTAAGGTTTATAATCTAATTAATATATATTAAACCTCTTAAACATTATTAAATGTACATGGTGAATCGCTGATATTTGTTGGCTTGTTCTAATGTACTATTTCTTCTGTTTGTTGTAGTTCTAAAGTTCAGTTTCAAACAGTTTATTTTCAAGATCTGAGGTGAACTATCTGCTGCTGCTTTCAGTAGTCTGGCAATAAATGTCATGTAAAACGGCATTCAAACTCACATTATTAGCATTTAACACCTAATAAATGACATGCGGTGTACCTGAAGTGAACATTATTAGTTTTCTGTTGTTCATCTGCAAGAAATAGAAGCTGTTTCTTAAATATATATGTTTCAGGTGTTGGTTAGAACAAAAACTCCTTTTAATATGAAAAACATTCCTTCTATCGTGTGTTATTGCTTTTATTTAGAACATGGTTTAAATCAGCCTTAAATTAGCTTTTAGGCTCGACAGTCAGGCACACTGCTGTTGGTGTAGTCAATCTGGCAACCTGTGCTTGCTTGTGTATTGAAGCAAGAGTGCAATACCTAGTTCAACAACTGGGTGTCAAATTTACATAATGCACCTTTAATAAATATGTTTAATGATAGTGATAATAAAAAATATTTTTTTACATTTTTTTTTAAATGAACATTTATATAATTTGGTGTGCACATTACTGCACTACATAAATAGGCTCTCTCACCTGTACATTTTCATTCCATTCATGCTCACTGCTTGCTTTAAAAATGTCCTGCACACCAAGAAATTAGGCCATGACTATGCCGTAACGATATTTCAAAAGTGAGACAGGTGACCTACATTTATTTTGATATTCATCCATTCATTTTCCTTATTTTCATTTTTTTCTGTCAGAGAGATCCTTCTCAATCCATCATATAGAGAAAACATATGGCTGGTTTGTCACCGTCATATCAAGGTTCATTTGATAAATAGCCAGGTTGTGCATGTTATTTATTTATTTTTTCTAGGGTGGACTGCAATAAAAGTTATTCTAGGCTGATTCACAGCATGGGGTACTTCCCTGCAAAAAAAGGGGCTTTTTTTCCTCTGTGATGATTTCTGTCTGTAACCTTGCATTTTAATCATTGCTTCATTTAGGATTCATTTTCATCATTTGCCATTGATCGTATTGAAAACTGGATGAGGATTAATTGATTAGTGTGAGACATATTGGCAGTGCTCATCAGCACAGCAGGAAGAACAGATACATGCAGAGCTTCATATGGTAATGGTCTCTTACTGACAACCTTTTTTTTTGATGTGGTCATGCTCTAGAGACTTTGATATGAGAAATAAATGTGCATATGTGTTCTATGACCCGAGACCACTACTGTGAGAAGTAGGAGTTTTGAGGGTGCTGCAGCGCCCCCTGTCTTGGAGTCCAAAAAATCAAGGGGTTGGAGTTGGATGGTAAAAAAAATCCATGAAAGCGATCCTTGTTACATTAAAAAAAAAGCATTACAAAGCATTATGGTGATTGTTTATTTTTTGACAATGTAATCCGTGAGTGAATCAAATTGATTTCTTTAAATGACATGTAGTTTATTTAAAAACAAAACTTATTTAATGTTTCAGTATTTTGAGCAATATTAAGGGCTTTACTTTAGGGCTAAATGTAGACATAAACAACTCTTTCACAAGTAATTTCACAAGTGTCTTGTGATGTGAACAGTTACAATCCCTATTGGTGCTCTAGATCTGCTAGTTTCTTTATTATTTAATGTTTACTTTAATATTTTTTTATTTAAGATACAGATCAGAGCAAACTTTTTCTCACTATTTAAAGGGCTTTATAGTTAACAAAAATACTAGGCAAAACTTTATATTAACTGCACACTATGAAACCTTTAATAAGCATTAGCAATTACTTTATCATTTGTAAAGCATTAACTCTACTTTAATAGACATTAGTAAGCAGTTTATAAATGCAGCTACAAATGCTGCATTCTTCAAACTGCAAAAAAAAAATGTTATTTTAACTGTAAAAGTCTGTATGTACAGTGAAAACCTGTTAAATGATTAAGAGCTAATTTCTGTACAATATACTGAAAGTAACTGTAACAGATCTAACCTTTGTTTTTGAGACAGTAGGCAGAGTGTCTGTAATATCACCATACACTCTCATTCACTAGTCCCAAAATTGTTGATTAGTTGAGGTCACTAGACAGAGTGAATGACCACAAATGAGTGAATTCTGACACTGATGAACATCTGCTGCTAACAAGCACAATCACTGACGGAAAGAATAAGTAAAACTATACATTCATTCATTCATTCATTTTCTTGTCGGCTTTGTCCCTTGCGGGGTCGCCACAGAGGAATGAACCACCAACTTATCCAGCACGATTTTACGCAGCAGATGCCCTTCCAGCTGCAACCCATCTCTGGGAAGTAAAACTATACAGCAACAAGCAATTAAAACAGAGGATTAAACAACTCCACAAACAGCCTTACCAGCTTCACTGAATAAAGCTTGACTTAATTTCTGACAAAACATGACCTCTCTGGACAGAAATTTTAAACATGGACCAATCGCTTGCTTTTTTAAACATCTAATCATCTTGTTTAATCCCACCCCTTTTCGCAGCGCCGTACAACAGAATTTCGCAATCTTAAACTCTAGTGTGACTGCGGCATTATTCATCAATAATTCTCAAGCATGCTTTAATTAGACACTTAACTATCTCACTAACTTCATAACCGCCTTAGTGTTTAACCCTCTGTAGTGAGGACACTAGTGAGAATTTTGCTCTGGGATTTAAGGGGTTAAATGTGTTTAATGAAAAATACACACTGTGGAATCCATTTTCAATGAAAATATTCTGTAAATTGAATTTACAAATGTAAAATGTTATAAACAGTAGATTATTGACAACCACAGCTGCCAGTATTTTTTTTTTTTTTGTAAAATCTAGGAAAACAAAAACGCAAAATAGTGTAAAAGCTTTGTGTGTCACCATTGTGCATGATTGTAGCGCCTGTGTGCAAGTCCAAGATGAACAGAGAGCATCTGATGTTTTGCTGCATCTTCTTTTATTTAAAGTTACTAATGTAGTGAAAATCGGTTTGCTCATTGCAATTACACATAAACATATTAATGCATTTAATGACTTGACATTATTCAATAAGTTTTTCTTAATGGGCTGAAGTACAATGGTTCTCAATATTAATATGCTCAGACATATTTAAATATGGATTTAAGTGCCAGTAAATGCCAAATTAAGTGTAGTTGTTTTTTTGCAAATAAAAATAATTAATTCAAAGGTTTGTAAATTCACATTGCATTACACAGTTAATGAATACATGTTGTCTGTAAAAATAGTTAAATTATTATTTCATTACAATTTTAAGTATTGCATTTACAAAGCAGTTATTTGAGAGTAGCTGTTTCTTTAAGTTTATTAAGAATGAGTAAGTAAATAAACTATTCAGCATAAATGAGTACACCCCCTTTTGAAAATTAATATTCTATTCATTTCTCAATTAATATAGCTTATATATTATTGTGCATTTAAACAAAACATTCATTCATTCATTCATTTTCTTTCAGGCTTAGTCTCTTTATTAATCAGGTGTCGCTAAAGCGTCAACCATCAACCTATCCAGCATATATTTCACGCAGCGGATGCCCTTCCAGCCCAACCCAACACTGGGAAACTCCCATACACACTTGTTCACACACATACACTATGGCCAATTTAGCTTATTCAATTTCCTATAGTACATGTCTTGTGCATGTGGGGGAAACCAGAGCACCCGGCAGAAAACCACGCGAACACTGGGAGAACATGCAAACTCCACACAGAAATGCCAACTGACCCAGCCGGGGATCAAACCAGCGACCTCCTTGCTGTGAGGCGATCGTGCTACCCACTGCACCACCGTGACACCTTAAACAAAACAGTTTGAATGAAATAGAAAGATAATACTTTTAAATTCAAATTAGTTTTTGCAAAAAAAATAAAATAAAATAATAATACATTTTATATATTTTTGATATTTCTCTTGATTTTTTCAAAATTTAGTTGATATTTTCACCCAACATATTAATTTGGGTATACTAATATTTGCATTGTGATCTTAATTTTTATATATATTTTTTATTTATTTAACTTGTTCCAAATTTAACATGGTACTGATTAATCTCATGTATATACATACATATATTATTGCAAAGCATTCCATAGAAAAGAGTAATTTAAAAGAGAGATCTGTGAGGCTCATATATGCTGAGCACTGCTATAAATCAGACACAAAGACTAAGCCTGTGGAATGAACACATATCTTCACTCCTGGCAAATACTCCCACCCCACCGACCTAATTTTTTTACTTGCAACTACGTTCAATACAAGTATAGACCACCACAAATTACAGGATGACTTCTCCATGAAAATAATATGTGTCATTTTTTAGACAGCAATAAACCATTCATCTCACATTTCTGATTTTCACAGTACATCCTCCATTACATTACTGCCCCAAGCTTTGTTTATTTAATTGGAATTCAATTCAGATTAGTGTTGGCCAGACAGCTGCCTGTGTATGCAGTCTTTGGATGCTTTGGCAAGCAAATCTGGGACTTTTAGAGAGTGTGAAAAAGACTCATAACTGTGCCTCATCAGCATATTTTACTAAGACACCATATATGGAATGTGTCCTTGCAGTGTAATAAACCTTTCTGACACCTTTTCCTTTTCTAAACCTTTCACTATATTTTATTTCCTCTCCTATAATCATATTGTTCCTACTCCCCCACTTTCATCCCAAATTTTAGTTTGCTCAAAATGGCTATTCATTCATTTTTTTTTCGGCTTAGTCCCTGCAATAAAGTCCTCTTTATTAATCTGGGGCCACCACAGCGGAATGAACCACCAACTTATCCAGCATATGTTTTACGCAGCGGATGCCCTTCCAGCCACAATCCAACACTGGGAAACACCCATACACAATCTTTCACACACAAACACTACAGCCAATTTAGCTTATTCAATTCCCTATATAGAGCATGTCTTTGGGGGAAACCGGAACACCTGGAGGAAACCCACACAAACACGGGGAGAACATGCAAACTCCACACAGAAATGTCAACTGAACCAGCCGAGGCTTGAACCAGTGACCTTCTTGCTGTGAGACTATGTGAATGCAAGTAATTTTGACAATCACCCTTTGCAAATATCTGTGATCATCTGAAAGCTGAATTAATACGTATTTCTCTTAAAGTATAGTTTGTTAGATAGGACAATATTTGGCCAAGATCAACTAATTGAAAAATTTGAATCTGAATTTGTAATTAGAAATAAATGAAATCCAAATATTGATAAAAATATATATATATCTAAAGTTGTAGAAATGAAGTTTTTATATATTTAAAGTAGGAAATCATGTTACAAAATGTCTTCATGGAACAATCTTTACTTAATATTTTAATGATTTTTGGAATATAATATTATTTATTTTCTTTTTAGCAACCATGGTTGAGGTTCATACCCTGATTCTTGATTCCTGTGTGTCTTAAATGTGTTGCTGGTGCTCTCAAAGTTTTGTGCATGAAACTCTTATTATTAATTCCTTTGTAATTGTTTGTGGACTCCCCATGGGAAGCTGTAGTATCGTCCCAAACTTACCACATTATGACTCTCATACCTTATAAAATACCAAAATTTACATCTGTAATAATTTCAGCCTGATCTTACAAGGAAGCATAAGTATTTTACGTTTTGTCAGTTTAGTGGCTAACTTGTACAAGTTGAGTCATAGGAATTAGCCACTAAATCAAAAAGTTACAAATTGCCTTGAGATTGCGTTGAGTAATTTATTACATACCATTTCTCATTGGCTTTTTTTAATCATAATTGATGTGATTCAGAAACACAGACAGAGAACTATTAAGGTATATGAGTAAAGGATCAAGAGTTCAACTAAAGCAGCCTCTGATCTCCAAGGTGGTGGGGTCAAATGAAACATTTTCAATTAAAAATATAAACCTCTGTTAATTATCAAATATTTCTGCAGATATGACAGAAATGAAGTCAAACTTTATTGAGCGAAGCTGGTAATGATGTTTGTGGCGTTGAATTCAGTTGGTTTGGTGTGAGATTGTGGCTGTATAGTTTTAGTTATTGTTCTGTCCTTCAGTGATTGTGTTTGTTAACACCAGGTGTTCATCATTGTCAGAATTCAGTCATTTGTGGTCATTCACTCTGTCTAGTGGAATAAACTAATTAATTAATTTAGGGACTTGTGAATGAGGGTGCATGTTGAAATTTCAGACTCTATAATTACTTATACGAAAACAAAGGTTAGATCTGTTACAGATATTTTCTGTATTTTGTCCAGAAATGAGCTGCTAATCATCAAACAGATTCATTGTAGATTGTACAGACATTTTTACAGTGTACTTATTGACTGTAGTTTCTCACAATGTGCTTTTCAGTCAGAACTCTTTTCACACAGCATGATTTTGAATCGTAAACAGGTCTAGATGTTTAGCATGGCAAATATTTCAAAGGCATCAGCGACTCTCTCTGATCGTGTCTTTGATAATTGACAGTGTGTGATTGTCACCCCATTAACAACCAGCGATTTTGCCTCCGATTTCAGGCATTTATCTGTGATTTCCCAAAAACTGTCAGGCAGTGAAAAATCAAGGCTAGAACTATGCTGTGTGAACTTGGCATAATACTTCGATACTGCTAATTTGACTATCAGGAGAAGGTGATCAAATCTGTTTGTGCTTTCTGACAGAAGAGTAGACGAAACTTACAGTGATACCAGCTGGTACCATGGCAATGGGAAGATATCTGTTCGTCATCTGAGTTAAATGAATTTTGCAGTATTTGTAGCTAGCTGTAGGTTAGGTTCTGGTGAGTTATGTGCCAACCTGTTTATACTGGAACTATTTTTGTCTCAGGCTTAAACAGATGTCTATTAATGAAATCTCTCTTTCTCTCTTTCTTTCTCTCTCTCTCTCTCTCTCTCTCTCTCTCTCTCTCTCTCTCTCTCTTTCTTTCTTTCTTTCTCTGTTGAAAATGTAAAAAATAATTATCTAATTGTGGGGTTTTTTATAATTAATTATTAAGTTATTATTAATTATTAAGTAAATAGTATTTTACTTTTAGTGGCTAATTCATATGAATTCGTACGAGTTAAGTCGTATGAAAATGTATGATTTTAAAAAAGAGGCGTGGCACCCAACCCCACCCCTAAACTCAACCCATTGGGTGATGAGCAAATTGTACTACATTGTATGAATTAGATACAAATTGTACGAATTCATACAAATTAGCCACTAAATCAAAAAGTTACAAATTGCCGTGAGATTGCGTTGGTTTAGTGGTATAAAAAGAATTTGGTTACACATTGTTTTGTGTCTACGATCTATAAGTAAATTTATAACTATAAGTTATATATCAGTATATTTGCAACTTTATGTCAACTCATATTTGGTCATTGTTTACATATTGACACATAATGGTATGAATGAAGGATCACAGACATTTGATTCATGCCGTTTTATCAACTGAAAATACAAATCAGTTGAGTCCTTGTTAACAAGTGCATACACAGTCTATCACAATAATAAAAGTCTTCAATATGTCCTGCCCCAACTTCCTGATTGATTTAGAAAATGATAGAACCTGCACTTATCAAGGCATCCTTACACTGTAATAAAAATGATTGTGCCAATTTGTTATGACAACTTAATATTTTTGAGTTATGTTTACTTATATAGATTGAATGTTTTGACATACTGTAACTTGTATATCAAAGTTTTACTCAGCTGAACTTAACAAAAAGAGTTCAATTGTACAAATATGTGTAAATGTTTGAAAAAGTTAACAAATTATATTTATATATATAATAATTTGGCCGTTTCCCAGTGATGGGTTGCTGCTGGAAGGGCATCGGCTGGATGAGTTATGCTGGATATGCTGGATAAGTTTGGCGGTTCATTCTGCTGTGGCGACCGCAGATTAATAAATGGGACTAAGCCAAAAAGAAAATGAATTAATTAATAATTTGGGCGAGTTTGGGATCAGTTTGTATGTTTTAAATGTACATTTTAAGTTAAATACTTAACAAAAACCAAGTGTGTAAATTGTGTTTTTAGTTTTTAGCCATTTTTTGTACATTTGGGAGAGTTTTGGACAGTTTGGGTTTTCAACATTCAAGTGTATCTGGCAACACTGACCGCTATATTCTTATTGTAATGTTGTGGTATATGTTTGTCTGAGGCTTTTCTCACATACTTGCTTCTTTGGTGAAATTTGTTAACTTTGAAAACCAGTTGTTAGTATTAAATAAACCATGATCCATAAAATGAACATTGTCTATGGTGGCTCATTGGTCAGCACTGTCAGCTCACTGCAAGAAGGTTGCTGGTTCGAGTTCTGGCTGGGCAAGTTGGCATTTCTGTGTGGAGTTTGCATGTTGTTCAAGTGGCTTTCTTCTGGGTGCTGTGGTTTCCCCTGAAGACACGCGGTATAAATTAACTGAATAAACAAAATTGGCTGTAGCATAAATGAGAGAGTCAACTTCAATATTTAAGTTTACTAAACTTAAATCATGTCCATTACACTTGTATTGTCAAGACCTGTCAATTATAACCTGAGTTAAGACAACTTCTCTATTTAAGTGAAGTAAATACATTTTTTTAAGTTGAAACATTTTTTTTTTTTACAGTGTAAGGTCTTTTAGGGAAAAAAATACAGTTAACTTTGCAGTGTGCTAAAAAAAAAAAGAGCAAACCAAAAGAAGAGGAGACTTCTTATTTGCATGCAATAGGAACAAGAGGCAATGTAAGGTTAATATTTAATAACTCTGACCCAGAGAAGAAAAGATCAAAGTGAAGATTGTGTGTTTGACTTTGAATGAAGAGTGAGTCAAAGATATTACCCTATACATTGCATCTACTTTTCTTTTTCTTGTACAAAGAGTTGAAGGACACTACAGCACATTATAAAATGTATTTAGATTCTCAAACATATACAATATTTAATATATGCAACATAAAAACACTGTCTTCAAATGTCATTTTTCATGACTTCTGTCCTAAGGAACAAAATAGTCATGCAATCACAAAAAGGTCTTAACAGTAAACACTGTTTATGTATATATATATATATATATATATATATATATATATATATATATATATATATATATATATATATATATATATATATATATATTGTAGCGGGATAAAGAGGGGAAATATACACACACACGGATGTAACAGGTGAAAGCCCCGGAGGGGTGTTTATTTACAGTGAAATCCGGTGTGTATGTGAGAAAGTGCGGTCTCCGTAGTGCTTCCTTCAGTCCCAGAAAGTGCCGTGCTTCGGTGGGGATGGTGGTGATGATGATGTTGTTGTGGTAGTGGTCCTCGGGTCCGTGAAGGGGTAGCAGCGTGGGGGTGAGCTCCAATCAGCCACTCGATTCTGCGAGGTAGAACAGAGAATAGTTAGCATGGAGGTTTCTTGTCAGAATGCACTCTCTCGCTTGTCCTCTCGTGCGGTCTATATAGGGGTCTTCATGAGCAACCGGTGTGGCTGATTGGGCTTGAGGATTGTGCAGCTGGTGTACATTACGGACCATGGCGACGGGGAATTGGATGACTCGCCACAATATATATATATATATATATATATATATATATATATATATGTATGTGCATTTTTTTTTAACTTTCCGTAAATAATATATGTCTATCTAAGGATTTTTAAAAGACGTACACCTAATGTCTATGTACCAATCAAAAATGGAATTTGTCATTCTCAAAATAGTCCGTCTGAAAATCTTTTACATTATAATTGTACACACAAACACTTCTACGAACAGGAGGATTATGGTTACACACAGTTAGATTTTGCTGTGTTTGGCCAAACCATTCTCGGGTAGCTCACCAATGTAGGCCTATTAGATAACTCTAATACATAAAATCAGTATGCTGACCAAAGTTCCTACATGGAGAAGACCTTATTGAAGACTGTGTAGTATAGTTACTCAGCATCAATGTTATGTCATTGATCTTCAAGAGTCTTAACCCAAACTTTATTTGTGACTTTATACTACCTACAACAAAGGTTATGAACTTGGACCTGAATGCTTGTTCACTACCTAATTATAGCCTAAAATTGAATTAGGAGGTTTTGATGGTTTTGAAGGCTATTACCCTTCACTATGTTTTGATGGTTACTGATGATGATGGATGCATATTGTTCAATGCCACGAGACCAAGGTTGAAGCATTCAGAAAAAAAAAATTATGCCTAGGGCTGGTTATCTGCTGTAACCATTGATTGGAGGGACAGAATTGGATTGTATAGTTCATTACTGGTGTCAGCACACATAACATGGGGAGAGATAGAGCTCTTTTTCATCTGTGCAGGCCCCTGCTGCAACTCAAATTACTTTTATCACTCTTGGCTACCCTGATGCCACCCACAGTGGCACAACACCAGACATTATGCTCTCCATTGCAGCAAAATTCAGCAATAACCTTCTAAATGTCTGCCATCGTCTGTGAGGCATCAGGTTTTATATCAAATAAAGTGGAACTTTCAACAAGCATCAATCTTCTGTGCTATCACCTTTGTAATGAGAAAAAGCAATGTAATGTATGCTATACTACCACAATGTGTTAATACTGTTTATTAGCTTGAATTGACTATTATAAAGTGTAACATTGGCTTGTTGTCATTGTAAATGGTTTTATTTTGATATAATACAATTTACCTTTATCACGCCATTCTTTGAAAAGACAATGAAACATTGTTGGCTAGTGCAATGTAATTGAAATTGTCAATCATGCCAGTCTGGATATTTAAAGAGAAAACCTGCCAGCCAACAGTTCTACTAAAACGCCCTGCTGATGCCACAGAAATTACTTCTTGGGTAATTTGATTAGAGTTTGGCTAATAGCAGGCTATGACATGATAGTCCAATCAGCTATAAAATGCATAGCACAATAAAACATTGTAGTTAGTATTTAATTATACTAAACTTTAATAAACAATTCACACTTTTAACTAGTTGCTTAGCTTGTAAGTCGACTTTTTATTAATACCATAAAAATTGTAATGTGTTATTGGTGGGAGGTGGCAAGCAGGCACAGCTGTGAATGATTTTCAGCTACCTGTCAGAGGAAATGGGTAGGAGGAGCCAAGGGGAATTTTTTTTTTTTTTTTAAATAGAACAAGAAAAATACAAAAACACAAACACAAAAACAAAACAAATCAATACATCTCTGGATGTAATACTTTATAATGCATCCATTAATCATATTGAGGCTAAATATTAATTATTAATGAATTAATAATGAATACTTGTAATCCATACTATTTAATTAAATGTAGTAATATACAATTAAAATATATACATTTATTTACATTTGTATAGTTTTTTAACCACCAGAATACTTTGGGCCCTATCATACACCAGACGAAATAGGGTGCAAAATGTGTTTGGGGCGATTTGTTGCTATTTTCAGACCAGCGCGTTTAAATAGCAAATCCAATTGCACCACTTTGTGGACTCATGGGTGTGCTGGTCTGAAATAGAGGTGTGTTCAGGCGCATTGTTAGCGCGTTGTTATTTTGAGAAACTAAAATAGACTGCGCCATTGACAATCTAAAAGCAGGTCTAAAGTCCAGTGCAGAGCGCATTAGTTATGCTCCTATGTCGATTCAAACGCTTACACATTGCTTAATACATACAGGATGTACAGCAAAAAACAAATATCTTTACATTTAAAAAAAAAATAAAATAAAATAAAATGATTATTTTCTACATAAATATAAAAACCATGCCTTATCCTCGGGGGCTTTTTAGTTTATTCATGACAATTTGCATTTATATAATGTTATTATTAGTAGTAGTGGGAGTATTTATTAGATGCATATTTATATTTGTTTTAATAAAAACAAGTTTAGATTTGTCCACCTGCCTGGTTTTGGAGATGCATGGATCACCATATGGGCCATAAAAATAGGATGTGTGTTTGTATAGAACTCAGTTGTTTGACCACACTTCATTATTATTGTTAATTTATTACTTTTGCTGGAAATTAGAACTGAATTTTGAATAGTTTTGAAACAAATTTTTGCACTTAACAAACAAACTTAAATATGTAAACTAATGAATGTCTTCAGTAGAGTGCGTACAACACCGTTTCCTTATCCACAAAAGTAAAGGAGTAAAGAGTAAAAGTAGAGAAAAGAGAAAATTAAGAGGCCAAATGAAGGAGACTCGTTTTTCATCCTCGCGCTGCAGATGGTCTGTTTTCTCGCTAGAGAAGCATTCAGTTTTCCACTTACAAAGACGCTGTGTAAATAGCAAATGCATTATATGGCGTGACACAACTGACTCTTAAAGGGAATGGGAGATGAGACTCTGATTTAGTGCACGTTATGCTCAAAACACACCCATTACTCATTAAGAAAATAAGCACAAACCTGTTGTACCATGTGCCAAGGCTCAGAGCATATTTTTTTTGTTCTTTTTGTTCTTTAAGATGATTAGGCCTGTGTATCAGCAAGAATCTGGCAATACGATACATATCCGAAACAATATGTTGTGATATATTTCGATGCAGTAAGCCAAGCGATATATTGGAATTTTTATTATTTATAAGTATATATTATAAGTGTATAATTTTTTGAAAGGAGTGGTTAGCACTGACAGTGGTTAGCACTGTCGCCTCACAGCAAGAAGGTCACTGGTTCAAGTCCCAACTGGGTCAGTTGGCATTTCTGTGTGGAGTTTCCAAGTTCTCCCCAGGTTTGGGCGGGTTTCCTTCGGGTACTCCGGATTCCCACAAGACATGCGCTATAGGTGAATTGAATGAACTAAATTGGCCATAGTGTATGAGTGTGTGCGTGTGAATGTGAGAGTGTATGGGTGTTTCCCAGTTCTTGGTTGCAGCTGGAAGGGCATCCACTGCGTAAAACTTATGCCAGGCGGTTCATTCCATGTGGCGACCCCTAAATAAGTGACTAAGCCGAAGGAAAATTTATGCATTTTTTGAAAACTTTCATCAGGAACACCACCAAATCCAAACATTTTTTTAACCACTGTATGATAAGGTCAGCATTTCACTAATCAATCTCTTTAACATTGCATGTCTTTTAACCATGTTTTTTTTTTTTTTTTTTTTGCAATATGGGTAAAAAAGAAAAAAAATACTTGAAATATTCTTTAGTAAATGTATTAAATTTAAGGTGGTATAAACTATGGTGAAAAATCTACTTTTTAAGTTGCTTGGAGAGACATATGTGTAGGTGTAGTGTATAGACCATCATATTGGGGTGATATAAACACAGTCCTTTTTTTTTTAAATTTAACAACATAAAAACGGTGGACCAATTGGAGCGGTTTTGAGATTGACTGCAACTTGACGTAGGAGTGCGGTCCCTCCGCCCGCCAATATTGACATTACCATATCCTTAGTTTGTTTCACGCAGTGTTGGCAACTTAGCGACTTTTCAGACCCCCCTAGCGACAAATTAAAAAAAAAGCGACTAGCGACAAATCTAGCGACTTTTTTGTGTGTTACTGGAGATTTTTATAGACTGTCGTTTGTCCATTACTGTACCGTCCCTACTCTTCTCAACGAGCTGCGGGTGATGCCGCCGGCCCCTCCCCCGCCTTAGAGCACTGACAGGCGGCCCAGTCCTCATACAGCAGTCTCTCCCACCTGCAACCTGACAGCAGATCACCCCTCTGCGTACCGACGGCAAATGATTTAGCACCGGCAGTGTGAAGGTATCTCCCTTGTACAGTCAAACAGATCTGCTTCTCCTTTATTTTAACAATTTGATTTGACCATTTATTCTTTTCTTGTCCACAATCAGAGATGTTTTAAGTGAGAGTTTCAGAACTTGTTTGAGTTTATTATGTCTGAGCGATTACTGCAAATTACTCACCTATAATGATATACTTTATTCAAACAGCAATCAATTTAGTTATATTGACATGCTTGCATAAAGCGTAGTGCAAATATAAATGCCCCATTTATTTACCATTCATTCATTCATTCATTCATTCATTCATTCATTCATTCATTCATTCATTCATTCATTCATTCATTTTCTTGTCGGCTTTGTCCCTTGCGGGGTCGCCACAGCGGAATGATCCGCCAACTTATCCAGCACGATTTTACGCAGCGGATGCCCTTCTAGCCGCAACCCATTTATTTACCATAGGCTGTTAAACGGAAATGGTAGAATGTGATGACGTCAGTAATATGCAAATTAGCGTATGACGTAATCTAGCAACTTTTAGCGACTTTTCGGGCAGAGCTTAGCGCCTTTTCGTTGAAAATAGTTGGCAACAGTTTTTTTCAGCGTGTGAGTCAAAGTGATGTCACCAAAGAAACACCTTTGCTCTATTTTTAGATGTAAGGCTCATTGGGCTTAACACAAGATCAACATTCACCACGTTATCGCTCTCCTCGGTGCCAGTGTTTGTAACTAGGTGGGTTCCCTGCTGAAAAATCCAGCTTAAACCAGCCTAAGGTGGTTGGCTGGTTTTAGCTGGTCGACCAGCCTGGTTTTAGAGGGGTTTTGGCCACTTCCAGGCTGGTTTCCAGCCATTTCCAGCCTGGTCTTAGCTGGTCAGGCTGGGAGTTGACCAGCTAAAACCAGCTTGACCAGCCAAAACCAGCTATGTCCAGCTTAAACCAGGCTGGTCAAGCTGGTTTTAGCTGGTTTGAGCTGGTCATTTTCCAGCCTGACCAGCTAAGACCAGGCTGGAAATGGCTGGAAACCAGCCTGGAAATGGCCAAAACCCCTCTAAAACCAGGCTGGTCGACCAGCTAAAACCAGCCAACCAGCTTAGGCTGGTTTAAGCTGGATTTTTCAGCAGGGTTTGCATACATGTGTACTTTTCATTGCGTCTTCCTTAAACTTCAGCTGTTTGCATTTTTCCGCGGTCACAGAAGCTCCCTGTCATCTTAACTAGGTGCAGCTGGAAAGTGCGAGCGCGTTGCCTCACGTGCGCGTCCCTTCGTTGGAAATAACGAACTAACGACGCACAGCGCCATGCATTTCAGAATCCTAAACAGTGGCGGCTGGTCAATAGAGGGCGCTGGGGCGCCGCCCCCCCTTCAAGTTAGACCCCTTTAATATGTTAATGTTTATTATCACAAATATTAACAAAATAAATTGATTTAATTATAACATTCTAACATTTATTAAAGTCATACTAACATTTATTGAAAAAAAAAGTATGAACAATATTTTTTCATATGTGTGCGGGGCGCCGGACTAATGGGTGTCTATGTAGGTACACAAACTTTTGCAATGCACGTGATATGACGATAAGCTCTAATTGGCTGGTTTTAAATTGTCCCTGGGGCGCAGCGCTCCTCCCATTTTAGTTGTTAGAACGAATCATATTTGTTTTTATATGATTGGCCTTATGTGATTGGACCATTCTCACCAAAGAGCTTAGAATGCAATTTCTCGAGATGAAGGAAAATGCCGTTGTATCTTTGCAAAGATATCCGTTCACAAGGCGTTTGGATGAAGAAAAAAAAAGAATCAAAAAGCTTGGACCAGATCGACCGTCTTTGCAAATTCACCAGTAGTCAAGTGATGGCGAGCACGCGAATATTCGGGGCTTTTCCAGCACTTGTTATGACAAACGGAGTTGGCCGGTGTCATGAGAACTCGGGTCACCCCTGCAATCGAGTCCGCTTAGGACCGGCAGGTTCATGTAAGTCATACCTTTTACTATTTCCGTGTTTGCTGTTTCAAACAGCATGACGCAAGAGAGGCTGAATGCATTGGCTATGCTGTCAATAGAGAAGACACTGGTGACTGAGATGACTGACTTTAACGGTTATTGAGAAATTTGCAAGCCTGAAATAAAAAAGGAGAGCATAATTTATTTTCAAGTAGTGCTACTGGCCAGTGATTAGGCAACATTTGTTTGTGTGTGTGTGTGTGTGTGTGTGTGTGTGTGTGTGTGTGTGTGTGTGTGTGTGTGTGTGTGTGTGTGTGTGTGTGTGTGTGTGTGTGTGTGTGTGTGTGTGTGTGTGTGTGTGTGTGTGTGTGTTTACTGATTATCTTGATTACTTCATTACTGATAATAAACCCAAATTGAACTAAAATGAACTGATTTGTGATGCAGTTACTATATGCTTTAGTCATATTTTTGTTTTTTGATACATCACCTGAAAAATGGCTTTTACACTCTTACTTTACCAACAGTTAGATTTTTTTCTGGTGTTTGCGCCCCCCCCCAAATTTTTTAACACCAGCCGCCACTGATCCTAAACATAGGTCTCTTTTAGGGTACACACAACGGCGAGTCGGTGGCTTTCTGCGACGCCCAGCCACAACTCAGGACACTGTTTATATTTCTGCCGCGCCACAGAGTGTTATCTGAATAGTTTCATTTTAGTTTTAGTTTCAGACCTATGTTTAACCTGGAATTTCTGATGGTCAAATGCAGAGTTCACCTCAACTATCATTACTGCCGCCTATATTCCTCCCGATGCTGATGCTAAGTTGGCAATGAAAGAACTTCATGCAGCCATCAGCAAACAACAGACTGCTCACCCGGAGGCTGCTTTTATTGTTGCGGGGGATTTTAATCACTCAAACTTAAAGACAGTGCTCCCCAAATTCCATCAAAACATTTTCTGTCACACACGGGGAAACAAAACGTTGGACCATGTATACACAAACATGGCTGAAGCCTACGCTGTGACCCCCCTCCCCCACCTGGGTCAATCAGATCATCTTTCTTTGTTCCTCAGCCCCAAATACTCACCCCTCATCAACCGTGTGAAGCCATCAGTGAGGACCATCAAAGTGTGGCCAGCGGGGGTAGACTCCACACTCCAGGACAGGTTTCAACACACTGACTGGAGTATGTTTGCTTCCCAGGCCACATGTGGCTCTAGCACAGACATTGACAGCTACACTTCCTCTGTTCTGGAATACATCAACACCACCATAGACAGTGTGACAACCCAGAAACAGATCACCACATACCCAAATCAAAAGCCATGGATGAACAAGGAGGTGCGCCTCCTCCTGAAGGCACGCAACACTGCCTTCAGATCAGGGGATGCACAGGCCTACAGCACTTCCAGGGCTAATTTGAAGAGGGGCATCAAAAAGGCCAAGCACTGTTACAAGCTAAAGCTAGAGGAGCACTTTTCCAACTCTGATCCTCAGCGCATGTGGCAGGGCATACAGGCCATCAGCAACTACAAACCCAGCCAGTCCACACCCACAGCCACAAACGTCTCCTTCATGAACGAGCTTAATGACTTTTATGCCCGCTTTGAAAGAGACAATAAAGAACCCTACACCAGGATCACTTCCTCAACCGACCACTCACCCATCACACTCACCTCCTCAGAAGTCCACACCGCACTGAGTCGGATCAATGTGCGTAAGGCTGCTGGACCAGATGGTATTCCTGGGCGCGTCCTCAAAGCATGTGCAGAACAGCTCGCTGGGGTATTCACAGAAATTTTCAACCTGTCCCTTAACCTAGCAGCTGTGCCAACATGCTTTAAAACCACCTCTATTGTGCCAGTGCCGAAACACTCCAGCCCAACATGCCTGAATGACTACCGCCCTGTAGCACTCACACCCATCATCATGAAGTGCTTCGAGCGGCTGGTCCTGGCACATCTGAAAGACTCTCTGCCATCCACACTGGACCCACATCAGTTTGCCTACCGTGGAAACAGGAGCACAGAAGATGCAGTCTCCATAGCACTGCACTCTGTACTCACACACCTGGACAATAAAAACACTTATGCACGAATGCTGTTTGTTGACTTCAGCTCAGCATTTAACACTGTCATACCCTCTAAGTTAATGATCAAACTTAGAGACCTGGATATCGACACGTCTCTCTGCAACTGGGTTATGGACTTTCTGACTAACAGACCTCAGAATGTGAGATCAGACCACATCTGCTCCACCACCATCACACTCAACACTGGTGTACCACAGGGCTGTGTGCTGAGCCCCTTCCTCTACTCCCTTTTTACCATCGACTGTAGGCCTGTGAACAGTTCTAACACCATCATCAAATTTGCAGATGACACCACAGTGATTGGTCTAATCAGCGACAACGATGAGACTGCCTACAGGGAGGAGATACAGCATCTGGCCACCTGGTGCACCGACAATAATCTGCTCCTTAACACCGACAAGACCAAGGAGCTCATTGTGGACTTCAGGAAGGGACGAACAGGCTCACATGATCCCATCCACATCAATGGGATGGCCGTCGAGCCTGTCTCATCCTTCAAGTTCCTGGGGACCCACATCTCAAAGGACTTTTCCTGGACCACCAACACCTCCAGCCTGGTCAAGAAGGCTCACCAGCGCCTATTTTTCTTAAGGCAACTTAAGAAGAACCAGCTGTCATCAGCCGTCTTGGTGAACTTCTACCGCTGCACAATAGAAAGCATCCTGACGAACTGTGTCACAGTCTGGTATGGAAGCTGCTCTGTTGCGGAGCGTAAGGCACTGCAGCGGGTGGTGAAAACTGCCCAACGCATCACAGGGACCACACTGCCAACCATAGAGGACATCCAGAGGAAACACTGTCTGCGCCGAGCACGCAGTATTCTTAAAGATTCCTCTCACCCTGCTCACAGACTGTTTTCTCTCCTGCCTTCTGGCAGGCGCTTCAGGCTCCCCCGGACAAAAACCAGCAGACTAAGGAACAGCTTTTTTCCCAGAGCTGTCTCCCTTTTGAACTCTGCCCCCGACTGACTCTTTGCCCCCCTGATACACCCCCACTATCCTCATAACTCAGACTCCTCATAATCACTGCACTATTTAACATTTGCACATTTAAAAATTGCACATATTCATTGCACTGATTCATTTATTCTAACTGTACATACCCATGTACATTTGTAATTATGTACACACACACTGTACATATACATTTGTAATTGTTTATATATCTGCACACCTCTGATTATTAATAGCAACCTGTACATCTATCCATCTATTGTAAATCTCTGTTCATAGCTAACACAACCTGTATATAATGTTCATAGTACATCCATTTGTAAATATCACCATAGTTTTTCTATAACTGCACTTTATAACTTATACCTGTATCCTGCACTTGCTGCTATTGCACTCCTGGTTAGACCTAAACTGCATTTCGTTTCCTTGTACTTGTACATGTGTAATGACAATAAAGTTGAATCTAATCTAATCTAATCTAATCATTTTAAATGCCGTGACGTGGCTCTGAGCGCCGCTCGGCGACGCGCAGCAGCATGCATTTCTGGATTGAACTGCCATGGATGAACTGGATGAACTGTCATGTACGCGCCGTGTCGCGGTGCTGAGCGGCGCAGCAGGTGTGTGATGCTCTTCAGTCAAAGTTAATTCAGTGTGCTTGCTTATTAGTCTCGGTGTACAAGCTCGGAGCTTTAAACTAGCACACAGTTGGCTGTAAAACTATACAAAGACACAAATGATTTTGTAGTCTCTGCTTGGTCTGTGTTCGAGTCATACATGTACGGCTGAATGCTGGTCCTCTATAACCATAATATTAATATGAAATCTTAAAAAAGGGGTAAAATAGGTGCCCTTTAAAACATATTTGATGGCTAGATGAACTTGGGGAGAACAATTTTTATAGTGGATAATTCTAGTAGACAATGACCAAGTTGTCTTACTTCTCCATCAGGGAGATATGAAGACATAGCATTAAGGAACCATATGGGAATATGTAAAAAGTGAAGCAGCATATGTTTGGGATTTTGCAGTAGATTGAACAAAGCATATTAGCATAATTCAACTGGATTTAAAAAAGCAGCTGTCTTAGCATTAAAATGTACAGTATTTACATGTGTATTTACATACTCTCCTTTGCAACATCTTTGAGATGTAAATATTTCCTGGTTTTTATACCAGCACATTTTAGGAATGGCTCGATAACGCTTTTTCAAACTTTATCATTAATACCTGTCCTAATATCTGCTAATACTAATTCCAACCCTAAACCATTCCTACTTTTGCTAATCTGTTTTGAATACCTCACCCCACTTTAGCTACATTACTATATTACATTATAGCACTATAGCACCCCCCCCCCCCCCCAAAATAATAAAAGAAGCAGATAAACGGTAAATTGTATGTAGTACTATCACAAATGTAACTTACCCAGATAGCAGACCTTCATTGAATTATTATTGAATCAACAGTCTAAAACTTGAAACTTCAACAGATCAGATTGCACCTGAAATACTGATTTTTTTTTTCAATGATAGTCAAGAACAGAGGCAGTGATGAAGTTAACAAGATTAATGAGTTTTTAAAAATAGATGAAAAACACCTGCTTTTAACAAGCATAATCACCAAAGAAACACAAAGCTACAGCTGATTTTAATCATAACTTTAGAAGAAATAAACTGAAATAAAACACATTCAATATTTCAAAATTTCAGCAGAGGATCATTAAACAACTCCACAAACAGCATCAGCCGCTTCACTTATAACTAATCTGTTTTACTTATTTCTGTCAGACATCTACAAAAGCCTCAGTCACGATTATTACTTAAACATTTTAGTTGTCTTATTGAAATTATGAGTTTTCAGACGTCACTGCTGTAGTGAAGTCGGGTTGCTTTTCTTGGGTCTTTGCACTTTAAAGTTAGCTTACTTTAGATTATAATAATGGCACTGTGTTGTGGATTACATATGTATATAAAACCATGCCATGATGAATGACATCCAGCAATACTTTGGTCATGTTTTAAAAGCAGATTGAACATTAGAGTCACTCAAAACACAAATACATCAAGAATCAGCATAAGAGTCTCAATGATGGTGACAAATTGCGTCCCATAGTGCATGGAGGGCAAGAAATATTTCACCGTCATTGAGACTCATACTCTGAATCTTGATGTCTGTGTGTTTTGAAGGGTTCAGGTGTTCAATGTGTTTTTAAAACCTGATCAATGCACTGCTTAATATGCCTAATCACATGATTTCCACTAGTAGTTTAACAAAATCATCATATCATCACTATAGAAAATTCAACCACTGACACAATCAGCGTACCAGTCGTTTTGCTTTTAGCCTGTCTTGCCATGACACAGAGCTTAACATGAAGGTGGTAAATGAAGAATCAAACAGACCAAGTAAAGCAACCACTCTTCACTATAAAGGTGACTTCTGAAAAAAAAAATTAAGTGAAGACTTGGGTAGACATCTAAAAAAAAAAAGTCAAACAGGGAAGTTGCTGATGATGTTAAAATAGTTGTTTAATGATCATCTGCTGAGATTTTGAGAGATTCACCATGTTTTATTTCCGTTGATTTAATCTACGGCTGTGATTTAATTCCAAATAGGATTATAATAGATATTTTCATCATCATTTGGACACTTTGACATCAGACATCATTTGGACTCCTTGCTTAATGGAATGCTAATTCAACTATGTCTGTTTAGATTACAACTGCGGTCACACTAGAGTTTGTGTGGGTGAAATTCTGTCATACAGCGCTGCGAAAAGGGGTGGGATTAAACAAGATGATTAGACATAAAAAAAACGAGCGATTGGTCCATGTTTTAAATTTCTGTCCAGAAAGGTCATGTTTTGATCCTCGATTGGTCTCACGCAGTCAAGTGATGCGATTTCGCAGGTCAGAGTTCACCAAGCTTGAACTTTGCACCGCAACGACCTGTGAAACTTGACGCATAACCTGGCATTTCCAGTCTGACACATTTGCGTGCCTATGAATGGATGTCTATGGGAAGAAAAGTGCAGTGTGACCGCAGCTTAACTGTACAATTTTTATTCATTTAGTGCAATTTTCTAGTAAAGTCAGTGAAGTTGCAAGATAAATGACAAGAAAAGCATACAATGATGTCTTAATATATTAAATTGATACAAACAGAAGTCAGTTTTATAGTTTTTTATTCATTCAGGGATATAAATAACTTAATCACTGCGTCTGTGTTCATGATTCTTTCTATCATTGAAAAAACATTATTTGAAAGTGCAAACCTGATGAAAACTCAACATTGAATTTTCTGATTTAATGTTTAACTGTTAATTCAATGAAGTTCTGCTATGTGGGTAGTCATGGTATTCTAAGAATGTTAAGACTGATTTTGTTATGCTTTATAAAACAACTGGTCTCATCTAACCAATATCTGATCAGACATAACGGTCTGTATCAGAGAGATACTGATACTAAGTTTCAGATCAACACATCGCCTATGACACATTGAGCTGCCTTTTGGTTCGGGACTTGTGGAGCTGCGCATCGATGGATTTGCTCTTCAGTGTTTGGACTTTCAGCAGTGAAAATTAAACCACACTGAACTGAACTAAACTGAACTTATGAACTGAACTATGAAAACTGCACTGACACTGTTTCAATTTACTATAATCTTCTATGTGAAGCTGCATCAACACAATCTACATTGTAAAAGCACTATAGAAATAAAGATGAATTGAGAAGATGAATCTGATTTTGCTAGACTGACAAGACTTTTTTTTTTTTTTTTTCAGGAAGAAGGAAAGGTGTGTGTTACATTTAACATCGGTACAGTGGACATCAGCGTCAAAGAGATGACTACAGAAGTCAATGATGGAAAGTATCACGTGGTACGCTTCACAAGGAATGGGGGAAATGCCACTTTACAGGTGGACAACTGGCCAATCAACGAGCACTTTCCATCAGGTAATGTGTAGCCTTCTGACTACTGTACCTGAAGTGAGGTTTCTCAAAGAGAAGTGAGTTTTTACTGTTAATCCCACTGGATATCATGTGTTTTTATGAAAAACAAGGTTTCTAAGGTGTTCATACAACACTGATCTTATTTTTGCTGTGGGAAAGGCATAACACTGAAAGGACACTACAAAAAGAAAGCAAATGCCACTTAGCTCTTGATCAACTTGGCTTGCATTGCTTTCGTAATTGTCCTTTGAATTGTCCATATGCTAAAATAATCAAGCCAAGCCACTGCCTTTGTCCCCATGATTAGTGCCATGACATCTGGCCAGCTGCTTTTGAGAGGCTTTGAAAGGCAGAGGGTACAGCAGAGCACACGTTTAAGACAGTAACGTGACAGCTACAGCAGCTGTGGGAGAATGAACCTCAGACCTTTGTGACATTCAAATAACAGTCAAACCCCTTGTAGCATTCAAGTTGCTATGGTTTAAGTGTTTTTTAGTTGATCCACAACATTTTGAAAAATTATTTTTTAGTGAACAAACCGTTATAAAAAAAAAAATAGTGATAGCACTATTGACGAGACCATCATGATTATCCTATTTAGTGTCATTTGCTCTATAAACTTGAGCAAATCTCTCAGTCTGTGCTGCTATATCAGTTAAGTATGTTTACTGTTACATAACTGCCCCCTGCTGGTCATGTCTTTCTTGTGTTAGAGCATTGTACATGCTGTTGTGGAACACTCCAGTGTCGTGCAGGGTCGCGCATTCTCAGTAGCCATACCTGTATCTGTGAACCCCAGACTCGGGAAGATACTGTAAAGCAATGATCGACGAATACAAGTACGTTCATCAAATGCAGCAGAGGTTTGTTATAGAAGCCAAAGCATTTTCTTCACAGAGAAATAGGGCATGTTGAAATACAGCCCTCAACCAGTAGAAAAAAAATCCAAAAACCCTTCACACTCAATTAATTGTTTTATTTATTTATTTACTTTTCCTCCACTTTGATCTCTCTGTTGCTTCAGTGCCCTCCAAGGGATGTGTGGCCCCTGTACTTCTCCTCCAATTAGACAGCAGCCGTTGTCAGGGTTACTCAAGCTGTATTCAATGGAAGGTCTTTCTAAAGAAATGCAGCCTTAAAATGGCCAGCACACAGGAGGAAGGAAAAGGGAAAAGGACACAGTTTGATGCTGTCACAATAGTATCTACATATTTAGGCTATTTTAGCTGGATCTGTGATAGACACTGACAGCAGTAACGTCATTTTCCTTTCAAATTTTTCATGCTCAAATCTAAAAGGAGCATTTAAAATGTTCTTAATGGCCAATCTCAATAAGATAATTTGGTAATTTGTGTACATGGATAAATAAATCTGCACAGAGTTTGGAGGTGTGTAGTCACTTCTGTTGCAGTTCTTGCATCATTCAGTGTCCAATTAGCCTTAGACATGATGTAATGATGTAGGCTGTGTGAAACATTCATTTAATAGAGATTTCCTATGGCATCTTGCAGTATTTTAAAAAAAGTTTCACCAATTTGAGGATTGGTAGAGAATCACTGTGAAATCTTGTGTTGAATCCCTATGATGCCATGCCAGTTAAGGGTGCCCTCACCCTATTACTGACAGTCACAACTCCCTCTGCTGCTTATATTGACACTTCTTGTTTGGCAGCCATGTTAACCAGGGCATGCCAAATGCTTTTGAAGTATTGTCAGTTTACCTGCCTTACCAAGTGTTCTATTCATTGATATTGTTTGCCTTATGTATGACCTGTTTGCTTTGACTTCTATCTTTTGGATTTCCCTTTTGTCTGTTTGGTTAGACTGACATACTGCTTGTTTTGCAGACTCTGATTATGGATTATGCTTTGTTTCTGTTGTAACATATGTCTACAAAACCCGTTGTTTCTACTATCCATATCAGCCCAAGGCTAATTAAACCTTCACACTCTGCTCTTATTGGTGGAATGTGCAATCATTAAAAAAAAGCCTGGGAAAAAAAAACATTCACAACCCTGCTTTCAATATCTAACAATACTTTCTCAAAATGTCAGTGATGACAAAATTTTACACACTCACATCATATAAATACACTATCATATTTGCAGCAACACACTACACTGTAAAACTTTGCTCTGTAAATTGACAGTAAAATACTGGGAGTTACAGTTGCCAGTAATGTACTGTCTAAAGTCTGATGCTGTAAAATTCATGCACTGAATTAAAACTCAAGTAAACTGAATTCATTCATAGAATAGACTACCTCAATTTGGCCAACTGCTCTTTGAGTTTTTGAAGAAAAAAATTTCTAATGTGTTATATGCTTATCACAAGCAAATTTATAATGATAACTTATTTTTGTTTTTTTTTCAAATTGTCCAGTTTAATGTGAATCTCTTGTAGCTCACATGTATGTAGAGCTAGAATTAACATAGAGACTCTCACTGCATCAGCAACTACACAACTACTGTCTTTAAGTCAAGAATCATGCAGAATAGCATCAGTGTTTTCTAATTGTCTTTGACTCAAACACTGGGGGCCTGTTTCAGTAAGGAGGTTCAACCAACTTGGAGTTTAAACTTGAACTCTGAGTTGACTTACCGAGAAATTAAATACTCATAGTTTTTGATTTCAGATTAACTGATCTGAGTTAGGTCAATCAACTTTGAGTAGAGTTAAGAGTTAAGTGCACACACCACAACTATAAAAAGGCATTATCAATGGAGTGCTGATATTACAAGTCACCGTGGCAACATCTGAAAAAAGAGATCAGCATTTCTGTCTCCAGCTGAACTTGATGTGCTCATGCAAAGTTATAGCAAATATAAGCATACATTTAAAAAAGCAACACCATTGCATCAGTGAAACCGTTAGCATGGGAAAACATAGCTGCTCAAGTTAATGCGTAAGTTTACATTTAAAGTATTTAAATATTTAATGTAATGTGTGACGTTTATTAAAATTTCATTCAAAAAAATTGGGAAATTGGCCATAATTTCAAAGTTATTTCAAATGTGATTGCATTAAAGTACATAAAATAGGCTACTGCATAGTTTCTACAACAAATTTGACAAAACAAAAATGCAGATAACTTTAATTCAATGTTTTGTGGAAATGTTTAATTTAAGGTTCCCACTTTTACGCACGTTGATCAGTTTAAGATAAAATTTCTAAAGTCGAGTTTTTAAAAGATATAAAAGTGCACTTGTGTGTCTGCCTTTATTATTGATATAGTGGTAGAGGTTGATATGACATTTAGAATGTAAGCCGTACTAAAAAATTGTTTTTAAAATGAGTAATAATCCCATTAATCTAGTTACAGTACATGTCCATGTCGAATAACAGTAAATTTAAGTTAATTAATTATTAAAAAAGGACAAGCCATTCTCGTATGTGACTTTGTTCTTTGTGTGACTAAAATGTAGACAATAGCTGTTTTCATCCAAAAATGTGAATTAAATGTATGTGCAAATGTGGAATAATCGCAAGAAAGACATGCAAATAAAGCAGCGTTCCCATCCAACGATTCAAAGAGAACAAAATCGTCACTTCCTGGTTAACTGACGGCAAATATCGACAATAAAAACAGAATTTACTGTGGTAGAAAAAGCTACGTGAATTTTTTCTTTATTTAATAAATGACTTTCACCTCAGAGGACAATGCTGACACACAATGAACACGTGGTGGCGTTTGAAGCCATGAGACACGGAGAACAGACACTCTTGACAAGCTCCAGATGCTTTAGAGGTAATTAATAAAATAAAAACATTAATACTAAAACGGTTAAGGTGTTTTAGAATGACCAAAACAACATTTCAGATGTTTTACAATGTGCTCAGCCTGCTGGTTTGTCCATTCACCGACATTTTCATCATCACATGATCTCCTACAACAAACCTTTTTTAATGCGCATACTGGAATTTGTTTGGTAAAATTGTTTCCATCATAGATTATGCGCATCTTTTTTTATCGAATAAAAAGTTTATCCTACTCAGTTATGCGCATAGGTTTTTTATGTGTGTTTTCAAAAGTTATAGGCGCATCTTGGCATTTCCATCAATCGTTTTTATGCGCATATTCAAAATGCGCATAAAAATAGGTGGGTGGAATTGTAAGGCTAAGGCAAGAAATACCGCTTCATCTTTAAAAAGAGGGGAGGAGACCAACAGAAACTCTGAGTTTAGAGGATAAAACCTGCTCTTGACCAGGTTAGGTTCACAGAGTAAGTCACCACGGTAATTGACTGAGTTAAAGTTACCTCTCTTTCAGAAACAGCCTTGACTTACCCTGCTTTCTCGAGTTTGACAAACCTGTCGTTTTGAAACAGAAAACCCAGAGTTTCTCTTATTTCAGGGTTAACATACTCTGAGTTTTCACTTAACCTTCTTTCTGAAACGGGCCTGGCTCTACTCTCCTCCTCCTCCTCCTCCTGACACACAAAAAAGTATATTAATGTTAAAATACATTTTTACACTATGTTTTTACAGCTCAAACATTTAACCCTTTGAACCCCACAGCAAAGTCCTCAGTTTTAATTAAACATGTCCATGTGTGCACACTAGTGAGCGTTCAAAAAACAGTGAATTACAGCTAAAGGTAATGAGTTAATTACCCAATGATTGAGGATTAGTGATTAAGAAATCCTGTTTACAAAAAAAAAAAAATACTGAAGGAAAAAAAAAACATGATTTGTATTGAAATCAACTAAAAGTACAATATCAAATTAATAAATCACAAAATAATTAAAAATCAGCAGATAGTTAAATCACTGCACAATCAATATTCCCTATTATTACTTATTACTAGCCTGTTTCACTTTGTCTAACATCTATCAACATCAAAAGTTCTTCCTGGGATAAAGGTTTACATTTAAAGTCACCATCATGGAGAAAAGTATTTGCTCTTAGCACATAACTTCTCAATAATAATTTATTTGGACTGCAGTAATTTTTAAGACCTTTGTTTGAAAAGTTACTTCGTTATAGCAAACAAGCCAAGCAAAATCAAACAAACAAACAAATGTTTTAAGTGAGGCAGAACCTGTCCTGAAATTCCATTATTAAAAATAACATGATTGCATGTGCCACATAATTATAAAGGTTTATAAGCAAAAAAAAAGGTGTATGTTATGCTCACAGAGACATCAATAATCAGCGTATGAACCTCAACAACTGTAACAGATGACAAAATGAATAAAACTCACGAAACATCCCAAACAGGATACTAAAAGTGACAATCAACAATGTCAACATAAACAACAAGGCATTAAGTTTATTTATATAGCATTTCATACACAATGGTAATTCAAAGTGCTTTACATAAACAAGAATAAAAGAAACAAGAAAATAAAAATGATTAAAAGAATTAAAAATAATAAAAACAGATTAAAATGTTAAAACAGGTTATAAAAGATTGAAAAAGAAAAGAAATACATAATAGAATCACAACAGAATCTAAAGCAAAAAAATAATAATTGTAACATCAAGTTATATAATGTGTTCATATTACAATGCATGCTGGGATTTTTGTACTCTGCCACACCCAGCATGAATTGCAGCATTAAATATTTTAATTATTACCATTGTTAGGTACAAGGGCTGAGCATTTCTTTATTATAATTGAACTGTTCTTTTTTTTCTCTTCAACTCTCTTACCTAGAACATGAACTGGTTACTTTTTACATTTTCACTTTTTATTCACAACATAAAGGTATGAAATATATAAGCAAACTATTTTATTTAATAAACACATGGTTAGGCTTTCAATAAACTAAGCTCAATCAGAGCAAAACAGAATTACTGAACATTGATTATAACAAAGGTGTTTTATAAACTTAGACTTACAACAGTCAAAGAAAAACTAAAGTTAAGAAGTCAAGGGTAAAGAGCCCAAGTAAAGCAGTCACTGACCTTCATTATGGTGACACCAAACTAAATAAAACATCTAAACCTCTGTTAATCTATCCTCTGCTGTGACTGAAGGTGTTTTATTTACAAAATAATTTTGCATGCTCAAACAGTGTGACTTCGGCTTAACTCTGTCGTGTGAACTATATTAGTGAACTAGTGTACATAAAAGTGAACAAGGGCATAAAGTGTGATTTTAAACACGGACTCTGAGCTCTGTAAATTTACAGTTTACTACTTTTTCAGAAACAACAAGATTACCCAGAATGCACTTTTTTACAGAATATTACTGTTTTAGTTTTACAGTGTAATGTACAGTGCTTTATATAAAAGACTGTAGTCTTTTATTTTCACAGTTTGTTTTATTCATAAGTTACCATTCTATAAGAACTCAGGTTTTGTGCAACAGTGTTTGAGAAAGTTAAATTATTTCCATATTGATAAACACATGATGATTTTATTTTACCATACTTTACTTGAATTCGTTTTATCTTTTGCTTTGGTGCCATTGTTTGGCACTCTCTGTCAAGAATAAAAACTCACTAAATCAAATAGTTCACTTAACTAGTAAGCTGACCGGGTGTCACTAGCCAATCTAGAGGCTCTGTAGACCAGGCAACTAAAGTGAATCACAAATTCAAATTTAAGTGACACTGGTCATCCTCCACACTCAGTTGGAGTTTCAGCTCCTTGCTTCTGGTCGCAGGTTTCTAGTATTAGGCTGTAGAACGAAGTGATGCAAAAATAGTTTCCTACCAGCAGCCATTAGATATTTAAATAAGGTATAGACTAAAGCAGAGGTATTTTGGTGACTTGTATATTTTAAATTGTTTTAAACATTTATTTGGGGGGGTGGACACTTGAAGTGATTATTAATTTATTCTTTATAATGTTTTATGTTTATGTTTTATGTCTTAATGTTCATTTGTTGTGGTTGTTACTATGTGAGCTTTTTTGTGTGGCACTGTTATGAGATGAGGACTCTTGACTGCAAACCAAATCTACTTTCGGGTATAAATAAAGTAACCTTAACCTAGATCAATTCAATTCAACTAAAAATGTCTTTAATTCTATAATGCTTTTACAATGTAGATTGTGTCAGAGCAGCTTAACATAGAAGTTCAAGTAAATTGAAACTGTCAGTTCAGTTTTCAGAGTTGAAGTTCAGTTTAGTTCAGTTCAGTGTGGCTTAATTTTCCCTGATGAAAGTGAAAACTCCACAACACCCAAACCAAGCAAGCCATTGGCGAGGATCACCAATTGACAGAAATTAAGAAAAAAAAAAAAAAAACTTAGAGAGAAACCAGGTTAGTTGGGCACGACCATTTCTCCTCTGGCCAAACTTCTTGTCAGAGCTGCTGTCTAGGTGCCAGAGGCTGGAGAATTCTTGGACATCCATCGTAGAAAAACAGCAGGTGTGTGTAGGTCACCGGCGGGTGTTCAGTCTAATAGCTGAATATATTTATTTACAAAACAGATCACCAATCAGCCAACCACAAATAGGCCTCCGTAGAGTCAATTCTAAGCCCTTTTTAGGATTTTTTTTTTCTGCTTGGAGATGGCATGCATATTACCACCAACCACATGCTCGCAATCCCACCAGGCTCAATTGCTTGTTTTTTTGTATTTACTGCATTTTGTGGGGTTTGTTTGTTTGTTTGTTTGTTTGTTTGTTTGTTTGTTTGTTTGTTTGTTTGTTTGTTTGTTTGTTTGTTTGTTTGTTTGTTTGTTTGTTTGTTTGTTTGTTTGTTTGTTTTATCCTTTCAGTACTTAAATTTTTGGTTGTTGGGAAATATATGTTTATATGAAAAAAAAACTGTAAGTGTTGCATTAAGCTTAACAAAATGCTAACTAATGAATAAAAAATAAAGTACACTAATGTGTTGCTGCAGAAATGACATTGTTTTCATATGATGCAAGTCTGTATAATTTTGTCATCACAGTGATATTTTGACACAGGATTGTTAGGTGTTGATAGCAGAGTTTAAATTCGATATAGATGTGAATGTTTGTTTTCCTATGTGTTTATGTTTAACGTTGTGACACAATGAGCCAAAGTTTAGCTAAAACGGTTCAAGCAAAAGGCAAAAACTGTAAAAGGAATAAAGGCGGTCAGCAACTTACTATTTCTGTGTAGGAACTTGAATTTAAACAATGTCTGTTCCACATGGATTGTATTCAGTAGCAGTTGGTACACATGCATTAAAAGTCTTTTACAAAAACAAATTGGTACAAATACCTGAACCATTACACCCCTACCATTTAGTATTTGGTAGTAATCAACAACATAATGGAAATAAATGCAACTGCAGGAATATGTTGTAAAGTCATATAAACACTTCTATTAATTATATAAATACTTTTAATTGTCCATTGAGAATCATATGAAATTACTGCATTTCGATTCTTAGGGGGAGCTTTTCAATTAAAACATTTACTGTGGTAGCAACCTACTTTGCTTGTATTTTTGATTTTGGGGTCAAATGTGATATATTTGAATGAGATTCACTAATTAGATATGTTAGGTGTATAGCCAGAGAATACACATTTTGACCCAGTTTTGATCTCAAAACATAGTTTAGAGAAAGACTGCTTTGCAAAGATCATCATAATATGTATTCACAATAACATGAGAGATAGTGAGTGTTGCCAAAACGTCTGATCTCTAAAACGAATTTCTAAACCCTCAAGCTCTGCTGGATCTCTCTAGCATGCAGGCCTCCATCCAGGAAAACCACTCAAGCCCCAGGCTTGTGAGCGCTGCTCATCTGGATCAAAGGCACCGGCAGCCCTGGAAGCTACTTATTACCCTCTATCCTCACCCTTTTACCTCGCCCACATCCCCCTGCTCAGCAAGCAGTTACCAGCCCACTTTGAAGCCCCTTTTCTGCCTATTTAAAAAGGAAAAAGAAGAAAAGCAGGGCTTTGTGCATCTGAATAGCAGTCCTATTCTTTGCACCATTTTTACTGTGCACAAAGTTCTGAAAATGCACACTGGTCAATCAGCATTCAGTTGCTTGTTTAGCTAAGTGAGAGGTGTTGAATAACTTTGTTCTTTTGAAGACATTTTCTACCTCTCTCTTTGACTTTATTTCTGTCACACGTGAACAAAAGCTCTTAATGAAATTTTAGTTGTTCATTCGAACTCACCATGATGGAGGTTAGAGTCTGCTTTAGTTGGGCTCTTTAACTTTTTATTTTGGTTGTTATATTTATTTATGCTAATCACACTATTTAATAGCATGAAAGGAATTAAAATTATGTCTGATGAAATTAACTATGATGTCAAAACCTCCCTTACCTGCTTGAGTACTCATTGAGCTATGTGTGTGAAATGAGTAATATTAGTAAATAAAAAACTGGAGCTTCAGCAATGAATGACTGTTATTTGTTCACAATGAAAATGTTTGATTTATGGAAGAACTTAAAAACACACAAACATCAACAATTAGTCTTTGAATCCCAACATTGGTGACAATCAAAATTACACTGATCACAACAACAATTTAAAACAAGCTAACTTTAAAGTGATGAGACCCTAAGAAAAGCAACCCTTCTTTACTATAGCGGTGACTTCTGAAAACTCATATTTTAATAAAACAATTAAAATGTTTAATTCTCAATATTTGTGACTGAGGGCTTTTGTAAATGTCTGACAGAAATAAGTAAAACAGATTAGTTATAAGTGAAGCTGCTGATGTAGAGTTGTTTAATAATCTTCTGCTGAGATTTTGAAAGATTGAATGTGTTTTATTTCAGTTGATTTTATCTAAGTAAGACTGAAATCAGCTGTAGCTTTGTGTTCCTTCAGTGATTTTGCTTGTTAAAAACAGGTGTTTTTCATTTATTTTTTAAGACTCATTAATCTTGTTAATTTCATCACTGCCTCCTAGTTCTTGACTATCATTGAAAAAAGTATTATTTCAAGGTGCAAACCTGATGAAAATTCAATGTTGAAGTTTCAAATGTTCAACTGATTTAATGATAATTAAATGAAGGTCTGATATCTGGGAATAGTTTAGCATATGGATTTACATATAAGCAAACCCAAGATCGTTGATGTTACATTTCATAACACCTCACCTAAAAAAGAAGAAATGCAAATTTTTTTTTTAAATAAATCTAAATAATGGCAGAATATTCAAGTGGCCCAATGCCATATACGTATGACTTTGGGGGCACCACAGCAACAGAACTCAAACTTCTCTGTAATGATCTCATCTGTATGCAGTGTCTTCTTTGAATCTGTCATTACAAGTCAAATTTCCTGCAGGTTTAGAGCATCTACATTTTACCTCTTCACATTTATATATCTCTCTCTCTCGCTCTTTCTCATCCACTCCCTTTCTGTTTCCTGCTACAAATACTGTGTAATGTGTTCCTTGGTCCCTTGAAATCTAAAAGCATATGATGTCCAGTGGGAAAAGAGTTACTTGCTATTTTAAGAAAAGTTGAGTGAAGCTCAGTGGAAATATGTTTGAAGTTAGCTAGTCATATGTCTAACTAACTTTTTTTTTAATGTTATTTTTTTTAGAATCTGAATATGGTTGTTGTTGTTGTTGTAATGATTATATGTGTTAAACTGATAATTGAGTTGGTTACTTGAGTTATTAAAATGGTTACTCTTTGATTAAAATGCTTTATAATATCACACCAGAAGTTAACCTCAATGAAACCTAAACTGCCTATGATAACAAGACCTAAATCCTTTAAACACATCTAAACCTTCTTAAACAGTGTATAAATGTACAATGTGCTAAGATGTCTTTCGAACTTTAAAGGCAACAGCGACATTGAGCGTTTTCAAATGGCTAATAAGAAAATCCCGTTCAAATATACCCGGCCGGTCGAAGATTGGCTACATGAGAAAGGTAACCCTCACAAGACCCTCAGTGTTTTTTTTTTTTTTTTTTCGTTTTAAATTGCGTTCATTTGCTCCTTACCATGCTGTTTCAATATATTTATTTATTTCAGTTATATCTGAACAGTCTTGCCTTATCCTTTTGACACTAATTAACCTAAAATGTTCATAATTTACTTCCCTTCCCATTATGTAATATTTTCGTTTAATATTTTATTTATCTTTTTTTATGTGGATTGTGATCCTTTTTTGTTATATCCATCAAATCATTGACCAGTTAAAGGGACTGGTAAACAACAATAAAACTGCATAACTACTACTCAACTCCAACTTTAAAGCTAAACCAAAACTCGACACAAGTTAGGGTGTTTAATTGAATTATTATATTTTTTTATTATCTAACAAAGTAAAAAAAAAACAATCCTTAATTCAACATGTATTTAAAGACAACAAATTGGCACTTAGTAAAAAAGGTACTCTGCTGACTTAATTACTAATGCATTTTTGTGATTCCTAATTTACTAAAAAATGACTAATGCAGCCGTTGATGAAATTGATAGACACCTCTTCACAAACAGGATGAAAGAGCGGGGTGACTATTTATCAGATTTAGCATTAAAGTCCTTTGGATTTTTAAATGCGTTTAAAGATCTTTGCCTAAACTGCATAAGATGATTATAAAGTCCCTTTAACACTGTCTAAAGCCACTTTGAAATCCCATTAGTGCTTCTACATGCATGAATCAACATGACAGTCCTTTGAAATGTATGAGATGAGCTTTCTTCCTTGCCCGGTGTAATATTAAATTGTAAATATGTAGGAGCTTTAATCAGAATGCATTTCTTTTTCTGACAATATGAAGACATTTGGAATTTGCCCCAAAACATCTGCATGAGAAGCACGTCACAGTGAAGACAGCACTACTTTTATGTATATATTAAAGCTACGCTTGTACTTAAAGAATACAGTAATGATAGTAATAAACAGTAATTATAAATTGATCGATTAGCCAACAAAAAAAATTCAATAATGCACATGAACTGCTTTAACTGTATTCTCCTTCACTTGTCTTCCCCTCAGGTCGTCAGCTGACAATTTTTAACACCCAAGCCACCATCTCAATAGGCGGTAATGACCGCAAGAGGCCATACCAAGGCCAGCTGTCTGGTCTCTATTACAATGGCCTCAAGGTTCTCAACATGGCTGCTGAAGGTCATGCTAACATCAAAATAAATGGCAGCGTGAGACTGGTTGGAGATGTACCTACCAGCAGAAGCCCTTCACGCACAACCACATCCATACCCCCGGAGATGTCTACCACCTTCATTGAGACCACCACCACTCTGTCAACCACCACTACTCGCAAGCAACGCTCACCACCCACAATTCAGGTAGGATCCTTTATCCCATCATAGCCTGAATTCACAGATCATGCTGTAATACTATAAAGGTAATCACATGTTCAACTGTGTAAAGACATGTTTATTACGCATATATGTATTTATCTATTTTTTGATGTGTGTATGAAATCGCCAACTTGATGGTGCACTCAAAAAATGATTGCTGCTGCTTGTTCAAACTACCTGTTTAAAATAAGCTGAAACAACACATTTCTTGCAATTTCTTTAGCCAATTTATTTGTTTCATGTTCAGTCCACCTAAATTTGTAAACCATTAAGTTAACTTAAGCGTTTTGTGTTGTGACAACATGAAGCAATTGTGTTGGTCTAACTACCTGGTTAGGGGGTTTGTAGTTCCCAGCATGCTTTGCATGGGATTAAATTAAGAGAGGCAATCTTAGATGTTTAAAATTATTAGAAAGACTTATTAGAGTTTAATTTTCACTTTAGTTTGAACATTTAGAAGATTTCCATGTAGTGTTTTGAGATTATCACCTTGCAGAAGCACCCATTTGAGTGTTGACAACTCAATTAGCAAAAAAAGCAGTTTGTTGCTTTGCTCAGTGAGCAATAACTGTCCTAAAATTAGTTCTGAGATCAGTCTTAATCAACTGTACATATAACTCATAAAATATGCTTAAGAAGGCTCTTTTAGTTCATTTAGGATAACTTCAAATAAAACTAAGAGACTTCAAAATGTATGACACATAATAGACCTACATGATATTATCAGACCTTTGACTTTAAGTTAAATAAAAATACAAATGTATTTAACTTTATTTGGTCACACTTTATTTTGACGGTCCGTTTGTTGAATTTAAGTTACATTGCAACTAATTATCATTAGATTATAAGTAGACTGTTAGGTTGGGGTTAGGGTTGGGGTTGGGGTTAGGGTTAGTGTAAGTTGACATGTAATTGCAAAGTTTCTTATAGTCTGTTAAATGTCTGTTGAAGGACTGTTAAATGTCAGTGTCAACAGATATTAAGCAGACAGTCTACTAATACTCAAATGGACCATCAAAATAAAGTGTTACCCTTTATTTTGATAAAATCATATTGGACCAACTCCATTGGATTTAATTGTGTAAATAGTTTTTCTTTAGTTGGCGCTAAACAAAATTATTGGATTGAAATTTTGCCCTTAATTAAACTGAGTTCATCCAATTAGTTATTTTTGAGTGTAGATGCTGCCACTTGTTACCCTAAATTTTTCATCACAGGCTCATTGGGAATATGTGCCACGGGCTACTTTTTGAGAACCGAGAAATATATGCCCAGCGGTACATAATGGCTGCATTTTGTGTGTAAAACAAACGCTATGGGGCGATACCACTGACCATTTGCCTACATATGGGCACATTTTCTGGCGTGACTAATTTGCTCGGTTGCTTGCCACGGATGGTGAGGGACTGTGGTTCAAGTCCAAAGAAGGACCTGGTTCCAGAAACCAGGTAAAATTAAACCTTTAAAAAGCAGTGTGAAATTGTAACGCACATGGCCACTATGGTTTTTCTCTTCACTGTAAAACCTAATAAGTTAAGATAACTCAGCCCATTTGAGTAAACCGATTGCAACAAATCATTAATTAATTCATTTTCTTTTCGGCTTAGTCCCTTTATTAATCTGGCATCGCCACAGCGGAATAAACCGCCAACTTATCCAGTATATGTTTTACGCAGCAGATGCCCTTCCAGCTGCAACCCATCACTGGGAAACATCCATACACATTCATTCACACATACAATATTTAGCTTACCCAATTCACCTATACCACATGTCTTTGGACTGTGGAGGAAACCCATGCGAACATGTGGAGAACATGCAGACTCCACACAGAAATGCCAACTGACCCAGCCGAGGCTCGAAACCAGTGACCTTCTTGTTGTGAGGTGATCGTTCTACTCACTGTGCCACCATGCAGCCCTGCAACAAATCCTTTAAGTTCAAAAATTAATCCTAATAAGTACTGTGAATTTACTCCATTTAAGTTGAAGTAATGAGACATTTAAGTGATTAAGTGTTGATTGAGCATTAATAATGTACACCTGCTGTTAACAAGCAGAATTACTGACGAAAAAACACAAAACCACAGCTTATTTCACTCACAGCCTTAAAATAATAAAATAAAATCCATTCAATCTCTTACATTTCAGCAGAGGATCATTAAACAACCCCACAAACATTATCAACAGCTTCACTTATGGTACTTCTTTTCACTTTACTGATTATAATTTTCCTGTTGCTATAAGGTAAATCAGCAAAGCTTTGAAATACAGTGAGCATATGAACCATCTTAAGCACACAGATATCAATAATTAGTATCTGAATCTCAACAACGGTAACATATATGGTGCTGCATTGCATGCTGGGAGCCATGGATGAGTTTTGATTAATTCTCCCAGCATGCACTGCAGCATGACATGTGTCACTGTCAATCAGACTCATACTCTGATTCTTGATGTCTGTGACTCTTAATGCCCCTGTAAATTAATTGAGATTGTCAAAAGTGTACACAGCAGCCTCTAATGGATTTGGGAAAACAAAAACAGCAAGAAGACAAAGCAAAAAATGTAGCCCTGGCAACATATCGCCGATTTTCCTGGATTTAAATTTGGTCACATTTTATTTTGATGGTCCGTTTGTTAAATTTAAGTTCTCCTTCGGGAGGGGAACTTCAATGCTATGTGGAAACTTCCACAAGGGGGTTTTCATTCAGAAAGCCAATCATCTGAAAGAGTATGTAAATAGGCCAATGAAATGCCAATGAGATGGCAGCTTCAGCTTGCGCAGCTGATGCTCGTTGCAATTAATTTGGCTATAAGAGCATAGTGCGAGCAAAGCCAAAGCATCATTTTCACTTCAGAGACTTCAACTGTCTTCTGAGAGAGTCGATGAGGGTTCCTCCAGCTGAGTTTCAGACAGAGAGTGAACGAGAGCGATCTCCCGGTCCAGAATGTGTGACACGCAGCGGCAGGTCAAGCTGGGTTTCTCCCTTGCCTGGCATCCTTGGGGTCCGGTCCTCCAGAGCGGTATGTATTGTTGCGAACTTCCTAAAAAAGCAACACGGTCGTGCAGCATGTCTTTTTCAAGACGTCACTCCGACTGTGCATTTCTGAATGCGGTGGTTTCCTCTCCTCGGATGATGGGCACGAGCACTGCTTTTTATGTCTGGGGGTCCAGCATGTTAATGCGGTGCTCGCGGGCAGTGCATGCCATCACGGCGGTGGCATATCTGTTGCGCAGTTAAGATCGCGGTTAGCTCTTGCAAAAGGGCCACCCACCCCAGTTGTCCCCCGCTCCGTGGTGGGCACTCAGGCAGATCTGAGGGTTACAGTGAGAGTAAATCTGCCGCCCTCGGGCTTGCGGACCTCTCGCTCCTTCACGCGCTCTATCCAAGCTTCGAGTGAGAGAAGCGCTCCATCCTCGGATGGCCGCCCTCTCACTTGATGACACTGAGGCTCAGATGTCCACTGCTGCATCGGAGAATGGGCTGTAATGGTCTGATGAAGGATTTCCCCCCCCTCCGCTCCCTCCACTCAGGAGCGAAAGCGGCGGCGGCCGATCTTGAAACAGACATGATACACTGTGCTTTCCCGGGCTGTTTCGATCATGGGTCTGGAGATGGTTTATCCCCCAGCCCTGCGGCTAGACCGACTAGATGGATGTATGTGGAGGATTAAAAGGCAATACCTTCTATCCTCCCATCCCTTTCTTCTCGGAAGTGCACAGTGGGCTCACGCAGTCTTGAGGGCACTTTTCTCTGCCTGATCTGCGTGCACCTCCGCCTCACCACCTTTGATGGTGGAGCAGCCAGGCAGTACGAGTCGATTCCCCAGATTGAGAGTGCCATCACGGGCCCGTGTGGTGCCTCCTTCTGCTGGAGTCAGCCTCATCTCCCGTCCAAGGCGTGTTGGTCTTCTGCCTCTCGAGCCAGAGCCCACACAGCCGCGGGCCAGGCTGCTTCCACCCTGCACGCTAGGGTCCATGCACGCTTTCCCAACATACTGTCGTATTAAATTCTTAGAAATTATCTAGACGCATTTGCGACTCCCGAAAAATATATCAAAATCCGTAAATCTTCTGTTGAAGTGGGATAAGTTAGCGCCAGGGAACACGTTGGAAGACTGCGCCTCTGGTGACGCAGGTGCGCTCACGCTCTCTTTTGCCTGGCAAACCTCTCATTGGGGCGAAGGTAAAGCTCAATCATTATGACGTTTCCCATACATTTCCCCATAGTGGAAGTTTCCACATAGCATTGAAGTTCCCCTCCCAAAGGGGAACGCTCCATTTACTAAGGTAACCCTCGTTCCCCGAGGGGGGGAACCGAAATACTATGTTCCTTCGCCATAATGATTGCCCCTTAGCTGTTGAGGTGAATTCTCTTCCGCTAAAAATAATGCTTTGGCTTTGCTCGCATTGTGCTCTTATAGCCATATTAATTGCAACGAGTATCAGCTGCGCAAGCTGAAGCTGCCATCTCATTGGCATTTCATTGGCCCGTTTACATACTCTTTCAGATGATTGGCTTTCTGAATGAAATCCCCATAGTGGAAGTTTCCACATAGCATTTCCGTTCCCCCCCTCGGGGAACAAGGGTTACCTTAGTAACCGGAGCGTTACATCGCATCTACATGCCAACTAATTCTCATTAGATTATAAGTAGACTGTTAGGTTGGGGCTAGGGTTAGTGTAAGTTGACATATAATTGCAAAGTTTTTTTGCAATTACAGATATTAAGCGGACAGTCTACTAATACTCAAATGGACCATCAAAATAAAGTGTTACCTGACATTTTTAGACATTAGGAATAAAGAGAACTCAGTTTTCATGCCTAAGCCTTTAACTATTGTCCTTCTACCATACGGCCAGCAAGACTTAGCACGTATTAACCATGCAATGTAATCCAAGACTTCTAAAATAGCTATACTGTATATGAGGAGCAGACTGTTTTTTTGTTTTGATTTTTTTGTCATTCTTTACAGGCGATTGTCCACTTTCATTTAACCAAAGCAATAACCAATCACATTTGCCATCATGACTAGGGATGCAACAATTATAGACTTCACTGGTATAGCCTTTTGAAAAATACTACAGTGAAAATAAATGAAGAGAAACAATGTTCAAATTTCTAAAATGTAATATTAGCTAGCTATATAAGCTTCCTTTTGGAACAAGAGGAGTGAAAAGGCTATGTCTAATCACTCGCTTTACTGCCATGCAATATAGCTTGACGTGCTTAAAGCAGAAAGAAGGTTTATCTGAGTAGTTTCAGCAGAAAATTACTCTCTTCTCGTTTATTTAATCATTTACATTACATTCATTGTAAATAGACACGTGGTAACATGCTACAAATAAATCTGTTATGAAAGTCTAAAGTTTAAACTTGCGTACAAACTAAAATATGCTAAATAAATGATCAACTCAAATCAGGAAATTACTCTTGCAGTAATCTCTTTGTTGTTTTCTGTTTATTTACTGGTATGGACATCATAGCCTTATGAAAATGTTTATGGAGATGTGACTTGGCCAAATATCCAACTAATGACCTAAGGTGTCAGAAAAGTGATGTGTTTGTTTGTTTGTTGTTTGTATACTTTATTGTGAACTCATGAGTATTTCAGAATAGCCTGATAAAGAATTAAAAAACATGCACAAAAAAAAAAAACACGTACACAGACATGCGCATTACTGATTAGTGTCTGAAACAGTCTGATTGACATTGACGCTGAAATAGACACTGGTTGAACAAGTGTTTAACAAGTGTTAACATTCTACAAATGTTGTTTTACATACATTTGCCAAAATGAAAATGTATGTCATATAAATAATATATTTATTTATATGACATACATTTGAATTTATGCTCATTATATTAAATGGATGGTGGCAAGGTGGCACAGTGGGTAGCACTGTTGCCTCACAGCAAGAAGGTGGGCTGGGTCAGTTGGCATTTCTGTGTGGAATTTGCATGTTCTCCCCATGTTCATGTGGGTTTCCTCCAGGTGCTCCGGTTTCCACAAGTCCAAAGTCATGCGATATAGGTGAATTGGGTAAGCTAAATTGTCCTTAGTGCATGTGTGTATGTCCTGGTCCTCCAGGTTGGGGGTTGACCGTTAGACTCACCTCGTAAAAATTAGATGTAACAAAACACCAATGCTTTGCGGCTAAATACTTTGATATAAATGGCTCTGGGAGTAAATAAGTATATTAAATGGATAGTTTTACAAAAAAAATAAATTTTACTCACTTATTTGCTCACCCTTAAGTGCTTTCAAAATTTTATGTGTTTCTTTATTCAGTTGAACACTAAATATATATTTTAACAAAACAGAAAACCTGTAACCATTGATTTCCATAATAGTGAAAAGAAAAATATTATGGAAGTCAGCTGTTACAAGTTCCAGCTTTCTTCAAAATAATTTATTTCGTTCAACAGAAGAAAGTCAAACAGGTTTGGAATAAGCAAAGTTTGTGTAAATGGTGACAACATTTTTATTTTGGGGTGAAATATCCCTTTAAATGTTGAACATTAATGAATCAACAATATAAGAGCAAGATTAGACAGAAAAATTAAATAAAGATAATAAAAGGAGAGTGTTATAAGAATTGTGGAGAAAGAAATTTCAACATGACAGAGCTACAGTAATTGTGCAAAATGCATAGAAAATCTACTTTTGTCAATAATGTACACTGTGAAAAATTGCTGTTAAAAAACGGTCAGATTCAACAGTAAAATAATGTTTTTTTTTCAGTAAAACAGTAATATGCTGTTAAAAACAGTGCATTCTGGGTAATATTTCTGTTTTCAAGAAAGTAACCAACAGCAGAAAACTGTGAGTTAACAAAGCTCAGATTCGACGTTTTCAAGTCTGTGTTTGAAATCCCACTTTGTGCCCTTGTTCACTATTCCATACACTAGTTCACTAATATAGTTCACCTGACAGAGTTAATGAACACTAATGAGTGAATTCAGACATTGATGAACACCTGCTGTAATAATCACAATCACTGAAGGAAAGAGAAACAAGAAACACAAAGAGTGACGTCAGTTACAACATTAAATAAAATCAAGCAAAATAAAACACCTTCAGTCTCAGCAGAGGATCATTAAACAACACAAACAACAGCAGACACACTTATTACTGACTGCTTTGACTTCCATACCATTCTTATTAAGAACCAACAAAAATTTAGGCGTTTTGTTGTTTTGTGTGTCACCGTAATGGAGTGAGGATCTGGTTTAGTTGGGCTCTTCACCCTTGAAATTATAAAGTTAGCCTCTCCAGCTGCTGTAATACAAAGTTAATTAAACACTTTTATTATTGCAATAAAGCTGGAAAGTCAATAGGTAGTTAAATCTAGTTGTCTGAAATTTGTTCTGCTTAATGATTTGATAAAGGTCTGGATGATGGGCCTCATGCAATAGTTTGTATGCTTGGTGCAGATATTAATTTATTAATGAGAAGTGGAAACAGGAGCGATACCTAATTCTTTTACAGAGTTTAGAAATAACAGACAAAAACAGTTCAGTTAAGCCAAAGTCACACTCAGACCTCATGAATCAGACCTTGTACCTCAACAATGGTAACAATTAAAATGTTTCATGCTGCAACGCATGCTGGGTGTGGCACAGTACAAATATCCCAGAATGCATTGGGGCATGAATAAATGATGTAGTATAATGGTCTTACAGTTTACTTTATTTGCGTTTGATTCTGCTGTTGTTTATGTTTAGACTTTCAGTAGCCAGTTAGTGATGTTTGTGAGTTAAACTGTTAATTTTGTTAGTTGTCACCATTGTTGAGGTTCATACGCTGATTCTTGATGTCTCTTTGAGTGCAGCATACGCCATAGAGCAATGTGTTTTTGTCCAAGATATTCTTAAAATCTTCCAGAATTTAATGCCACATACAGCCACATATATAACGTATAACAACAAATTAAATATTGGATAAGAGCAGTAAATTATTTGAAGTAAAAACAGGTTCTGCCTTATTATAACCAATATGAACATCAGCAGATCTTATTAAATTTTTTGGCTTGTTTGCCAGATCAAAAGAGCTTTATAACAAAGTTCTTAACAATTGCAGCAGCCAAAATAAATTAGTGTTAAAAATGTCAGGGCTAAGAGCCCAACTAAAGCAAACTCTGTTCTCCATGATGGTGACGTAAGATGTTAACCTTTTTCTCAAGAAGAACTTTAGTAGATGTTATACAAAAATAAATGTTTTAGTAATAAGTGTAGCTGCTGATGATGTTTGTAGAGTTGTTTAATCATCTGCTGATCATTTTAATGATTTAATCATTTGTTGACCTTCAGGTTATTTCATTATAAAGCTGTGACTGAAGTTGTAGTTTTTTGTTACTTTATGTTCTGTTCTTGTTTTTTCCCTTCAGTATTTCTTCATGTGTTCATTGCTAATCCTCAATTATCATTTAATTAGTCATTTAATTAATTCATTTACTTCAGCTTTGCTCCATGTTTCTTGAACACTCAGTAGTGTGGACACTTGGAAGTGTTCAATTAAAACTGAGGTATTTGCTCTGGGGTTTAAAGGGTTAAAGGTGTGAGAGGTAAATACACAGTGTAAAAATGTATTTTAACAGTAATATACTGTTAATTTAAACTACGGTAGTAGACTGTAAAAAAACAGTAGATTGCTGGCAACCAGAGCTGCCAGTAGTTTACCGTTAAATCAAGGAAAAAACAGTATTTTACTGTAAAACCTGAAGCAAATTTCTTCTGTGTGTCACTGTTGTGGAGAAGAGTAGAGCCAGTGTTTGAGTTAAAGATGTACAATGAACTGCCGATGTCATTCTGCATGTTTCTTTACTTAAAGACAGTGGCTGTTTAGTTGCTGACGCAGTAAGAATCTCTCTGTGTTAATTCCAGCTTTACATGTATGTGTGCTGCTGTGAAATTTAAGACATTTGGGTTAAAAGTAACTTTTCAAATTAACTAAAATAAGTTATCATTATACAAATGCTTCTAAGCATATATAGCACATTATTTCATAAACTCATACAGAAGTTGGCCAGTTTGAGGCAGTCGCTTTTAATGCACAAAATGAGTTCACTTGAGTATTGCGTATATCAACGTAGTCCATGTATTTTTACAGCAACATACTGTAAAATAACAGTACATTGCTGGCAACTGCAGCTGCCAGTAACTTACCGTTTTTTAACGGGACAATTTTTAACAGTGTAAACCCTGTTTGTGAAAACATAGTAGCAAAGTGTTTGTCGGTGAAGCTAAAAGTGACCTCTGGTGGCAGGATGGACCTATTTTATGATTTGTTATAAATATTTTTACATCATTAAATTCCTTTTTTGTGCAGTCCTCATGTTTCTTTTATGTAATTAAAAGCAAAGCAGATTTAAGAAAAAGAAAACAGTTGGAAATTGGTGTATTGTAAGGAATTGTAAATATTCTCCATATGGTGAATGCTGTGAATATTTTTATAATTTGGCTGATATATATCAGCTGGATTTTGGATCTACTTAACTGTCAGTGATAAAATAAAAAAAAGTCTTCAAATACTTTGAGTGAAATAGCAAGAATATCCATTACATTATTAAAGCATTTTCTAATTGGTTCAATCGTATTATAACTTTTTTCAACCACTAACAAGCATTGTGCAATACTGAAGTCACAAGTTCAACAACAAGTTCATCTATGTGGAGCAAACTACTGTATATAGAACTTTTCATTTCTTTCACACAAAATGCATGCAATGAACAACACATTGATAAATATTCACAAATCAGCAAAACACTTTTTTATCACATTTTCATCACTTTTTCACATGCTATCAAACTAATTTCAAAACTGTTAACAGTTTCAAAACAGAATGATTGTAAAATTTATACATTTTGTTGCCTTATTCATTTTGAAACATATTAACATAAAATTGCATACATTAATCATTACAAACTGATTGTAACTTTAGCTGAAAGCCAATTCAGGATTCCTGTTTTGTGTACTAAATCACTTTTCTTTGCTTTCACACAAAATGTATGCGATAAACACATTGTTCAATATTTCAAACACTTTTCTCATTCAAGCAGCAAAAAGCCATACATTTTCCGGCCTGATCTCACAAGGAAACTTAACTATTTTTTACTTTTTGTCAGTTTAGTGGTTAATTCATACAAATTCATACGAGTTCAGGTATACGAAAATGTACAATTTAAATGCGCCAAAGCAAAGTAGAAATCTGAGGTCTGAAAGTCTGAATTGCCTGAACCAGCATCACAAAGGATGAAGCAAAATAATTATATAAACCCAGTGGCTAAGTTAAACACTTATTCAATATCAGTATTATTACAGACTTGCAGACTTATTTCTGCTTATTTTAGTATTTTCTATGCACTCACATTAACAGTGAAATTAGAGATACAAGTTATCCACACTTTTTAATAAATTCCTTATTTTTTATAAGTAAAAATTATTCTACTGGAACATTTCCTCCATTTTGGGTTTGTTGTAAGAATCTTTAACAAAGTTTATTTATAAACTAATTTTGAGAGGATCACATGCTTATGATTGAACACGGCTCGTCCCGCATTAGCTAACACATGGGCTGTTTCTCAATATGCATTCTTCAGCGATCTTGCGTCCTCGTGTTCATCAGCTGCCAAAGTTCAGTTCCAATACTCAAGACAGCAAGAACAGAGGACGCGTGAAACTTCCCGGATATGTTCTTGATATCGAGGACGCACCGATGCAGACTTGAGCACCGAACTTGCTCTAGAAGTCCCAGAAGTCATTGCGACTGGAGGTGGAAAGCGCAACATTTTATATAAGTTTTTATTAAAGTTCAGAGATATAACTTATTTATCTCAGGAGTTTCCCTAAATGAAACGGTGAATGGAAACATTACCATGGACATCTTAATAAAGGAATAAACACATTAAGGGTGTTTATTTGCTGAAATTCATATTAAAATCAGTTTTATTTATATTGTGCAACATATATTTGTAATGTCTTTTTGCAGAGTATATATTTTGAAAAGGGGAAAAACAATAAATCGTTGTATGAATGCTGTAATGTTTAAATAATTTTTCAATAAAAACGTGTGAGGGTCATGTGACCATCAGGAAGAATGCAGCATCTCATTCCTCACAGGACGCGTTCTCTGTTCTCGTGGTCTCCCGAGTTCGTTCTTCCGAGGACACCTGGGAAAACCGGTCTTCACAAGAACGCAAGTCCATTCTCTGCGTTTTTGGAATTGAGAAACAGCCATGATTCACCAATTAGATGAATCCTCACACACTACAAATAACCAGAGATTCTTACCTTAGTTATTTTTGTCTTGAAGAATTCCACCTTCCAACGCTACTTCTCCCTTTTTCTAGAAAGGGCGGCATGGCAGCTCAGTGGTTAGAAATGTTGCCTCACAGCAAGAATGTCACTGGTTCAAGTCCTTAGTCAACATTTCTGTGTGGAGTTTACATGTTCTCTCTTTGCTTGCGTTTACTCTCACAGTCCAAAGACATGCGACATAAGTGAATTGGAAATCTAAACCAAATTGGCACTATAGATGAGCTCTAACTCAGGTTCCTACCTATGCCTTTCAGTCAGCAGTTTATCTAAATAAATAAATTAATAAATAAATCAGGGGGGTTCTCGAGATCTATCTGAGCTCAAACTCCCTTCTCGCCCTTCAAACAGGAGGGAGTGCCGGGCTCGAGGATCTTCTGAGCTCAGAGCTCTCTCCCGGGACAGCATGCCAAACACACTTATTATAAATCATCAGATAAGTGTGAACTCTTGAATTATTATTTAAAGACAGGCTCTCCTAGATCAATTTCCAAGGCCTAAGGCAGTTTGATTCATGCTGTGGCCACACATGAATTTTCCATAGGTCTAACTTTTAGTGCTTCCTTGCTTCCTGTCTGCAAAGACAGCAAAAGAAGAACCTGCAAGCACTGACAGGTTTTCGATCCCAGGCTATTTCAGATGTAGATTTGGGCTGGGGTTCAGTGTCTTCTCCTGTCAGGTGCTATTTTGGCACAACCCTCTGACTCCCCAACCTTGTAGCCTCATCCCAGGGTAAGAGGTCTGCAATCTTTCACGCTTAATTAATGACGTTATTCCTGGGAGAAATCTTGCATCACACTTGATCTCTGATATTGGAAGGAAACTCTGCTGATGGTGTACATGTCCATTCATCTCCAGCAAAGGTTGTTCACTGTGCCCTGGGCTCATGTCTGCTCAATGAAGCTTCTACGCACTAGGCTACAACAAAATTAAGGGGCATTGTATGAAGCAAGAGGCACCGTAGATATACCAGCATGAGCGAAGACTACAATCAATGTGTGAACAGATACACAACTGAACACACATTGTCTAAAGTGATACATGTAGTTGTTTTTTAGAGAGGGTGCAGTTAGCACCATTAACAGAGCAATAAAAGGAGCTTTGTTATTAACATTTGGGAACAGTTGTGAAACATATTCTATTTTTTGAAAGTGGTTAGATCAAAGATGCATAACTAGGGTCTGCGGCCAAAGTTGGCCCTTTATATTTGGCCCGCCAAAGGAAAAATGATTGGGAAGGCCTTTAACAGAGATTCTCATTTCCATTTTGATGTAATCATTTGTTTGTTTGTTTTATTTTGAGCTACAGAAAAGCTAACTGGAATTAAATGTTTCAATTAAATGTTGTAAATTAATCAGATTTTTTTTATGTAGATAATGTCACTTAACATATAGGGAACCAAGCAGAAGACAACAACATGCAAATCAAGGCAAAGGCAGGTTAAGCATAACTAGTGTATTAAGCATTGAACTCCATTGTTTGAAATTTTAAAATGTTTTTATTGTAATAAGTTAATTTAGGTGCTATACATTTTCAAAAAAATTTGAATGCATTAGTAAATACGGTTATAGTATTTTTTTCTATTTATTTACAAATATTATTAAATAAATTAGGAAATTACCCATGGCTGCTTTAATGTTATACAATTTGCTATATTTACTTTCAGCTCACTGCTCTCACATCAAGCTTGGAATTTGGCCCTTCATAAGAAAAGGTTTGGGCACCCCTGGGTTAGACTATAATCATTTTTCCTTCACCTGGATGTCTCCAGAACATTTTCTTAAGTTAGAGGGCAAGTTTGATTTCTTGTCCTGGAATTGTATTGCAGAAATGTATTTGTGACATGACTTCTCGTCAATGGCAACATGGAAACTGCTTCTGTGCTGATGACTAGAACTAGAAAAGGCTCAGATGGAGCATTTGAGGAATATGCACAGTTCAATTCAATTCAATTCATATTTATTTCTATAGTGCTTTTACAATGTAGATTGTGTCAAAGCAGCTTAACATAGATGTTCTAGTAGATTGAAATCGTGTCAGTAGAGTTATCAGAAATGAAGTTCAGTTTAGTTCATTTCAGTGTGGTTTAATTTTCACTGCTGAAAGTCCAAACACTGAAGAGCAAATCCATCAATGCACAGCTCCACAGTCCTAAAACCAAGTAAGCCAGTGGCGAGGAACAAACTTCATCAATTGACGAAAGTGAAGGGAAAAAACCTAGAGAGAAACCAGGCTCAGTTGGACATGACCATAAGGAAAGGACACTTTGCATCTTGATGGTATAAAAACACCAAATACAGGAAGACTGCTTCTCTGACATTCTCATCCATCAAATGATAACTACACAGCAAAATCCTCAGAGTAAAATTTACTCAGTTCAGAGAACATTTGGTCCCTCTCTAAATTGAGTAAAATTTACTCAGCAGCAGAGTTAAAGTTAATGAGACAATGATGGGGTTAATTAAGTGATGATTGAGCACTGATGATGAACACCTGCTGTTAATAAGCAGAAACAGAAGAGAAGCAGCAGCAGCTTTGCTCATTGATTACCTGATTGACTTTATTTCTGTCAGATGTTCACAGAAGTCCATATGAGATTTATTGAGAATTAACTGTTTTAGGTATTTACATTTTACCAAAAAAAAACAACATGTTTTATTCCCCGATGTCACCATCGTGGAGAAAAGTGGTAGATTTACTTGGGCTCTTTGACTCGATTTTTAATGTTGAATTTTCTTAGCTTGCTATGACAAGTATAAAGCGAGCAATTAAGATCAGGTTGACTGATCTTGTATTGATTTTTACTCTTGATAAGAGTTACTGTATAAGAGACTATGTTTGACTTTGTAAATCATGTTTAAATGATGGTTTATCATGTAAGATACAAAATTGAGTGTTTTTCAAGTGAATGGACCCAAGCTGTGGTTTTATACAGTTTTAAAACACATTGAGCATCTGAATCACTTTAGAGACACAAACATCAATAATCAGCGTATCTATCTCAACAGTGGTTAGAGATTTTGTATTTTTTTGGCTGCAGTGTCTGCTAACATTCATCCATAGTTCCCAGCATGCACTGTAGGAGGAAAAAAAACTCACCATAGTTGAGAAGCATACTCTGATTCATTATGTCTGTGTGTTTTGAGTGTTTCAGATGTTCAATGTGTTTTATGAGCTGATAAAAGTATTGCTGAGTTCCATTTTCTTGATACAGTGCTACTTTTGTGATAAAACACTATTCAGACTTAGGACTTAATACTGATTTGACCAGTGATTAAATCACCACAGAATCAATTATCCAAAGCACAATTGCTCTCTTTATTCAATATTTGCCACAATACACTATCAGGCAAACAAAGAGAAACTAACATTAGTAATCGAGTCAGAGTCCAAGTAAAGCAACTACTGTTCTCCTCAATGGTGACAGCTTAAAACACAAAAAGTGGCGTGTTTTTATTGTTATTGTAAAAATGACTTAGTTCTTAATAATATTACTATATGGAATTTTGTAGAGTGTGGCAGAAGTAAGGCCAAACAGGTTGTTAATAAGTAAAGCTGCTGTTTGTGGAGTTGCTTAATGATGCTCTGCTGAGATTTTGAGAGATTTGGGCCCAGTTTCACAAACAGGGCTTAGCTTAAGCAAGGACTAGACCTTAGTTAAATTAGGCCATTTAAGCCACATTTATAAAAACAGCCTTAGAAAAAAACATTACTGGTGTGCACCTGTAGACAATAAATGACACTGCCATATTTTAAGACGTCTCACTGCAAGTTATTTTCAGTTGACAGAGCTCAAACATGCAATTTAATCCAAGACTAGCCTTAAACCTTGTTTGTGAAACCGGGGGTTGATGTGTTTTAGTTCAGTTTATTTCATCTACGACTGTGACTGAAGTCAGTTGTAGTTTTATGTTTCTCTTCTCTGTTTCTGCTTGTTAACATCAGGTGTTCATCATCAGTGCTCAATCATCACTTAATTAACCCCATCATTGTCTCATTATCTTTAACTCTGCTGCTGAGTAAATTTTACTCAATTTAGAGAGGGACCAAATGTTCTCTGAACTGAGTAAATTTTACTCTGAGGATTTTGCTGTGTATATTTTAATTAGAGTAAAGCAAAAGTTTCAAAAACAAATGCAACAAAGTGAAGTTTGTAGTGCAGTACCATCACCAAACATATTTGTGGTATTCCCTGACACAAAATAATCTCTGGTGTGCAGGTTTCCTTCATTGCAACTGATCACCTATTGACAGTTTTGAAAGCTTGCGGTGGTCTTTGTCCAGTGTTGCATTATGCCAAATTCCAGCTCTAAGCTTTCAGTTCATTTATTTTTTCAGTCCAGTTAGGTTTTTTTACTTTGCCTCTCATCATCCACCTCTTAGCTGAGTGACTAATTCCATTGATTTCAGCTACATGCTGTTTTAACCATTTGTGAGTCATGGCTTAATCCACGAGCCTCAGAAGCATTAGACATCTACTGCATCCCCAGTGTATCAAATAAATGGAAGTGGAAGATGCAGTTATTATCTGATTGCGCAAATCTTGCACCCAAAGAAGAGCCGCAGTGGGTAACTCTCATTTCAACAAAATGAAAGACTCCAGCTTCCAACACACTCAATTACTGTAGTTAATGTAGCTGACAGGACACGGGTTGATTGTTGATGTGTGGGGGAGGAGAAAAAAAAGACAGAAATATCAGAAACAGCAAAGTGAGACCATTTGTTGAGTATATAATTATGGTGGAAAGAGAAGAAGTCATAAAATAAATATCATAACATTAAATGCACTGTAGATTAACAGTAACATACTGGCTGCTGCAGCTGGCAACAATGTACTGTTATTTACAGTGTTTTACCGTAAATGCCAATTTATTGTATGTTGCTGTAGAAATACATGGTCTTAAATGGCAAATATATTTTTTTCCTCAATTTTACTGTAAATTACCGACAGGTGTGTGTTTTTTTTACAGTCTACATCCATAGTTTAAAAGTATTGCTAAATATTTTTACGGTGCATTTTTTCACTGTGTATCTCACACCTTTAACCCTTTAAACCCCCCAAAATGTACAGTTTTAAATGAACATTTTCAAATGTCCACTGAGTGTTCAATAAACACGGAGCAAAGCTGAAAGTTAATGAGTTGGTTAAATTAATAATTAAATGATAATTGAGGATTAGCGATGAACACATTTTTAAAAATACTAGAGGAAAAAAATAAGAACATAAAGAAACAAAAAAGTACAGCTTACTTCAGTCACAGGTTTGTAATGAAATAACCTGAAGTACAACAGATTATTATATCACTAAAAATATATGCACATGATTAAACAACTCTACAAACAGCATCCAGTTTTACTTATTACTAAAATGTTTATTTTTGTTTAACATATTAAAAAGTTCTTGAAATAAAGGTTTACATTTCAAGTCCCTATCATGGAGAATATTGTTTGCTTTAGTTGGGCTCTTAACCCTTGATTTTTTTTAACGTTATGTTATTTTGGCTGTCATATTTTTTAAAGAACTTTGTTTGTGAAGCTCTTTTGATATGGCAAGCAAGCCATACAAAAAATCATACATGTTGAATTTGTATTTTGTGAGGTTATTGATTCAGGTTATTCATTTTAAACAAATATTAAATTTTAAATTTCAATTTGACAACAACACGTACATAAAGCTAAAATAACAATAAAAAAAAGACAGTAAAGAACATCTTCTAGGAGTACTTTAGACAAACTTTAATATACTGAATGGTAAAGTACTCACTGTTAAATCCAAAGCTGAAAGCTGTAGGCCAGGCATACTCTCACATGAATACAAACAATATAATAACTGTGAAAAACACCTTTAATGACACAAATCTTCTTACTTCTCCCTCACCCCTCAGATTGTTAAGTTTTTTTTTTAGCTGCCATCAATAAATATCTAAAAACAAAGGGTTAAAAGACTTTTTCAGAGGCCACCTATTTAGAATTAATTACCACTGGACATCCACTTTAAAACTTTTAAAACATTATTAATATCAAGCATTTTAATGTATGTGTTATTGTTCTATGGCGTCTTCTTTATTTAGGTTCTGGAATAATATAATCACAGCTGTTACCCTCTAATCTATAATTAAAAGAAACTTAACACGCTTGCATGTGCCACTGAAGGTTTTTAAGCGTATCTTGGACAAAATAAAATAACTTGCTCTATGGTATATGTTAGATTCAAAGAGACATCAAGAACCAACATATGATCCTCAGCAACAACAATTAACAAAAAATAACAGTTCATTAACATCAACTAAGAAACATCACAAACTGACTACTAATAGCACTGTAAAAAAATCCAGATTTTCACAACATGTTACTGTAATTTTATTACAGTAAATTACATATATGAATAATTTGAAAAATGTTTTAATGAACATAACTTTGTGCTTAGCCCTAGTAATGGGCGATATAAACGATATGCGATATAAACGATACAAAATTGGCCTACGATAGAGATTCTAATTCTATTGCACTATCGCGATAATGCATGTTTGATGACGCAATCTACCCGCGAAATTAAGAGCAACAGCAACAACAGCACTAAGCAACGCATGGCACCGAATGACGGCGTGTCGCACAACTTGCGAGCCTCATGCATGGCATATTGTGGCTTGTCTAGTGAACATCAGTGCCTCCCACACAGATTTTACCTGGGCGGCCGATATATTATTGGGGCGGCCCGGTTCTGTGTTCGCGAGAAACAGAACACTCTGCCCCAGACTCGCATGCTCTGCATGCAGACCCACAGAGACGCGCTGTATCGCGCTGGATACAGAACTGTTGTTCTGATTTGGGAGCAGCTTTAAGAAGAGCGCGAAGACTAAATAGACTGATCCAGCTCATTATTTGGGGTGACAATACATTCTCTTTTCCCCGGACGTGTCCGAGAATCTGCTTTCGCTTTCGATATGAATTAACAGCAGACAGAGAGAGAGAGAGAGAGGGAGAGAGAGGGAAAGAGAGAGAGAGAGAGAGAAAGAGCAGATCAAGACACCAGTTTTAATTTCATTAGGAGAACAAAATGTTTAAAATCAAGTGTGTTACCTTAGGCTGCAGGTTAGAAATATGTTTTTAAAGTATCTGCAATACACAATTTTATTTGACTTTTTAATACTGGAAGTAATTTCAGTACAGTGTAAGTTCCTTAACTAAAAAGACACCATTTTTTTTGTTCTCTGCAACTTGGCATTTAGGAACCAAGGACTTAAAAGAAAAGTCTTTCTTTCTAAAAGGCACTACATTTAGTTTATTTATCTGCAACATTGTGTTGTTTAATTACAGTTTTACTTTTGCACAATAAATGTTCTCAAACGACATGCAACGTTTCTTTATTTCTTAAAACAAAATAGCAGTTTGGCTTTCCTAAGGGTCTCTGTAACCTGTTCTGAAATGGTTCTATTATAATTTATATATCGCAATATATATCGTTATCGCAAGAGGCTGCAATGTATATCGCAATATGGATTTTAGGCCATATCGCCCATCCCTACTTAGCCCAAATTGTAATAAACTGGGACAAAAGTAATTGATCCATAAAACCAAACACTGTTAAACACCCAAAATGATTTCAAAGTCAGGGTAAATGTCACAATGACTAGCCGAGTAAAGTAAAGTACTGCCTCACAGTAAAATATAGTTAATTCCAAAAGATAATACTGTTAAATCACAGTAATGGACTTTACTATACGGTGAAGTTACACTATATAGCTGTAATTTCACAGTAATTTAATGTAACAAAATTCCAGTAAATTACTGTGAACTACCTCACAGTAATTTGCTGTGAATGTACATACAGTATTTTACTGTGAAATTAATGCAATTATTAGCCAGTAATTTACTGTGAATTTAAGTTAAATTTTTTTACAGTGAGGCTAGTAAATGTCTCAACATGAACTCCAGAATCAAAAGCAAATAAAAAAAACTGTAAGACCATTAAACTGCATAATTTATGCCACAATGCATGATAGAATTTTTGTACCGTACCACAAGCAAAAAATATTTTAATTTTTACCATTGTTGAGGTACAAGGGCTAATTCTTGAGGTCTGAGTGTGGTTTTGTCACAATCACTAAACTGTATTTTATTTTATTTTTTTCACTTCATTAAATAAAAAAGAAAAAAAAAGATATCTTTCATGTATTTACCTGTCATTAATAAAGAAAATACATACAACTAAGCATAAACACAATTTTAAAATGCAAACTATTGCATAAGATCAGTTAACCACATCATTACAACAACAAAAAAAAACCATTTATCGAAGCAAACCTAGATTTAACTAACCACTGAGTTTCCAGATTGAGTTTGTAATGTAATGTCATAACATGCTTTAGTTTGCTATAACAAAGCTGTTTTATAAACTCTGAGTTACAGCAACCAGGTAAAAACTAAGAAGTCAAGGGTGAAGAGCCCAACTAAACTAGGCCCTCACCTGCATTATGGTGACACCTAAACATCTGTTGATACTCAATAAGAATGGTATGGAAGTTAAATCGGTCAGTAATAAGTAAATTTGCTGTTGTTGTTTCTGGAGTTGTTTAATGATCCTCTGCTGAGACTGAAGGTGTTTATTTTAGTTGATTTTATTTAAAACTCTTTCTGAAGTCACTGTTTGTATTTATTGTTTGTGATTGTGATTGTTAACAGCAAGTTTTAATTCAATGAATACTTGAAGTGGCTGCACGGTGGTGCAGTGGGTAGCACGTTTGCATCACAGCAAGAAGGTCACTGGTTCAAGCCTCGGCTGGGTCAGTTGGCATTTCTGTGTGGAGTTTGCATGTTCTCCTCATGTTCACTTGGGTTTCCTCCGGGTGCTCCGGTTTCCCCCACAGTCCAAAGACATGCGGTACATGTGAATTGGGTAGGCCAAATTGTCCGTAGTGTATGAGTGTGTATGGATGTTTCCCAGAAATTGGTTGCAGCTGGAAGGGCATCCACTGCATAAAACATGTGCTGGATAAGTTGGCGGTTCATTCCGCTGTGGCGACCCTGGATTAATAAAGGGACTAAGCTGAAAAGAAAATGAATGAATGAATATCAGATTTTTTGTAGGAAATCTATTTAGATACTATTCAGATTTAAATTATTTATCGAATGGATAGTCAAGACACTATCATGACCCTGGGAAAAAAAAAAAAAAAACATTTGATACAGAGGCTTATGTTTTCATTTAATTTTATAACAATTATCTAACTATTTTTCCTTTTCCATCATCATTATATACTCAACAAGTTGTCTCACGATGCTCTTTCTATATGATATATCTGATGTATTTATAAATAATACACATCCATTTTGTCCTTACATCCATTTTATGACCTCAAGGTGTAGTTGGTTCATGAAATTGCTTAGTTGACAATAAAATTATGTTGCCCCTAAACCTTAAACCTGACTGCTTGATGGCTCTGCAGTGGCTGCCTGCAGCTGGGTCAGACTGCATCTATATTTGAATCACATGAGGTAGAAGCGAGGTGCTTATTTGCAGTCCACATGGCAATTTCACTTCCCTCCCTTTTCATGGGGAGAAAGATGGATGCTGGGTGTCTTGGGATGACTTTCGTGGTCCCTATTACAGTATGTGAGGGTGGAAGATGAAAAAGGGTCTTCCAGGGTGCAGGGCTCATTAGAAGCAAGCATGTAGTGCATGTAGTGTAGAACATGCAACCCAGTGAAGCTGCAATTCCCTGGTCTTCATACATATATACCATCACCTTAATCTGTAAGATCCTTAGAAGCGGCCGTCTGTGTTTTGGTTCTTTTAACCTGCCATTTTCCTTGATGGAAAATCGTGTATTTCATTCATTAAGTCCGCAACCAAAAAAATGAGACGCAGATTCAGAGTTCCATATGAGGTGGTTATTAATCAGCAAATAATATAATATTACGAATGTAAACATTAGGTGAGCAAGTTACAGTACATTATAACCCCATGTCATAACAACACGCTTTGTGACAAGATTTGCAGTGATACGCAATTTGGCTGTTTGCACCAGACAACACCACAAAAATTTTACTTTACAGCCATTCAGAAGCACAGAATAGTGCATGTACTGCATTCCAATGAAATGGTAAGGTTTTTAATTTAATTAATACATATTAAACCTCTTTAACATTATTAAATGTACATGCTCAATAACTGATATGTGTTGGCTTGCACTGAGTCACAGTTCTAAAGTTAAATTTCAACTGGTTTATTTTATTTTCAAGATCTGAGGTGAACTGCTGATCTGCTGCTGGTGATCTGCTGCTGCTTTCAGTAGTATGGCAATAAATGTTATGTAAAATGGCATTCAAACTCACATTATTAGCATTTAACACTGAATAAAGCACATGAGGTGTACCTGAGGCAAACATTGTCAGTTTATCATGTTGTTCAGCAGCAAGAAAAAGCCGTTTTTAAAATATAAATTTCAGGTGTTGGTTGGGACAAAAACTCTCTTAATATGGAAATATTCCTTCTATCATGTGCCAATGCATTTGCCTTTATATAGAACACGATTGAATCAGCCTTTAGGCTTGATAGTAACACTTCTGTTGATGTCGTCAATCTGGCAACGTGTGCTTGTGTGTGTTTTGAACCAGGCGTGCAATACCTAGTTCAACCACTAGGTGTCAAATTTACAAAATGCACCTTTAACACTACCTGAAACAGACAACCCAAGTGAAACAAACACTAAACATTCCTATTCTGCTGTGCTCTATATGAACCATTCAGAGAACACAATTGAGAACAGGAACTTTTTGTTGTATAGTATTTATTTTATTACATTATATTAGTAAATGGCATTATATGTATATCATTATATCAGTTAATTACACCGTTTACAGTTAAACTGACTTAAATGTAAATTTGGTGTGGTCTGAATGGACTAATTAACTAAAATTCAAAATTAATGTTTGTTGTACATTTATACAGAATTAGTTTTTTTTACTTTTATTTAATTGACAAAGGTGCAAAAAACAGTTTGCAATATTTCACATAAAAAAAAACTAAACAAATTAATATAAATACATATTTTATTGTCGGCGCAATAGCCTAGTGGTTAGCGCCGACATATGGTGCAGTAGCACGTCAACGCGTCCTGAGTTCAAATCCCGGCTCGAGGACATTTCCCTACCCTACCCCCTCTCTCTCTCTCTCCAACTTCGCTTCCTGTCTCAAAAACTGTCCTATCTAAAAAAAATAAAAAAAAAAGGCCAAAAACAAATCTTAAAAAAAATATATATATATATTTTGATAGCTGCATCACACTGCAAAAAAAGTTGAAGCAGTTTTATAAACTTTCTTTTTTCTAATTATTTTTAATATTTGGCAATTATGGAGTCTTATTGGTAACCATAACAGTACCAGATAGTTCAAGCTGCACTCAGTAAGGAGAACAAGTGACATGACTTTCAGCAGGAAGTTCAAAGGTTTTGCACCTTCAGCTGAGGTTTCCTGCCTTTTTCTACACAAACAGTTATTTATATTAATTACCTGAATCTTTTCCAAATATCATAATGTGAATTGTGAAAAGGGCTGCACGATGGCGCAGTGGGTGGCACGTTCGCCTCACAGCAAGAAGGTCGCTGGTTTGATCCTCGGCTGCTTCAGTTGGCGTTTCTGTGTGGAGTTTGCATGTTCTCCTGGTGTTTGCGTGGGTTTCCTCTGGGTGCTTCGGTTTCCCATACAAATCCAAGGACAAGTGCTATAGGTGAATTGGGTAGGCTAAATTGTCCGTAGTGTATGTGTGTGAATGAGTATGTATGAATGTTTCCCAGTGATGGGTTGCAGCTGGAAGAGCATCCACTGCGTGAAACGTGCTGGATAAGTTGGCGGTTTATTCCGCTGTGTCGAGCCCAGATTAATAAAGGACTAAACCGAAAAGAAAATCAATGAATGAATGAGATTGTGCAAAAGCTGTACATAGACGAACTGGAAAAGAAAAAAAGCTCTGTGTGGCATGTCCACCATATCAGGGAGGTAGCAGAGTAGTGGTAGCTCTTTCAAAGCTTGCTCACAAATACCAAAATGTTAACAATTTATAAAAAATGTATCACTTTCTGGCCATCAGATATTAGGCATGGTTATATATATTGCAATCATGATTTTCGAAAGTATTACATCGCTTTGTAAACGTTTATTATTACCATTTGATGAGTCTCCCATTCAGTTTGATAGAGCGCTTGGACCCGGAAGTCCAAGTGAATTACCAAGCGGATTCTGGGCTTGACTTATGAATGTCCCCTCTGAGGAGGTGTTGAGGTTGTCCTCTGTGCACAACAATAATATGGTCTGGTTAAGGTATAGATCTAAGATTTAGTTAATCTCAGCCTAAGTAAATAAAAAATGGCCACAGGTGCACTTTTCGTTTTATTTTTCATTCTTCCTCCATTTTTTTCTACTCTCCTCCCTCTTTGTCCTCAGCCTTTTTTGTCCTGTGGATCTCTGTCCAGGCTTCCCTTTATTACAAACGATTACAAACAGAGCCACACACAGTAACTGGACACTTACTTTTTCCTGTCCTGATCTATGGCTGTAATTGAAACATCCTGTTGGGCCGTGATGCTGTCTAATTTTAGTCAGATAGTCTCAGTGCGACGAAGGCAGTTCTGTAGGACAATTTGTCACCACTGCTCTCATGACCTTGCACACTGCGGCAGGGGAGTGATTAAAGATCAAGGCCAACAACCATTTCCCTTGCCTTGGAAGATAAATGGTCCCGCTTAAAACTGCCTGATATGGCTTGGATCAATTAAAATGCACTAAGTGTAGTCACAGACTTGTAAACTGTTTATGTCCACAAATACACATTTCATGTTTTCCTTTTTGCAAATGGTACTTTTTTTATTGGTAACACTTTACAAATGCATATGAAATTTTGATTTTTGGACTTGTTGGGGAAACTGGAGCACCCGGAGGAAACCCACATTAACACATCTACAGAACAAACCATCATCATACAACAACTTGCCTAATTACCCTGTCTAGTTAACCAAATTAACCTACCTAAGCCTTTAAATGTTACTTTAGGCTGTATAGAAGTGTCTTGAAAAATATCTAGTCTAATATTATTTACTGTCATCATGGCAAAGATAAAATAAATCAGTTATTAGAAATTAGTTATTAAAACTATTACGTTTCGAAATGTGTATATATATCACACACACAAATATAAATATATATATATATATATATATATATATATATATATATATATATTCATTCATTCATTTTTTTTTTTTTTTTGGCTTAGTCCCTTTATAAATCCGGGGTCACCACAGCGGAATGAACCACCAACTAGTCCTGCATTTGTTTTACGCAGCGGATGCCCTTCCAGCTGCAACCCATCTCTGGGAAACATCCATGCACACTCATACACTACGGACAATTTAGCCTACCCAATTTACCTGTACCACATGTCTTTGGACTGTAGGGGAAACCAAGCACACGGAGGAAACCCACACTGTAAAAAATTGCTGTTAAAAAACGGTCAGATTCAACAGTAAAATAATGTTTTTTTCAGTAAAACAGTAATATGCTGTTCTGGGTAATATTTCTGTTTTAGAAAAAGTAACCAACAGCAGAAAACTGTGAGTTAACAGAGCTCAGATTCGACGTTTTCAAGTCTGTGTTTGAAATCCCACTTTGTGCCCTTGTTCGCTATTCCATACACTAGTTCACTAATATAGTTCACCTGACAGAGTTAATGAACACTAATGAGTGAATTCAGACATTGATGAACACCTGCTGTAATGATCACAATCACTGAAGGAAAGAGAAACAAGAAACACAAAGAGTGACGTCAGTTACAATATTAAATAAAATCAAGTAAAATAAAACACCTTCAGTCTCAGCAGAGGATCATTAAACAACACAAACAACAGCAGATACACTTATTACTGACCGCTTTGACTTCCATACCATTTTTATTAAGAACCAACAAAAATTTAGGCGTTTTGTTTTTTTGTGTGTCACCATAATGGAGTGAGGAGCTGGTTAAGTTGGGCTCTTCACCCTTGAATTTGTAAAGTTAGCTTCTCCAGCTGCATTAATACAAAGTTAATTAAACACTTTTATTATAGCAATAAAGCTGGGAAGCCAATAGGTAGATAAATCTAGTTGTCTGAAATTTGTTCTGCTAAATGTTTTGATAAAGGTCTGGATGATGGGCCTCATGCAATAGTTTTTATGCTTGGTGCAGATATTAATTTATTAATGAGAAGTGGAAACAGGAAAAATACCTGATTCTTTTACAGAGTTAAGAAATAACAGACAAAAACAGTTCAGTTAAGACAAAGTCACACTCAGACCTCATGAATCAGACCTTGTACCTCAACAATGGTAACAATTAAAATGTTTCATGCCGCAATGCATGCTGGGTGTGGCACAGTACAAATATCCCAGCATGCATTAGGGCATGAATAAAGGATGTAGTATAATGGTCTTACAGTTTACTTTATTTGTGTTTGATTCTGCTGTTGTTTATTTTTCGACTTTCAGTAGCCAGTTTGTGATGTTTGTGAGTTAAACTGTTAATTTTGTTAGTTGTCACCGTTGTTGAGGTTCACACGCTGATTCTTGATGTCTCTTTGAGTGTAACTTACACCATAGAGCAAAGTGTTTTTGTCCAAGATATTCTTAAAAACTTCCAGAATTCATTGCCACATATATAACGTTTAACAATAAATTAAACTTTGGATAAGAGTAGTAAATCATTTTAAGTAAAAACAGGTTCTGCCTTATTAAAACCAATGTTATTAATTTTTTGGCTTGTTTGTCATATCAAAAGAGCTTTTTAAACAAAGTTCTTAACAAGTGCAGCTGCCAAAATAAATTAATGTTAAAAATTTCAGGGCTAAAAGCCCAACTAAAGCAGACTCTGTTCTCCATGATGGTGACGTAAAATGTTAACCTTTAGCTCAAGAAGAACTTTAGTAGATGTTATACAAAAATAAATGTTTTAGTAATAAGTGTAGCTGGTGATGATGTTTGTGGAGTTGTTTAATCATCTGCTGATCATTTTAATGATTTAATCATTTGTTGACCTTCAGGTTATTTCATTATAAAGCTGTGACTGAAGTTTCAGTTTTTTGTTACTTAATGTTCTGTTCTTGTTTTTTTTCCCTTCAGTATTTCTTCATGTGTTCATCGCTAATCCTCAATTATCATTTAATTAGTCATTTAATTAATTCATTAACTTCAGCTTTGCTCCATGTTTCTTGAACACTCAGTAGTGTGGACACTTGGAAGTGTTCAATTAAAACTGAGGTATTTGCTCTGGGGTTTAAAGGGTTAAAGGTGTGAGAGGTAAAAACACAGTGTAAAAATGTATTTTAACAGTAATATACTGCTATTTTAAACTACGGAAGTAGACTGTAAAAAAACAGTAGATTGCTGACAACCACAGCTGCCAGTAGTTTACCGTTAAATAAAGGAAAAAACAGTATTTTACTGTAAAACCTGAAGCAAATTTCTTCTGTGTGTCACCGTTGTGGAGGAGAGTAGAGCCAGTGCTTGAGTCAAAGATGAACAATGAAACACTGATGATATTCTGCATGTTTCTTTACTTAAAGACAGTGGCTGTTTAGTTGCCGATGCAGTAAGAATCTGTCTGTGTTAGTTCCAGCTTAACATGTTTGTGTGCTGCTGTGAAATTCAAAACATTTCGGTTAAAAGGAACTTTTCAAATTAACTAAAATAATTTAGCATTATACGTATGCTTCTAAGCATATATAGCACATTACTTCATAAACTCATACAGAAGTTGGCCAATTTATGGCAGTCGCTTTCAATGAACAAAATTAATTCACTTGAGTGATGTGTATATCAATGTAGTCCATGTATTTTTACAGCAACATACTGTAAAATAACAGTACATTGCTGGCAACTGCAGCTGCCAGTAACTTACCGTTTTTTAACGGGACAATTTTTAACAGTGCACGCGAACGCAGGGAAAACATGCAAACTCCACACAGAAACGCCAACTGACCCAGCCGAGGCTCGACCCAGCGACCTTCTTGCTGTGAGGCGACAGCACTACCTACTGCGCCACTGTGTCGCCATAAATATATATATGTGTGTGTGAGCAATATCACACTAGTAGCAGTGTGATATGGCTGTGATATGGCTGTATATCGGCACTGTGACGATATACAGCCATATCGCACTGCTGTGTGATATTGCGTTTATACAACAGTTCGACACCATAATCGTGTGTAGTAGCATTTGATTGATTCTCTAGGGAAATATCTAAAGTGATGACAAAACATGTTATTTTGCTCACATTTTAAAATTATAAGACAGAGCGACATGAAATTCCATCAGTCTACAGAGATTTACCAATATTTCTCTGCTGCAGTCAGGTGATCACAATAATTAAACCTGAAAAAGCCAAAAGCAAAGCAAACACTAGCAGATTACTATGCACTGTAGGTGTATTCAGTGTGCAGCTGGGGTGCTGGGGAAAAGAACGTAAAACAGCAGATCCTCATTAAATTACAGACATTTTTTTAAATAAAAATTTCCATAAATTTCTGTAATTTACCATCTGTTATTTTACGGTAAATGTCTGTAATTTAACGGACAACATTTTACGTTTTTTTTCTGGCACCCCAGCTGCTGGAAAAAAAATGTAAAATAAAGAATTTTTTTACAGTGTGGTATAAATACAGCACTACTACAGTACATACAAAAGAGGGAGAGAGATTTAGAATGTCACTTACCTGTTATATAATGATTAGCTGTAGTTTTAAATACGAAAATAAAACACTGAGTTTTTATATCGCACGACTATCAGCCAATCAAATTTGAGAACCAGACAGAACTGGTGTGTGTGTGTGTGTGTGTGTGTGTGTGTGTGTGTGTGTGTGTGTGTGTGTGTGTGTGTGTGTGTGTGTGTGTGTGTGTGCGTGTGCGTGTGCGTGTGCGTGCGTGCGTGCGTGCATCCGTTCGTTCATGCATGTGTGAGTGTGTGTGTTTATATACTGTAAATTTTCACATTATGTCTGATAATATTTTCTCTTCTGGAGAAAGTTTTATTTGATTTATTTCGGCTAAAATAAAAGCAGTTTTTAATTTAAAAAAAAATCATTTTAAGGTCAAAATGATTAGCCCCTTTAAGCTATATTTTTTTTCGATAGTCTACAGAACATACCATCGCTATACAATAACTTGCCTAATTACCCTATTCTGCCTAGTTAACCTAATTAACCTAGTTAAGCCTTCAAATGTCACTTTAAGCTGTATAGAAGTGTCTTAAAAAATGTCAAGTACAATATTATTTACTGTCATCATGGCAAAAATAAAATAAATCAGTTATTAGAAATGAGTTATTAAAACGATTATGTTTAGAAATGTGTTGAAAAAAAAATTATCTCTGTTAAACGGAAATTGAGGAAAAAAATAAACAGGGGGGCTAATAATTCTGACTTCAACTGTATATATATATATATATATATATATATATATATATATATATATATATATATATATATATATATATATATATATATATATATATATATATATATAAACAGGAATTATGTTATGTTAATCATCTTTAAAATTAGCACAACTTTCCCATTCCGCAACACAGTGCATTGATTGTTCTGTTTTACCTTTGAATGAGATACTTCTAAGGAAAGTTCACAAAAAACTGAAAATATGAACATCGCACATTGTGATTTAAGACCATACTGAAATGTTTTTCATACATACATTTATTGATTCATTTTCCTTCAGCTTCATCCCTTATTTATCAGCGGTCATGTGGAATAATCCGACAACTATTCTAGCATATGTTTTACATAGCGAATGTCCTTCCAGCTGCAACCCAGTACTGGGAAACACCAATACGCACTCATACACTACGGCCAATTGAATTAATTCAATTCATTTATACTGTAGCATATGTCTTTGAACTGTGGGGAACCCACGGCAACATAGGGAGAGCATGCAAACTCCACACAGAAATGCCAACTGACTGAGCCAGGACTCGGACCAGTGACCTTCTTCAGGCAACAGTACTAACTACTGAGCCCCCATGCCACAGGCTAATTGGTTTCCTGGGAGTTCACTGTGGCGGAATTTTCAGAGAAGACATAACTAATTTATTTACGTTCAACATGGTTATTCCTAAAATGTTGAACATTCGTCAACATTAAATTAATGTAACAAGACTAAAAAATGTTTAGATGAGAAACATTATTTAATCATGTTAGAAAAAGTAAATGCATTCAGCTGATGAATGCTTTACTTTGCTTTTTTACACTTCTATGCAAAAAACACAAGAACAATGCCACAATGATACACAATCTTTATCCAACTGAATATATTTAGGGTTAAGGAAAGAATGCTACAATGATGCTGATTTGTTTTAATTTAATTATTTGTATCAAGTATACACTCTTCATTCGGAACATTGTTAAACATTCTGAAGAATACAGTCTACGATGCTTCCAAGTTCACCATGGTTGCAGTGTTAAATATAAAAAGTATTGTGGGTAAGTCAGTAAAGTTTACATTAGCAAGACAACAATGCACATTATTGTGATCTTGCTTTTTTTCTGTGGCAGGCCTTTGATAGGGATACAGCCTGACGCCATTGATTCTTTGTAATACAAGCTTTCTTGTGTTCATCTGTCAAAACCAAGATCTAACACAGCAATCAGAAGTGATGCAGATCACAGCACAGTTACCATCAGATAATGCACATCAGAAGTACCCTGATTGAATCAAGCACTTCTGACATATAGGTGGCTGTCTTATTGTGAATGTAATGGAATAAGAATGTATATTTGCTTCTGTAAGTTTCAGTGTCAGATCAAGAAGGTGAAATTGAACATTTGAAACATTATGCAGCCTGGATGGGTAATGGCTATAAAGCATAGTAATGCTATATCCTCAACTCACACAGCAAAGCAGGCCATAGTGGTTTGAAGTAGAGACTGGCATTAGAGAAACACTGAAGCTGAATATGAATACTCACAAATATGCACCTACATGATATTACAAGCTTTACAAGTTTGTTTTCTCATCTCTCTCTCCACTTCATCAGTTATTTGAGAGAGTGGGGGAATACATAGTGAAAGATTTTGCGAATGACTTGGTGACGTTTTTGTAATATTTTGATATTTTGCACCAAAATAAGTTTTAGATGGCAAAATTAGACATGGCTAACTGTGAAATATTTTTTTTTATAAAGTTTGCCAGCTAGTGACAGTAAATCTGAAATTTAAATGTGAAAAAAGCAGATGCACCAACCATGATATAAAACCTGAACTACTCCATGATAGTTTTCCATTTTATTTTATTTTTAGAAGAATTTTGTTAACTATATAAGTGAATGATACAAGTGTTCTCTCAAGGAGTTAAGGATGCACTTTAAACCATCTATAGATATCTTTGAACTTGTGATGCAGTGACAAAAATCAAATGGAACTCAGGGACACTCAAAGTGATACTATAATTCACTATTAAGACTATAAACCATGTCAATAAAAGTAACCTTTTCAAACTTTTCAACATCAAACATTGTTGGAGGAAAGATAAAGTAAAGATCACCATCAAAGATCCCATAATTTAATTCAAAAGCATAAATAAACAAAAAAAAAAAAAACATGAATCACAAAATACAGAAAAAAGTAATCACAGTCACTTTAAAGGTCCTCTGAAGTGATTTGAAATTTGCTTTTTTTATTCGACATTTGACGTAATCCCAACTGAAAATTTAAGAAAGGGTGGGACATAGATTAGCTCCTCTGCTTTAAAACTGCTTTTGTTTTTCTCACAGCTTTGCCAGTGAGAGCGGTTGAGCTCAAGTGCATCAAATGAAAAGCAAATGCAAAGCATATTGAAGAAGGCGGGGCATGTCAGATACTAGAGACCATTTGATTGGTCAAGATTTGAATAGAAACTGCAGTATGGGCTGACGTGAAAAAAAAGCCATTGATTCATTTAGGCAGAAATGACTGCAGCTTTTGATGTTTATATCAGTTTTATATTTTCTAAACCTGGATTTTGTCACTGGGATTTTGGAGCACACAAGCTAATAGATATACTTAAAACTAACCGACCGAAACTAACATCTAAAATTGTTTTATTTTAATTTCATGGGTCCTTTAAATAAAACATTCAACAGAACATTCAAGTTACTTTGTCTATCCTTGATTTAAACATACTCTCCACCCCAATAGTAGCCCATAAAACAGACTATCTGTTATTATGCAGCAATCTTTATACAGTAATACTACCTAGTACTATGGAAATCTTTATTTCATCGTGTATTATTAATTTATGGATTTGCACAGGGCCACTCCCTGCATCAGCTAGAAAAGTGTGGCATAATATACCTCTGTAAGTAAATATGATTTAAATTCACATATCAGCTCTGTAGCTACACTTGCTAAAATGCCATTTGAGTGAAATGTTACATTCAAACTGGAATCATGGTGATTTTATTTAGTACTTTAGGTCAATTCTGAACAAATGTCTGAAGTAATAAGAGAAACATTCTAAATATGCAGAGGCGTGAAGCATGAGGACTAGGATTAATAATCAGACACAAAGTACTCAAAGTTCACTAACTTTGGTTAAATCAGTGTGGAAGAGATTTAAAAAATTTAATTTGATGAATTTAAACAAAAACTTTCAGAATGTGCGTAATTTTTAAAGTATATGTTACAGTGTAATTCTTACCTTAAAATATGTGTAATAATGTAATTCTACTCAGATAAATTACATTAAGGGTGTACTTACACTATAGGCTATTCGTACCGTGCCCAGGCACATTTGACCCCCATTTCCCAGTTCAATTGACAATTGTGAGTGCTCCAAATTGGGCCCAGGCACAGTTCTGTTGGCCAGGTGGGTCAGAGCACATTTTGGTTGGGCTTTGGCATGGTACGCTTGTAGTGTGAGTGCAAAGTGAACCTAAATGCAAAACTGAAGACGTCACTTTTTATCTATATTTCATATAGATTTATTCATTATTCTTAATTTTTTCTGTCTTAGTTTATTAAAGATACAAAGCCCCCGCTGCACGACAGCTCCCACCTTCAGCAAACTACGTAATACGTGCAGCATGATGACTTTCATGAACATTTATGAGCGTCAAAAGTGGTGGATCTGCTCTGCAAAAGATTTGACTGTGTGTCACTGCATATCAAACAACTTAAAATAATACAAAACAATATAACTAAAGCAATCTCCATTGTACGGAGCAAGAGTGCTTCTCTTCTATGAAACTGAACTGTCATATCATGGATGATGTAAGCATGCTCCTGTTCGGAAGGCAAAAAATGCAATGTTGAGTGCGTACCAAGGAGGAGAGGGACAATCATGCCTGGGCACGGTTCAAGACAAATGTGCCTACTGTGAGTACACACTAAGATAATAAGATGATGGGGACAGTAGCAATACAAGCAATATGTACTACATTTTTGGTGGACAGTTATCGTTATGTTCTTTAAGTGACAGCCATATGATTGTTTAAAAAAACAATCTGTATACTCAAATAATAGACCAGCAAAGAGTGCCTGAGATAATAATGTGTGCTAATCCTACTGTAAGGGTTTCTCACTCAAATCATACTTTAGTACAGATTTACTTTTCAAGACAGCATTCTCTTCACCCTAGTACTGTAAGTACGTGCTTTTCCAGACTCCAACCAAATTCTTTTTCATTATCCTGTCAAACTCAATAATAGTTTGAGCCTATCTGCTCACGCAGCATTGCAAACTCAGTCAGTGCTATGATTCCATAACCCTTGCTTTGTGACAGGGCTTATTTTATCAAGGCATTGATCCACCCTGATAAACAGGCATGTTGGGTGAAATACAACTCTGCTTGGTTGTTCAAGCTGGGAGATGGCGAGAAAGAAAAACAAGTGTGTTCATAAATCATAATAGTGAAGCAGAGTAAGGTGCTGATGAGCAAGTTCAGTGCTTGCCTTGAAAGGGGGAGAAGTAACATATAATGATTGCTTAAAAGTGGCCTATAAAGAATAATAAGAGATTAGTATATGGAAATGGGCATACTGTGAGCCTCAGACACCACTGTTTCCTCATTCTCATGGAATTCCATGAGTGTAAAACCCCGGGCCAATCAGAAGACAAAGGAAACTGTGACGAGACTCACAGGCTATGCATGTACTGTATGCCTACTTTAGGTAATTCATCCGGACCTGACAAGCAGCTGACATCATTAAGATAACACATGAAGCCCTGAGATCATTTATATGCATGCCTCAGGCTGCGTTTGATAAGTTAGTGGGAAAACAATGATAGTTTCCCTCCCTTAGTTACTTTTAAGCTTATTTTTAACTTACTATATATGTGGGACTTTTTTAAAAATGCCAACCCCAAATTGTTTACTATGCATTACTGGGCAACGACAGCATGAGACATGTTCAAATTGCTGCAGAACTCAAAATGCAAGATTATACATTTATTTACCCCCACTCTGAAGACGCATACAGTATGTTTAGTTATATCTTTTGTTAATTTATCGTGTTTATTGTAAATCTTTGGAAGTGTATGATTCAACAAACACATATAGGGCTCTATTTTAATAATCTAGGCGCAAAGTCCAAAGGGCAGGATGATAAAGCAATAGGGGCATGTCCGAATCTACTTTTGCTATTTTAAAGACAGAAAAATACACTCTGCACCAGGGTGCATGGTCTAACAGGGTTGTGCTTATTCTCGTGATGAATTATGGGTGTGTTTTGAGAATAAATAAATCTCAGTCTCATCTCCCATTCCCTTTAAGAGCCAGTTGCGTTTCACCATCGCATTTGCTATTTACATGGCAGACTTTGTAAGTAGAAATACTGAAGGCTTCACTAGCTAATAAACAGTTAAACAGACCATCTGCAGCACAATGATAAAGAATGAGCCTCCTCCAATCTGCCTTTACTTTGACTTTCTCTTTCTCTCTTTCCTGGATAAGGAAACAGTGTTGTACGCACTCTGCTGAAGACATCCATTAGCCTACATATTTAATTTCATTTTTAAAGCGCAAAGATTTGTTTCAAAACTATTTCTAAATTCAGTTCTAATTTCCAGCAAACGAATAAATGAGCAATAATAACGAAGTGTGGTCAAAAAACGTTATATCTAAACATACGTCCTATGCCCCATATGGTCCAAAACGCAACAGGTGAACAAATCTAACCTTGTTTTTACTAAAACAAATACTAATATGCATGTAATAAATAATAATACTAATGATAACATTATACAAAAGCAAGTTATAGTATATAATAGTATACTATTATATAGTATATATAAGGCATGGAGGCAGTGGTTTTTATATTTATGTAGAAAATAATAATTTTTGTTATATTTTATTTTTTTTAATTATTTTTTATTTGTAAAGATATTTGCATATTGCTGTACATCCTGTGTGTTCCAAGCAATTTGTAAGCAAGGCACACAACTAACGTACTCTGCGTTGGACTTTAGACCTGCTTTCAGCTGGTCAATTGCACAGTCTATTTTAGTTCCTCAAAATAGCACCGCACCAACAATCCGCCTTAACACAGCTCTTTTCTAGACCGGAACACCTACAAGTCCACACTGTAAAAAAAATTCTGTAAAATTTTGTAAAAATACTGGAAGCTTTGGTTGCCAGAACTTTTTTGTAAAAAAATACAGAATCTTTCTGTAAAATTGTTTTTACAGAAATATTTTTTACAAGAGAAAAATGTATTCATTAACTGATGCAATGATAATTTACAAACCTTTGAGTTGATTATTTTTATTTGCAGAAAGCAATTAATTGGCATTTACTGGCATCAAAAGCAATATTTTAAATGTCTACGTAATATATCTGAGCATATTGATATTAAGAACCATTGCACATCAGTTCACTGCAAAAACTTTAAAAATAATGCAAAGTCATTAAATGCATTATTGTGTTTATGTGTGACTGAAATTAACAAACAGATTTCCACTGCATTTGTAACTACACCGTTACATTTAAATAAAATAAGATGCAGCATACTCCCTGTTCATCTTGGACTTGCACACAGCCGCTACTATCCTCCACAATGGTGACACAAAAAAGTTTTACGGTATTTTGCTGTTGTTTTTCTTGATTTTACAAAAAAATACTGGCAGCTGTGGTTGCCAATAATCTACTGTTTTTAACATTTTGCAGTCGTAAATTCAATCTACAGAATATTTCTGTTAAAAATACATTTCACAATCTGTATTTTTCATCGAACACATTTAACCCCTTAATTTGCAGAGCAAAATCTTCAGTAGGCGCTCACTACAGAGGGTTGAACACTCACCCCCGGTTTCACAAACAAGGTTTAAGGCTAGTCATGGATTAAGTTGCATGTTTGAGCTGCTTCAACTGAAAATAACTTGCAGTGAGATGTCTTAAAATATGTCAGTGTCATTTTTTTGTCTACAGGTGCACACTAGTAATGTATTTTTTAAGGCTGTTTTTAAAAATGTGGCTTAAAGAGCCTAATTTCACTAAGGTCTAGTCCTGGCTTAAGCTAAGCCCTGTATGTGAAACTGGGCCTCAGACAGTGATGAAGTTAATGAGATAATTAAGTGTCTAATAAAAGGAGGATTCAGAATTATTGATAAACAACTGTTAACAAGCAGAATCACTGAAGGAAAGAAAAACACAAATTACAGCCAAAACCAAAGATGAAATCAACTGAGAATTAAACTCTAAATAATTTTTTTAATAAAAATATATTTTCTCAAGATCTCAGCAGAACATCATTAAACAACTTCACAAACATCAGGAGTTTCACTTATTATAGAACTTTGCCTTTTTTCTGTCACGTAAACAAAAGCTCTTAATAAAATTTTTGTTGTTCATTCAGTCACCATGATGGAGGACAGAGTCTGCTTTAGTTGGGCTCTTCAACTTTTTGTTTAAAATCTAGTTTTTATTTTGGCTGCTATAATTATTGATGTTAATCACACTATTTCTAAGGCATGAAAAACCAAAAGGAAATAATAAAATAAGTTTGATGAGTTTAACTATGACATCAAAGCCACCCTTGCTTTATTGTGTACTTGATGAATAACATGTTAGCTTTGTGTGACAAGTGAAAAACACACGTAAATGAAACCACTAGAGCTTCAGCGATCAATGACTTTTTAACAGGTCTAAATGCACCATTCACAATGAAAACGTTTAATCTATGGCAGAACTTAAAAACACACAGACATCAACAATTAGTCCTTGAATCTCAATTATGGTGACAATCAAAAAATTAAAACAATCTACTAAAATAACCCCCCCAAAAGAGCCCAACTAAATCAGCCTCTGATCTCCACGATGGTGAGGTCAAATGAAACATTTTCAATAAAAAATATAAACCTCTGTTAATTATCAAATATTCTTTGTAGAATATTGAAATGAAGTCAAACTTTAATCAGTGAAGCTGGTAATGCTGTTTGTGGAGTTGTTTATTTCTTGGTTTTAATTCAGTTAGTTTGGTGTAAGGCTGTATAGTTTTATTTCTTGTTCTGTCCTTCAGTGATTGTGCTTGTTAGCTGCAGGTGTTCATTAATTCAGTCTATTGTGGTCATTTGCTCTGTCTAGTAGACTAAACTAATCAACTGATTTAGAGACTAGTAAATGAGGGTGTATCGTGAGATTTCAGACACTCTGCCTACTTTCTTGAAAACAAAGGTTAGATCTGTTACAGTTACTTTCCGTATTTTGTACAGAAATTAGCTGTTAATCATTTAACAGGTTTTCACTGTAGATTTGACAGACTTTTACTGTTAAAATCACGGACATTTTTTACTGTGCACAAAGTGGCGCGAATGGATTTTCTATTTAAACAAAGTGGCGGAAAATGTGAAAATTAAGGTTGTGCTGGTCTAAAAATAGCAACACGTCAGGGCAAACCGAGGCAAACACGTCTTGCGCCTTATTGCGCCAGGTGTGTGATAGAGCCCTTAGACTGATGAATCATATCAAATCAATCCGCTCAACTGTCATATGTTCATGCAGAGTTTGTTACTAAGTTCTGTGTATTGTCCTATATATATTGTCCTTTTCTTTGACAATATAGCTTCAAAATGCAACGCAATACATTTCTATCACCATTTTTTTATAATATAGCCTTTATCTGCAACAGATCTGGTGAGCAAAATAATTTAACGTTACTGTGATGAGTTAATATTTGTTTGTGTTCAGCATACAGTACATCATGCTATGTGTGTGTGTCTGTCTGTAAGAGCTGCAAGTCAGAGCGAAGCTCATTAATATTCAGGACACGCACCATATATGGTCAATCATGGACCTTCTGATACTAGAGATATTTTATGGAGTAATAAATGAGCATATTAAACCATTTTGGAGATTTTTGGTGAACTTGTCAAAGCCATGAACCTACTTTGTAGATTTCAGAGAACAATTTAGCTTACTAAACCAATAGTAGTTGCAGTATGGTGAATTGTGTGTTTTCACTGTTTTTAACCATGATCCTTTTTCTGTGTGTGTTGGCAGAGACTGCTTCACTCAAACCTTTTTTTTTTCTTTCTCCACATGCCTCTGGCTGAACCAGCAGACAACAGATGATATTGTATCTTCTGCAGAATGTTCCAGCGATGACGAGGATCTGGAAGAATGTGACGGGGGACACACAGGTGGGATGAGTGTGTTACGGTTGTGCTTGCTTTGGTCTCTCACTCTCCTCAATTTGAGTTCTCCCTCTCAAAGCATCACCCCCATGAGAGCCCAGTGTAACTTCAAAAAGAGGTTTTGTTTCAAACTAGTCTATAATGTATACAGTGGACCCAAAAAGCATTTTGATGCCAAAGTCATACAAAAGCTTTGTATATTCATAAATAAAAAGACAACTGATGCAAAGTTTTGTTTGTTATTATTATTATTATTATTATTATTATTGTTATTATTATTATTATTATTATTATTATTATTATTAGTAGTAGTAGTAGTAGTAGTAGTAGTAGTATTTAGTTTTGTGTTGTTTTATTGTATTTGTTATTTAAGAAAAAGATTGCATCTGCATCAATTTGTTTGCATTGCACACAGGAGTAATGGTCAGACTGTGTTAAAAAATGTTTATTTTATTTTACTTACTGTAACAAATTAACACTTCATCTCAGTTTATACATTGTTCATTTTAAACAATAGTATAATCATTTGTAAGTGTTATTCTCTAAATAAATATAAGTTAAATATGCAGTAAGTGTTCAGATACTTTTTGTGGCCACTGTTGCATTTAATTCAATAGCTTTTTGGGCTGATTACTTTGAATTGGTTCACTTGAAGATTAAATTGTAATGGAATAAAAGTAGTCAAAGCATTTAGCTGTTTCAGAGTTACACTTGATTATGGGGAGGAACATTACAAACATGGTTCTGTGTTTATACTAATTTTGTCCTCTCGGCAACAAACAGAGAGCCTTACTTTATGACAAAAGTACAAAATTAGTATCAAACTCCATGTAGTTCATTCTGATGCTTCAAAATGTATCAATCCTGTACACAATGGGTTTCTTGCAATGTGTATGTGTGTGTGTGTGTGTGTGTGTGTTTGACAGACGATACATTTTGAGATGTTTATCAATCAAATAAAAATAATGCTTTCAGCATAGAGATTTCTGATGTGTAGCAAACTAACTGCAACAGAAACAGCTCCTCTTTCCTGTTTGTTCCTTTGTTTCCTCACATTGAAGGCTTGCCTATGTCTAAACATCTAATAGAGAACAGATATCTTGGAATTTCTGTGCTCAACTTTCTCCACACATAGCTTCTGTTTTCTCAACAAACGTTTTTGCATAGTATGATGACTTGTTCATTTGTATGATAAAGCACATAAGTGTTTCAGAGAACCTGGGATTCACTGTAATTGTCAAACTCATACCGTCAGACATTGCAGTATATGAAACCCTACTGTTCATAATAGTGCCATTATGGATGCAAGATTTGTTTAGTTTATGAACGCTCAGTGATCTGCCTGCTGCCAAAGGGCAACCAAAGGGCATTTAATTGCTTCAGAAGGCTATAGGAAGACCAATTAAGGCCCTTGAATTGACCTCAAACTACACCCTGTGTTACAAAGCATATGTCCTGCATTGACCTCCCACTCCCAAATATACCAATTAAAACCACGTTTGATGGCTTCATGTTTTGTTTGTTTGTATTCTCACTGTTCGGTTGTTAAAATGACTGCAAGCAAAAACTGTTTTGTTGTCATCTCTTTTAAAGTATGTCATATCCATTTACCTGGCAGGCTAGTATCCATATGGTCTGTCGTTACCTTTGACTTCACAGATGGCCCCTATTTTTTTGTTTTTTAATTTTACAGCGTATTGTTGCTCAAACTTACACGGTCACTCTGCTCATTATACAAATATTTACTCTGAACAAATTTTTAAATCTGGTGGCAGGCAGCTTTGGATAAATTGGGTTCAATCTAAAACTAGCCGACGTCAGGGAGGGACACTTTCAAAGTTAGCTTTCATCTCTTCTCATGTCACATTTGATACAAGTACACTTACCACAAACCACCATATTCATACGGTTTCATGTTGACACAGAAATTCACATCATTTGTTGACCTTCATTTTCAGATTTCAAAGACAGTTTGCATGATATTCTATGTTCTGTTTCTGTTTTGAATCTTTTATTTGGGTAAACATCTTCCTACTGTGTCCACTTTTTGACATTTCATTCATGTGATTTAGGTTTATTTATCATATTTTCGAAAATTCGATTTTTCTTTTATATTACGACTTTTTCTTTGATGTCCTCATTCTTCCATTTCCAGGATTATAGATGATCCTCTTGTTTCGTCTCATCTTGTGCCGCATGGAATTTTGGTGGTGGGAAAAAAAAATATTATTTTCCATTTTTTTGTTGTTTTGTGCCATTAGGCTAAAAACTAAACGTCACCACATTCTATAAACCAGGAAATAAAAGGCAACAAAGTCATTTCTTGCCATCATATTTTTTGTTTTTTATTTGTGCCCCATTCTGTCTCAAGAAAGTTGTGTGTGAAAGAATGACCCCTTCCCCAACCCTTCCATCCCTGATCTTACCTTTGTTTCTGTGCCTTTCTGCCTAAACAGAACTGTTTGTGCAGATGGCATGAAAATACTTTTATTGCCACAAAGTATATCTGTTTTTCTATTCTATTTGTTGCTACTGATCAGTCGCATTTGTGGCATGTATTGATTGCAAACTAACTAGTTCTCAGTGGGAGATCGCCATCATGACTATTGCATGGATGTTAATGGCTCCATCTTGTGTGCTTCTCTACCCATGAGTTTGCTAAGGGGCTGACTGTGTGCTGCCATGCATATCATCTGTTTATGTGCTGATGTCTTTGTCACTGACTGTTCTATCTCTCTGATGTCATGCCAATGTATTTTGTTGTATTTTTGCACTGTGTTCTGTGAAACTCCTTAACACATTTGAAATGATGGGAATTCCACCAGAAGGCAAATTAAAAATATTGGGGTGATTACAGTGTTCTGTATAAGCCAAATGAAAATGAAAAAAAAAAGAGTACATTATCAGTTTATAAATTAAAGGTAATGTCATGGCTTCTGATGATGTTTATTTAAAAACATAGTGGATAGAAAACAACCCTGGCTCACTGAAAAACATATCTGGCTTTTTGAAAAACTTGCTTAATGAAACGGCCAGTGAGTGACACAAGAAATGTCTAGGAATCTATATCATTCTGGTTATTGTACATATTGTGGCTGTTTGAAAGTGAAAGCAATATTTTGCTTGAAGGAGGTGTTTATAAGACCTTCATGAAACCTTTATAATCATGACATGACACAACATGAAAATGTATGAGATTTTAAGTGGAGTTTGTTTTTTTCTACCTATTTGTTTAGTATCTATACAACAGAACTTGTCTTAAACCTGTCATACACATTGTCATTAATGTCATTAAATATTAATGGTATAAAAACTTGAAAATTTGATTGAGTACTGATACTTTTAATGAGAAATTTTAATGACAAATTCAATTTGCTTAAGTTGTGACAAAAAGTGATCAGAAAAATATTCATGACACAATTATAATGGCCTCATGACAATCATGTTTTTGACAGATTTATGGCAGATGTCATGATGTCTTGGTAATGTAAAGTTGTCATAACAAAGACACTGACAGGTTTTGTTTTCTTGGTAATGTATTCAAAAACCTAATGACAGTTTTCAAAAGCAGGCATAAAATCTCATTCATATTCATTCATGTATAATGTTATGCTTATAAAGGTCTAATGAACAACATCTTTGAATAAAGTGTTACCAATCAGCCATTGTAACTCATGTTTCATTGGGATTTTAGAGTTTGGGACCAAAAATTTAGTCGAGGCACACTTTTCAGTGAGTCTACATTGATAAAAACACAGCCACAAAAGACAGAGTGAAATTATTTAAGGTCTAATCAAACCTTGAACATATTAAAAGGTGCTGTATGTAAGTTTTGACTCTTCTAAAGCATAAAAATACAAATACTTTGCAGATATTTAAGAAACATACTAAGTGAGCATACTTGTTTATCTGAAAAACAAGGCTAAAGTCAGATATTCTGCTTAGAAAATGGGCATTACGTGCCGGAACGTTCAGCCAATTAACCAATTATATTTCTGCAGCCCGGGTTGCCTTGGTGGAAAACAAAGTATTTTATTCAATCAGTCACAAAAGCTCTCAAAATATGCGACCTCCGGTGGACAGCAGCCTCTGAAATGAGAAGCAGATTCAGAGTTCCACACGAGGTTATTAATTAGTAAATAATATAAATATTATGAACATAAACATTAGGTGAGCAGGTTACATTGTAACCCTATGTCCTAACAACAAGCTGAGTGACAACATTTGCAGTGATAAGCAATTCGACTGTTAGCACCAGACAAAACAGAAACAGACATTTAAATACAGCCATTCAGAAGCACAGAATAGTGCATTTACTGCACTTCAACGAAATGGTAATGTTTATAATCTAATACATATTAAACCTCTTCAACTTTATTAAATGTACATGCTGAATCACTTAACACTAAATAAAGCATATAAGGTGTACCTGAGATGATCATTGTCATAGTTTTATGTTGTTTAGCTGCAAGAATTAGAAGCCATTTCTAAAATATAAATTTCAGGTGTTGATAAGAACAAAAGGCTTCAGCCTTCAGGCTCGACACTCAGGCACACTGCTGTTGGTGTCATCAATCTGGCAACCTGCGCTTGTGTTTGTTTTGAACCAAGTGTGCAATACCTAGTTCACCCACTGGGTGTCAAACTTACATACTGCACCTTTAAAAAAAAGTGTGTGGGATAAAGTGTGTTGACATACACAATTCCAAATTAGAACAACCAATAAATGATTCATGTTTATTTTCTAAATAGATTATAAGAGTGATCTTTTCTCAAAGATACTATAACTGACACCATTTCAACAATCCTTGATGTTCAAGTCATAAAGACAAATGATTCCACTGTAGCTGCATCCCAAATGGCACACTATACACTATGCACTTATGCACTATGTACTTATGCACTTACACACACACAACAGCATAGTATATGTATGTAGTGTCGCCCCAAATGGAACACTAACGGTGGTTTTACTAAGTGGAAATTCAAAGTCTTTCCCTGATGACGTGTGATGGTTGCCATATTATTGACCAAACTACCAAATAATACCTGCAATGAGTATAACCACATTTGCTATCAGGAGGCGCTATTATCACTCTCGTAGGAGAATGTTGCTTTCACAATCCAACATAAATAAAGTAATCCAACATCAGTGCCCATCACCCCTTCCGCAACGTGAGCAAAGCAGTGACCGTTGAGTGCATGAAGTGTCAAACATTCCACACTTCATTTTAATGGTTGAATAAGTGCATCATCCGGGTATTTATAGTGCACTTATTAATTTTAGAATTTTCAGTGTGAACTCACCACTTACACTATTTATACTACAAAATGGCGTAGAATGCATACGTACGCGATTTGAGACGCACATTGTGTGTCTTCCCAACATGACTATACACTCTCAGAAATAAAGATACAGGAGCTGTCACTGGGGCAGTACCTTTTTTTAGAAGATACATATTTTTACCCAAAGGGTCCACAGTAGTACCTCAAATGTGCATACTAGTGTCCGAATGTACCTAAAAAGTACCTTTGAAGTACCATAATGGACCCTTCAGGTACACATATGTACCTTTTGAAAAGGTACTGCCCCAGTGACAGCTCCTGTACCTTTATTACTGAGAGTGTAGACTATAGGAGTCTATAGGGCTAAGAACTAAAAGGAGTCTATAAAACTAATATTTCATCTGTAAGATCCTTGAGGTTTCGACATGCTGTCATAAGGTCAATGGATTACAAGTGACCTTATGACAGCATCAGTCCAGAGAGCATTTAGAGGTGTAAAGAGAACCTTAAACCCTGATGCATGTGTCACCAAACTACTAGCATGTGTTGAATTTTTTTTTATAGTTAGGCCTTAATCCAGTGACCTTATGACAGCATGGCGAAACCTCAGGTATCTAACAGACGAAACATCAGTTTTATAGACTTATTTTACATCACATTTAGACTTCCAGTTACTTTAAATCAGACTCTGGGTAAGTATTAATATATTATATCAAGTACAGTTGTAGCAATGGGAAATGAGACAAACTACAGGGATAAATAAAAAAACAAATAATGGGAAAGTCAGACTAACCCAACGTTAAGACCAAAGACACAAGTCCAAGCTTAAAAACATAAACTGACTAAATGTAAAAACTAAAAGTATGAATAACTGCTATTGCTGGGGCACTAGCATGACACCCAGATGGATAAATCATGCTTTATTTGCTGTGCCAGCAGCTAGCTCTTACATTGTCGGCCACTGAAGCCAATTAGGGCTGCACCTTGTCAGTATCTGGATGGCAGACCACATGGAAAAGCTAGGTTGCTGCCAGAAGTGGTGTTAGTGAGACCAACGGGGGCGCTCAACCTGCAGTCTGTGTGGGTCCTAACGCCCCAGTATATTGATAGGGACTCTATATTGCTCAGCGAGCACCATCTTTTGGATAAAATGTTAAAAATCCCATGATGTCCTTCGAAAAAGATTAGGGCTTTAACCCCGGCATTCTGGCCAAATTTGCCCAGTGACCTCTGACCATCATGGCCTCCTATCTATCCCCATATCATACTCTGTCTCCTCTCCACCAACCATCCAGGTGGATGCTGCACACTGGTGGTGGATGAGAAGATTCCCCCCAACGTGTAAAGCGCTTTGAGTGTCTAGAAAACTATTATATAATTGTAAGGAATTGTTGTGATTATTATTATTTGCTTGTTCCAATAATGAGTTGACAGTTTCAGTTGTTTAATTGACAGTGTATTCATGAACACAATTTAGTGAAGAAGAGGAAGAAGAAGAAGAAATTCACCTTTGCTTTTGCATGTTAAACATCTTTAATACACTTTTTAAAAATTTAACAATATACATTATATGGTGAAATGATCATGAAGGTCAGTTTTATTATCCCAAGCATTGTGTGGAGATGCTCTACCACTTCAACAGTTATGCAGCCTTCTCATTGGACACATTTGACAATTCTCATACTGCTGATGAGGTAGCAGAGGCTGGAGTGAGGAAAATTGCACAATGCCTGGTTGACACAAAAGGATTTGACTTCAGCTTGCATTCTGAACCACAGGGGCCAGCTCACACAGACTTTCCCTTTAGGGGATGAGGCCGGTTTAGCCCCACACATCTGTGGCATTCATCACTGTTTGGCTAGACTCAGCGAAAGCAAGGTGGTCACAGAGTTTAGGCATGGATATCTGTAACAAGGATGCTTGGATTTGGATGGGGGAAGAGACTAGAGTGTCAGCAATTATGGTTAAATTAATTTCACATCCACTCAGCCCTAAAAGTTATGTAAAATGTTACACTGACTTTTTACTTTTCAATTCCTTAACTCAGGGGTCACCAAACTTGTTCCTGGAGGGCCGGTGTCCTGCAGATTTTAGCTCCAACCCTAATGAAACACACCTGAACAGACTAATCAAGGTCTTACTAGGTATACTTGAAACATCCTGGCAGGTGCGTTGAGGCAAGTTGGAACTAAACCCTGCAGGGACACCGGCCTTAACTAATTTGATGTAAGTAGACCAAACCCTAATCCTACAGTGAATTAAAGTTGTTAGTTTATATGGCTTATTACATGTATAATTACAATTACACTGTAACATTGACACCTTAACATAAATAACATAATGGTAAACTGTATAAGAAAGTAATTTCTGTTATGTCTTAAATAGATGTTTACTGTCTATTAAAGATGCCATTTTGTGGAATTCCCAGTCTTAACTGTCATTATTGTTGGGCAAATGGCTGTTGGTTTGCAGTAATTTCTGCAACATATTTGTGTTCTAAATTGGTTTGTTCAAATGGACAAAAAAAATTATTGGTTTATCTGCATTAAAAATAAGATTTAGTTGATCTACCTCTGTTTGACTTAAGTATCCCATAGCCTTTAGCCCATGGGTTTCTCAATATTCTGTAACCCTCTTATCAGCCTCCGCTTGCAGTGCAGTGATTTTACTTTCCCTAAATGCAACTTGTTAAAAAGCATGAATTTACCTTGCAGTGAAAATCTAAACAAAAATAAATAAATCTCTGTTTCTGCTTTTGAAGAGATTTACAAAATTAAACTAATAATATTATTATTAGTTCTGACATTATGGTATAATGTCCATTCTGTGTTTGGCTTCAAACTTTATATTTTATATAAATTTGAGAATCAAAACCAAATTTCAACATAGTAATTTTCGTGCAGTAAGTAAGCTTACTAGAGACATTTGCAAAGTTTATGTATTGTTTAGCCACTATTTTAAAATATCACTTTGATGTAAATCTGACGTTATTATGAAAATTTGAGGAGGAAATTATACTTACTATAATTAAATAAACTTAGTAAATAAGCAATAAAAAATGAAAGAGGACTATCATGTGAGCAGCCGATGCGAATGTTATCACTCAATTAAATGGCCATTATCAGTGGTTGTCAGCTGATAGATATGGGCTACTAGTAGGCTCAGAAGGCTGTAGGCTCTGAAGGCAGATCTGGATCTGGAGTCTTCTCTATTAGTGGATGAATGATAACAGCCTTCTAAGCCAACCAGTAGGCACAGAAGGCCCCTACGGGCTTATATCTAACAGCTGATAACTACTGATAATGCCAATTTAATCGAGTGATAACATTCGAATCGGATAATGTGAGCATGACGTGATCCAGATAAGCCTCAGCATGTCCTTAAATTATAATTGTTTTTGGATGGAAAAGTTCAAATACCAACGTGATGTATTATTTGTTGATTTCTGAATTGATTATGTTTTGATGAACAAAATCAAGAAATATAAATTTCTCTAAACATTCAAAGTTAATATAATACACAATTCTCATTTAAATCTGACTTCCAAATTGTTGGAATTATTAAATGGAAACTGCATAGCTCAGAAGTTGCAGCCTAGGGTCTGTAAGAGTGTCAGTCTTGAGAGTGCTATATGATCTGGTAGATGGGGATGTATATGCTCATTTTTGTATATCCCCATCCCTTCCTTACAGCCCAAAGCTCTATTGCCACCCGAACGCTTCGTACCGCCCTTACATGGACATGGCAACTGATGTACACGTTCACTTCCATCTATGTCATTTCCTACCTAGTCTGTTCATAGGCCTCTCCCTCCTCTCTCTTTCTCTCTCTATCTCTCACTCTCTTCTCCTCTTTCCCCCCTCACCCCAATGGTACACTATGTACAGTAATTTAATCATTTACGAATTCATATATAAAAAAAAAAAGAAAATATGGACCTGTAAATACTTCATTGCAAAGTTATCTATATAAAAAAAGAAAATGTACAGTTCCTTTTGTAGAGAAAAGGATTTATTATCAAAAGAAAGAACAAATGAGCAGAATGGTGAAGTTATTTTTCATGTCATGGTGTGAATGTATGTGTCGTTGCCTCCCTGTTTCATTCTGTCTTAGAAAAAATAACTATATATAAGTCCTGAGGATAAATTAATTGCCTAATTACATCTTTAGAGATTAACCATACTTATCCCCAAGCATTCTTTCACAACTTTCTTTTGTAAATTTTTTTTTCCTCCTGCCAAAAACATGCGGGCAATTTGTTGATGTAAGTCACAGAATTGATGGTATGCTTTTACCTTTTGATGATTTATTTCATAGGATTATTATTATTTTATCTGACTTTTGTTTCTTTTCTCTTTTTTTTTGTACTTACTACTCTTTTTGACTCACTGTGCATTTGGTTTGAGAATGTTTCTAATGCTTTGCTCTAACCATTAACCAGCTGCATTGCTTTTCTTCCCTCTCCCCCTCCCTTCAGTTTATTTATTTATATATTTGTGTATTTGATTTATTTATTTGGACTTGTGTTGAGACCTGTGTTGCCTTGTAGTGACCTATGTTTGTTATCAGCTAAGCCACCTTGGCGTAAGTTGAAGCAGAATCAATCAACATCTGGATGTATGTGTTGAAACATTAATGAGGGTTTGGGGGGGGGTAGGTAATATACAATCAAAAATACAAAACTAAATTCGAAAAGTACAAAATTCTGCGTATTCTGTTAAAACTGTCCATTAAAATGCTGGGTCTTAAGGCTGATTTATGCTTCTGCATCAAGTGCACGAGTATGGTCCGGTGCAGCCTTTCCATGGTCGCATAGCCCTCACCGTGGCTCACGCCGACACTGACGTGCATCTCTCAAAAATCTAACTACACATCGCAAGCTCTGTGATTGGTCAGCATGGTACCGGTGACGATTGTAAGCGGTGCTGAGAGCCACGAGTGCAATGAAGCGAGTGTTCACAAGTGCAGAGTCCTGTAAAGAAGCTCCAGATGGAAACTTTTGTTTTCCGTTTACCTTTATGATTAAAGTTGTTGCATAATCGCCAGTTTCCGCCTCTGAATGAGCGAGCTTTAGCTACTTGTAGCGTTCAGAAAAAACAAAACACCCATGAAGAAACTCGACACAGAGGAACATAAAAACCTACTGCCAGCTAGCATTTCAGAAGTGTTATTGCAGAGCAACACAAAAGGCTGATTTATACTTCTGCGTCAAGTGCACGCGTATGGTTCAGAAAAAGCCTTTGTGTGGTTGCATAGTCCTCGCCATGGCTGACGCACACCTCTGGAAAAATGTAACCATGTTGCAACGACGCATAGCGCAAGCTTTGTGATTGTTCAGCGTGGTAACTGTGACAAGTGTGGGCAGTGCTGAGAGCCCGATACATTAAGGTAGTGTTCAGAAAAAACACCCGCAAAGAAACTCGATACAGAGGAACATAACATAACCCACTGCCAGCTAGCATTTCGGAAGTGTTATTGTAGAGCAACACAAACAGCATGCAGAAGTGTAAATGCGCGGCTACGTGCAAGGCATGCACTGTGGTTCACGGCGATCGCTCAACGGAGAAGTATAAACCAGCCTAAACAGCACAGAGAGGCAGGCAGGCGTTGTGGGTCAGGCCCATCACTTGCACAGAAGTATAAATCAGCCTTTATTCAGTAAATCATTCATAACACATAATACAAAATGGGCAGAATGTGATGTTTTACATTTGAAATGTAATTTAATTTATTTTGTGTGATATAATGTGTATGTTATGCTCTCAATAAGTAAAGTGTTATCCTAAAATTGAGTAATGTGGACCATATAACCTATGGCATAAAAAAGTGTTATATAAGAGACAAAGCATTCAGGTGTTGCTGAACTGTCATGCGACTTGTGCCATTGTGGCAATTTCATAAGAACTGTCAAAAGGCATTTAGCTTTCATCTGAAGTGTGACAGACTTAAAAGAGAAAAGTAATGAAGTGGTTTTCATTATGGAGCCTCTCCGAAAATGTGAAATCTTGATAAAATAATTGTATCTTTGGGAGTTTTCCATATAGTTTGCTTTTCCTTGGTCTTACGTTTGTTGATCCAACAGAATGCTTAACATTAAATTGTATATAAATTCATAACATGAGCTGTTGGCTGAAACAGATTGACTTGGGTTTAGACCAGGGGCGCCCAAACTCGGTTCTGGAGGGCCGTTGTCCTGCAAAGTTTAGTTCCAACCCCAGGAAGACACACCTGAACAAGCTAATCAAGCTCTGACTAAAGCTGGGTCACACTGGACTTTTCACCCCATAGACTTACATTCATACGCATGCGAATGCATCAAACCAGAAACACAAGCTCGTGCGCCAAATTTTGCAGTTCACTGCATTGCAAAGTTCGAGCTTGGTGAACTCTGACCTGCAAAATCGCATCACTTGACTGTGTGAGACCAATCGAGGGAGAGATCTTGTTTAATCCCGCCCCTTTTCATAGAGCCGTAATACAGAATTTTGCATCCTCAAACTTGAGTGTGACCGCAGCTTTAGAATACTAGAAACTTTAAGGCAGGTGTGTTGATGGAAGTTGGAGCTAAACTATCCAGGCCACTGACCCTCCAGGACCGAGATTGGGCACCTCTGGTTTAGACCTTTACCTCTCTACTCTACACATAATACAATTATAGAAAACAGTATATATTTTCAAGCTTCACTTATTTTATTTATTAAGCTGAAGAGGCCCATTAGTGATCAGTAAAGTTGTTGAGGTCAGAAAACTATTTCTTGTGTAAGACGAAAGATCCTGCATGTCCCTTCAAGCCTTTTGATAAATTTACATTGCGTTTTCACATTTCTGTTATTTCTTAGTTTGTTTTGCTCATTGTTATAGAAGAGTGTTTTTTTTTTCTTGCTTTATTTTATTTGGTCATGTACACTTACAGAAAACTAGAATGCATACTAATTTCTATTCTTCTCGCTTCTTTCCAGGAGGGGAGTTAGTCATCCCCGTTCTAGTCGAGGATCCTATAGACATCCCTCCTATTTCCACTCGGGTCCCTTTCATCCCCCTTCCCCCGACCCTTCACCCTGTCCTCACCATTATTGAAACCACCAAAGAGTCCCTGTCAATTGCCACCGAGGTGGGGGTACCTTGCTTTTCGGACCAAGGCAGAGATGATTGTGATGATGATGATGGTGATGATGATGATGGTGATGGCTTGGTGATTTCGGGGTTTGGCTCTGGGGAGGTCTTCGACTCTAGCCTTCCCCCTACTGACGATGAAGATTTTTACACCACCTTCTCCCTGGTAACAGATAAGATCTTGACTACATCGACCTATGAAGGTGGCTACAAAGCTCTTGCACCCAAGTGGGAAGTAAAGGATTTTAAACCAAACAAGGCTTCTGAGGTGGGCAGGATTACGGCCATCCCGCCACTGCCTGATCTCAGGAGCTCAGCAGCATCACCTGTCAGGCCTGAGACTGCTCCCAAAATCCCAGCTGGGAAAATGAATAACCGCGAGATCAAACCCCAACCGGATATAGTGCTGCTACCACTCCCCACTTCTTTCGACATGGACGGCACCAAACCGAGGGGGCCATACATCACACAGCCCATGTTGCGGACCATCCCCAGTGCCCTGCCCACTGTGCCAGGTATCAGGAGAGTGCCCCCTGGTGCCTCGGAGGTAATACGAGAGTCCAGCAGCACTACAGGCATGGTGGTGGGTATTGTTTCTGCTGCTGCTCTTTGCATTCTCATCCTTCTCTATGCCATGTACAAATACAGGAACAGGGACGAGGGCTCCTATCAGGTAGATGAAACCCGGAACTACATCAGTAATTCGGCACAGAATAACGGCACAGTAGTGAAAGACAAACAGCCCAGCACTAAAGGTGCCAGTAACAAAAGACCCAAAGACAAGGACAAGGAATACTATGTATAAAAGAACAGTCCAATGACAAAACACAGAGACAGAGCAACATCTGACAAATCATGAACAGGGAAAATAGATTTTACACAGAAAGTACTTTAAGAACTCAAACACACTGAGTCAAAACGATTCACAAGTTTTGTGATTTGAAGCACACTTAAGCGCATGGTAAGCATAGGGAGAAAGCAAATCAGACTCTGGGGACCTTGATACCTTACTTTGTGTCTGATTGTGGGACGGTGCCAGTGTAAAATATGTCATTGTTACATTGTTATCCCTCAAGTGACTTTCTGAGGTACAAGATCCTTGGTGTAAAAAAAAAAGAAAGAAAAAAAAAGAAGCAAAAATACCCTTGTCCATTGTAACCCTGTACAAATCAACTACGATCGTGGATAATGGTCATGATTTTGGGCATGCATGTGATGTGTGTGATATAGCACTGATATCTTTGCAAAGAGCAAAACTAGAGGATGTTGTTTTGGGAATGGAATGTGGGAATATTTGCCATAAAACAGTACTTTTCTAACCCACACTGGTGAAGAAATGTTTGTCTTTTTTATTGTGCTGTTGGAATATGTTTCAGGGTTTACTTTGCAAAAGATTCATTTTATTTATATACTTTTTTTCCCCTTTGTTTCCACATTTATTTCCCATCTGTTTCTTTCCTGATTGTCAAAGAATTTAATTTGTATTCTGACTGATTTATGCACAGATTCGTCTGCTAAGCATACATTTCATATGGAAAATAAGGCATTCTGCATTAAATTTAGAATTTACCTTTTGTTTTTGAGTGCATTAAATACATTTCAGTACACACACACACACACACACACATGAAGCAACTGTTAACGTAACAATCTGAATGAAGCAGTCTGATATCTGCAGAAGCTCTGCAGAAAGGACAAAGTCAGTGTGAATGAGTATATATTTTATGTTGTCACAGTCAACTGTGTCAAACAATAAATGTTTACATATTTTATTACATCATAAATATGGTACTTTGTAGTTCATTTATTGTATACAAGTTGTTTTTGAAATGTCATACTCTTTCTGTACAATCTGAAAACATCTAGCATTGCAGCTTAAACAGTGAAACGTCTGAGCCGACATTGAAAGTTAAAGATAAAAATCCTAAAATAAGACTAGAAATGGGCTATATGCACAGCTAGTGTTTTTCGGCCAATGATGAACTTCCGGTGAAAGCTTAATGTGACTATTTTCAAATTTATAAGGTTCCTTTTCCAGCATCGATGTTGTAATGTAATTACAATACATTCAGTTAAATAGACTTAGGCCTTCATATCAATGTTCAAGGGTAAAACAAGATGAAAGACCGCTAGCAACTGCTAGCGCCATCAGGATCAGCAGGCGAGTGCAAAAACTTCATTGAAAACACTGAGGTAAAATAAACTGTCATATTTTAAAGACATGGCAGGGGGAAATGGAATTTAATGCAGTGCTTCTTGTTCAGTCTGAGACCCACTTCATATCATATATCTAACAGGCAGTAAAGATCACTGATTTTTTAAAGAAATCAGACCTGAAATGTGGCAATTTGGAAAGACAGTTCACCGGAAGCTCTGAGGCTGGCTGGCTGAAATTAAATGTCTGTGTGCATATACCCCGTTAATAGAAAGTTTTGATTTAGGTAGAAAAATATAACAATGTTATAATGTATAAATTAGAAAACAGCAATCTGAACAAACTTCTTGTGGCCACTCAATAAGCCATAATGTCAAATTACAAATAAAGGCTTTTGCTTTGCTGCTTCCACTGATATACATAATTTACGCTGAATTTTGTCACTAATAGGAGGGGGGGAGGCAAACTAATTTGACTTTTACTGTAATGAATGCAATGCATACATTGTTTCAAGCGTATTGTATGCTATTTTCTTAGTGGTGTTGACTCAGATGTGAAAAATGACATCAGTCACCCCCTACAATTTAAAGCCAAGTCCCCATGCTACAATTCATTTTAAAGTATTTTAACAATTTTACAAAAGTTGATATAACAAAGATGAATGGTTGATTGGATTCACAATGCTGCCACATTTCTGAAGTTAGCCATTAATTTTATTATAATTTATTATTGTTTTCCCTCTGTCTCATTCAGTGTATTTATGATTTTCACCATGTTGCGCTGCAGTCAAGGTTTGTTGCTTATGACCATTGATGCTGGCAGTAGTTGAATTTCTTCATCTTTTTTATTATGTATATTTATTGTATTTACACTCATATTTGTCATTTAGATTTTGTGTTTTAGAGTTTTTTTAATTCATCAGTTTTAACTCTGATTCTGTGTCCGGCAATAAAATGTTGACTACTGTTTTCAATGCTAGTGTGCAATTTTCAGGTTTGTTTTATTATTGTTTGTTTGTTCTGTTTTAGATTTGCTTTTATATTCCATTAATGACATACCACTGGACGATGACACTGCAATTGACCCAATTACAATAAATATTCTGTTCGATGAGAGAACAGTAATACGTAGTGATTTGTCTGTATTAATAGGCTAAGAATTTTGACCACATTAATAATAGCACACCATATGTTAAAGGTGCTGTGTGTAAGTTTTTGACTCTTCTAAAACATAAAAATACCATATTATGTTTGCAGATATTTAAGAAACATGCTAAGTGAACATTTTTGTTTATCTGAAAAACAATGCTAAAGTCAGATATTCTGCTTACGTGCCAGAATGCCCGTCTTTGTTTTGTTTTGTTTTGTTTTGTTTTAACCCACCAACTGCGTCTTAAGCCAATTACATTTCAGCACCCTGGGTTGCCTTCATGGAAAACAATGCATACAATTTAGTCAGGAAGGCTCTCAAACCATGCATCCACGACAAAATTGCGACCTCCAGTGGACAGTAACAGCCTCCGAAATGAGACACAGATTCAGAGTTCAACATGAGGTGGTTATTAATTAGCAAATAATATAATGTTACAAATGTAAACATTAGGTGAGCAGGTTACATTGTCCGTGTCTTAACAACACACTACATGATGAGATTTGCTATACGTTATGAGATGAGACCTGAGGTGATCATTGTCAGAAATAAAAGGGCTTTTTTTAAAATAGAAATTCAAGGTGTTGGTTAAGACAAAAACAATCTTCTATCGCGTGCCATTGCTTTTAGTTAGAAAACAGTTCAAATCAGCCTTTAGCCTCGATAGTCATGTCAATCTAGCAGCCTGCGCTTGCGTGGCCTCGTCAGAGGAGGAGCTAAGTGCAAATGTGTTTTGATCCAGGAGTGCAGTACCTAGTTCAACCAATGGGTGTCAAACATACAGTTAAAGTCAGAATTATTGAACCCCCTGAATTATTAGCCCCCGTTTATTTTTTCCACCAATTTCTGTTTAACGTAGAGAAGAAATTCAACACATTTCTAAACATAATAGTTTTAAAAACTCATTTCTAATAACTGATTTATTTTATCTTTGCCAAGATGACAGTAAATAATATTTGACTAGATATTTTTCAAGACACTTCTATACAGCTTAAAGTGGCATTTAAAGGCTTACTAGGTTAATTAGGTTCACTTGGCAGGATAGGGTAAATAGGCAAGTTATAGTATAATGATGGTTTGTTCTGTAGACTATCGAAAAACAATATATAGCTTAAAGGGGCTAATAGTTTTTACCTTAAAATGACTTAAGGAATTAAAAACTGCTTTTATTCTAGCCGAAACAAATAAGACTTTCTCCAGAAGAAAAAATATTATCAGACATAATGTGAAAATTCCCTTGCTCTGTTAAACATAATTTGGGAAATATTTAAAAACGAAAAAAAATTCAAAGGCCGTTTAATAATTCTAACTTCAACTGTACATACTACACCTTTAACCCAATCAGGTCAACTGACATTCTATATTCTATATTCATTATTCAAGGTCTGCTAAATGTAATCTAACAATCTGTTTTCACTGTCATTTACAGAACACGGTAGCAGAAATTTGGCATTGTGGAAACATCTTTTCTTTTTTCATTATCTCATGATTTATTTGACAGTTCCTCTTTGTTAAATATCACCCGGCCTGTACATCATGAACTCACAATACCATATCAGACCAGTGATGTGGCTAATGTTGATAATTCAAATTAGAGCATGCAATCATCTATTTTAATAACACTGCAGCTGGAGTGCAAATGGAGCATTTGATTAACTCTTATTGCCGCTAATAAACATCTGTTTACAAGCGCTGGTCAAAATTGAGGAAAGCTGTAATAAGCACTAAGCAAACATCTTAGAGTGATGAGTTTAACTGAAAAACTGCTATAATGTAATCACTCTCATGTGGTTTCAGTTTAAACTGCACCTTGGGCTAATTACAGGATAGCTTTGTTTGATTTTATACACGTATATAAACTACATTTACTGTATGTGGCGTGGCACAAGTAATCAAAGGAGTTAACACCTAAATGACTATGTCATACGGTTACGCCGGAAAAATTAATATTAAATAGAGAATTAGATTCGAAGGCAAAGCAGGGTGAGCATGAAGATGTAAACTCAGAAAAAGGGCACTTTATTGAAATACAAAAATGTAAAATATACAATGTACAAAATATAAACTTTTAGCATGAGTTTCCATCTAAATGCAAAGGGAATACATAAATTCATTAATTTATTTTCTTTTTGGCTTAGTCCCTTAATCAATCTGGGGTTGCCACAGCAGAATAAACCGCCAACTTATCCAGCATATCTTTTTACGCAGTGGATGCCCTTTCAGCCGCAACCCATCACTGGGAAATATCCATACACACTCATTCACACACATACACTATGGACAATTTAGCTTAGCCAACTCACCTATAGCGCATGTCTTTGGACTTGTGGGGGAAACCGGAGCACCCGAAGGAAACCCACGCAAACACAGGGAGAACATGCAAACTCCACACAGAAATGCCAACTGACACAGCTGAGGCTCGAACCAGCAACCTTCTTGCTGTGAGGCGATCGTGCCTCACAGCTGTTCCACGTGACCCACGGCGCATGCCTTGTGCATAGTGTTGCATTTATACTTCTGCGTGCTGTATGTGTTGCTTTGAAATAACACAATTCCAAACTCTAGCTAACAGTAGGTTATGTTATGTTCCTTTGTTTCGAGTTTCTTTGCGGGTGTTTTTTTATTCTTCTGAAACCTATCGTAATGTACAAGCAGCTAAAACTCACTTATTCAGAGACAGGAACCGGCAGACGTGCAACAACTTTAATCATAAGGTAAACACAAAATATCTGGAGCTCCTTCATGGCACTTGACACATGTAAACACTCGCTCAATTGGGCTCACGGCTCCCAGCACCACTTGTCACAGCTACCAAACCGACCAGTCACAGAGCTTTGCAACGTGTAGTATTTTTATATTTTTATACAAAAATAAAAAGACAATACAAAACAAAAATGCAAAAATTACAACAATATCAAAAAGATTAAATCCACACCATACAAAATGCACAAGTATATAAATACAGAAACAATTTATACATATATATACATATATATAAAAACATAACCAAGAAAAACTACTGCCACCGCAGTAGTGAGACTCGACCACCACGTGAACGGTGCACGGCAAGTGCATAGCATGCCATCTGATAATTCTAAGAAATCCCAAAAGGCAATTTAATGTGTAAAGCCACATAAAACAAAACAAAAATGCAATATCTATTTATATAGCGAGACCTAGCAGCGAGACCTAGCTGTCACTCAAGAAGCCACACCCTTAATTATGCTGACTTTATATAAATGAAACAGATGAGTTATAAAAAAATACACCCCCCTCTCAGTTATCATGAAGAGTAATATTACCTATGCGCAAATTTCACGCAGCCACCATTTAAAAAAAATGAAAGTGAGGCTGCGGTGGGAAGAAACCCAGAAGTATAGGATCAGCAGCACTGTAAACCTTGCAGCAACATCCTGTGGACTACAAACTTCCAGCTGTTGTCACGATTTCAAAGTGCAGATATGGTGTAAACATCACTTTAATATAATTCAGTTAGGTTTAAGTTAAACAATATAAAGAATATTAGGCATCAAACAAAATCATAATCTCTTTAAGAGTAATGTGCTTAAGTGTCTACCTAGGCTTCAGTTCATGGCATCAGGAAAAACAATGTGGCTGCTTCATTGCTTCAGTCTATGTAACCCTGGTGAGCGATAAAACAATGCAGTCCTCTGTAGCACACCCTCGTGTTGTCTGTAATAGTTTTGTCCTGGTATTGAAATTTTAAAAATGTCCATTTGGCTAACATTTAAGCGCTGTCGATCGCATTCTTACCACTGATTGGTGGTAAAAACAGAAAAACACTGGAAGAGCAAAAAAAACAGACACTTGAGCATTTTAAAGCAGTGGTCAATTCATCAGCAGTTCGCTCGTCTGTGTTTGCACTCAGTAAACAACAGTGAAGTCCTAAAATAAAAAATAAAAATGGCTCAATCCTTGTAAATATCACCATAGTTTTTCTATAACTGCACTTTATAACTTATACCTGTATCCTGCACTTGCTGCTATTGCACTCCTGGTTAGACCTAAACTGCATTTCGTTTCCTTGTACTTGTACATGTGTAATGACCATAAAGTTGAATCTAATCTAATCTAATCTAATCTAATCTCTGCCTGCCAGCTAACAACCTGCTAGCTGCGTCAAAAGATTCAACGTCGAATCTGAAGAAACACCTTAAAGTACGTTTTTTTTTATACACTGTGTCTGTCTTTTTGCTTTTTAGTGCATTTGACAGTGCCAGTATCGTATTAGTCAGGTCATTTCTCACAGTTCGTGTCGGCCTTCATTGTATTGAGGTAAAGTTGGTTTTATATTCGCACATTCATTCATTTAGAAGGCTCGATATTGTTTACCATGTTACTTTGAATATTCGATCGGAATTAGCATGCAAGTATGACTTCAAAACAACATTAACACTATCTAACTGACTGTGAACAATGTTGTACTTTGATAGTCATTAGCTGCTTATATGATTTCCCTATTTAGAATTTGCAAAGAATACTTTTCTGAAATTATATTATTAAGAGAATTAATTATTATTGAGAATGTCTAAATATCCGAATATAAAACCAACTTTACCTCTATCTTCATTGTATCTAAAAAGACGTTTGCTTGATATAGTGTTGTGATGGGTTTCCCGCAAATAAGGATAAAAAGCTTTCCATTTGGAATGCGATGAACGTCAGTTCGCAATACTTTGCATGTTTATAATAGAAATTCGCAAGTAGCCTACTGTATATTACAGGCAGTAATGCTGTCTATGTTCAAGCACTTTTTATCTTTATTACAGAAACAGAAATTGAATTTGTTGACACTTTGATAAATAAACATTATTTAATAAAAATAATTACATTGTTTTATTTATTTTTTTATTATTTATATATCAGTCAATAATGTTTAGCATTAGAGGCCCTCTGTTTTCCTGCAGAAATTGCTACCAACGCATAGTGTGACATTTAATAGACTTGAAGGCTGTTTTCAAGAGGAAGTATTCCAAGTATTTAGAATACAGTACCAGGATTAAGCTAAGTAACGGAATACGTTACAAAATACATTTTAAAGCAGGTATTCTGTAACTAAATACATTTACAAAGTATTCTCCCCAACACTGTGCATTTATATATATATATATAAACATATATATTCCATGGTCTGTTGAAATTCTTGATTCTGATTGGCTGGAGGGTGTGCATTATTTTCGCTGAAATGCACAGTGAGGATGGTTAATGGCGGAAAGAAAATCCGCAAAAATAGAAATATACTCATTAATTATGCCACAAAAAATCAAGTTTTAAGAGTTTTTTTTAAGCGAGAATATAGTTATTTTAAAGTCAAATCGGCAGTATAAGAATAGCATGTCATTAAAAATTTCAGACTAAGCTCCAGGCAGTCAGCACCAGCTCTGCAAACAGCTCCCCATGAAGAGTAGCTTTATATCGGCCAGACCATCTCAGGACTTGCTGCTGGATCTCATCTCTTGCATCTCTGTTGTTTAAAATGTGATGTATAATTACTCTTGTGTGTATCTAACGGTCAGTCTTTGGACTTTTGAACCTATTATTTTTTCTAATTTGTAGTTTTTATTTTTTTTTATGGCACATCGCAAAGATTAGTTTCATAAGACAGTAATATTACACCGATCTGAGTGTTTGTCTGATTGCTTTCCTTTACTGGTAGAAGAAAGAATAAAACAGAATGTTCTCTTACCTGTCTTGATATTTTTTTTTTCTTTAGCAAAATTAAATACTCTACATATTTACAGTAAAGATTTGTGTAATTGGCTGATTTCTCTTCAAAATGCATCTTTTGTGCCCTTGAAGTGGTATTAAATAAGACACAGCTTTGTAAATGATTTATTTCATGTGTATAGAATTTAATGTGTTTTTAATAATTGTAATGTTATTCTACTCAAAGCAACAATCCCAGTTTTTTTGTTAGATCAAAACAGCATGTTAAAACTAAACAGATTAAAGTTTGAAGTCTTAAAGTTGATAGGAAATAATATAAATTATCTTTAATTTCATTAGCCGGATTTAATTGATATGGTACTTTCAATAAGATTTGTATGTTTACAGTATTATGAAATTAAAACTGTGTAAATTCTGCTATAGATGACACAGTTTGCACAGTTTTGAAGGTAACATTAATGTTAAGAGAAAGCGTACAGGTCTTCCCTCATCAGTCAAAAGAGACACATGTTTGACTGGGAATGTGACTGGAAACACATTCCAGCTTTGACTGGAAATGTCTTATTTGTTATGTGTGTTGTGTGTGTATTTATATAGCGCATTTATAATGTATGGCCATTCACCCAAAGTGCTTCACAATTATGAGGGGGAGTTCTCTCCACACCACCAACAATTTATATTTGTCTTTTTATTTGTCTACCTGTGATCGGATTGATGAAATCGCATCTTAGTAATTTTAGCGGGCATAAACAGTACACACATGATCTTTTTCTGTCTGCCTGTCCAACACGATCTCACAGCAATTAGTAACTTTTTGATGTGATCTCATTCAAACCTTTTTTGTTACGATCCGGCCTGTCTGCCGATCACTGCTGATTCAATGAAGGTACTAGGAATCTAATGTCAAAACTGATAAAAATTTGGACAAATATTGCGCTGCAAAAAGCATAACTAGTTTAAACTTGGAACTACCTTAGCAAATGACAATGGAATATGTGGGATAATCAATGGGTTGCTGTGTGTAAAGGATTTTAATGCACAACATGGAGGCAACGGACCACAGGACCACAGGACGAGCTAGCGGTTCTGTATATTTTCGATATACATAATACTAGCCGGCAACTAGCTCTCTGCAACTCTCACATGGTCGCTCACTGAAGCCAAGCAGGGCTGCGCCCGGTCAGTACCTGGATGGTAGACCATGTGGAAAAGCTAGGTTACTGCCGGATGTGGTGTTAGTGAGACCAGCAGGGGGTCTGTGGTCTGTGTGGGTCCTAACGTCCCAGTATAGTGACGGGGACTCTATACTGCTCAGTGAGCGCTGTCTTTCAGATGAGACGTTAAATCGAGGTCCTGACTCTCTATGGTCATTAAAAATCCCAGGATGTTCTTCAAAGGAAAGTAGGGTATAACCCCGGCATCCTGGCCAAATTTGCCTACTGGCCTCTGTCCATCATGGCCTTCTAACCATCCCCATATCATAATTGGCTTCATCACTCCTCCTGGCATCTCCTCTCCACCAACCTGGTGTGTGGTATATATAAAGCTGCAGTCGTGTCATCCAGGTGGATGCTGCACACTGGTGGTGGATAAAGAGATTGCCCCCAATGTGCAAAGCGCTTTGATTCTCCAGAAAATCGCTATTAAATTGTAAGAAATTATTAAATATTATTAATATAATACTAGCATACTGATAAGACATATGTAGACAAATATTTCTTTTTTGTGAGAGTCTAAGTCCCACATCCTTTAGCTTCTTTCACATTTTGTGTTGTTTGTCTGGTGAGAATTCTCTTGACATGACATAAACCAAGGTCTGAATGACCAGCACTAAAACAAGGAGGGGAAAAAATTATCTATTTTGTTTCATTCTATAAAGACTGCATCTATATGGTGTATAATACCGTTTTGTTTTTGAAGGTACCATGAATTGAAAATGTTCTTAGTCATTTAGGTAGAAGCCCTGAATATTTCATAGTAATTTTTAGACTTCTCTCCTTTAAGAAACATGAATATGCTACCTTAACAAATGTATAGAATATCATTTTGCATTTAGACCTACTTCAACTGTAACTTTATCATACTTCATTTTACATACAATACTAGTAGACTATCACAATTTATGTTACTAAATTGTGATAAGATTGTAACGTTGAATATTCAAATTATAAGACATTTTTAAAAATATACAGATTAAAAGAAATTATTTTAATACCACATTATCGAGGTTCTAACAGTCTGAGGAAATCGTTTGACAACACAAAGTTACTAAATTTTAAACATGGAAACAAAATCAAACAGAAACAAAATAAAACACTATTTTATAAGTGTCATACAAGACAATGTAGAGGGTTCAACATTCTATATACAAACAGTAGTACAGCACGTCCCATATTAAAGTGATCAAACAGGCATTGCACCCCAATAGCTTCAGCAATAGTGAACCACTACATGCTTGTTTTTTCAGATTTTGCTCCATTGATGTTCGCAAAGTGCTCTTGGGTCAGACTGGATTCCAAATCTGGACTGGCAACAGGTTTCTGTGCTGATTAAAACAAAAGTGAGAAAAAAAAAACAGTATGTATTAGATATATATGGAGATATGGCCATTCATTAAAATTACTCCGAAAATAGACACATTCTGAAGACAAAATCCATCACCCAGGCATACTGAAGTTTTTTAAATGGAGTTTACTCTGTTATTTAAAATTCATTGCAATCCACAATCATTTTGCAATAACTTTTGTACCACTACACATTGTCATTTTAGAACACTTGCATATCTACTGTATTACCCATTTGATATATGCAACAGACAGAAGAGTGGCAACTTAGAGACAATAGAGACATCCGCTTTAGCAAGACCACAGTCTCCATGGGGGCAACAGGCACATGTACACTGTTAAATAAGTGTTTAATGCACATTTTTGTTTCATGTCATATCACTAAGCTTTTATTGTGACTATTGTACAGTGAAAGGATGGCAAAAAAAAACTTCATAAAACCCATGTTTACGAAGAGGTTGATAATAATTTTGGCCTGTGTTTTCATAAAAATATAAACTCTAAATACATCTTTGTCTGTCCTTTTTGTCGGGTATAATTATTATTTTGCCTATATTTCATCAACAACACATAACTGAGGTGCCTGTCGGAGCAGCAATCCACAAACCCGGTGATGGACACTGGAAGTAAGGATGCCGTTAAGCTGAAGAAGGAGTCCTTCAGCGCTTGGTTGGCTTGCAGGACTCCCGAGGTGGTTGCGGAAGCAAAAACTCGGGCCTGGGAAGAGTTCGGGGAGACCATGGAAGAAGACTATCGATCGGCCCCAAAGAGATTCTGGCAAACCGCCTGGCGCCCCAGGAGTGAAAGCAGCTCCACATCAAGACTGTTTACAGCGGAAGTGGGGAGCTGTTGACTTCGACTGAGGATGTTGTCAGACGGTGGAAGGAATACTTTGAGGATCTCCTTAACCCCACCAACATGTCTTTCATTGAGAAAGCAGACACTGGGAATGCAGGGCTGGACTCACCCATCACCCAAGCTGAGGTCACTGAGGTAGTTTGCAAGCTCCGCAGTGGCAAAGCAGTGGGGGTGGATAAGATTCACCCTATGTATCTTAGGTCTCTGGATGTTGTGGGGCTGTCTTGGCTGACACGTCTCTACAATATTGCAGGTCTGGGACAGTACCTCTGGGCTGGGCAACTGGGGTGGTGGTTCCCATTTTTAAGAATGGAGAACGGAGGGTGAGCTCCAACTATAGGGGGATCACACTCCTCAGCCTCCCAGGTAAAGTCTATTTCAGGGTACTGGAGAGGAGGATCCGGCCGATGGTTGAACCTAGGATCCAGGAGGAACAATGCAGTTTGTGATCAGACTGTTGTTCACTGGACCAGCTCTATACCCTCACCAGGGTGCTCGAGGGTTCATGGAAGTATGCCCAACCAGTCCACATGTGTTTTGTGCACTTGGAGAAGGCATTCGACAGTGTCCCTCGTGGCCTTCTGTGGAAGGGTCCTCTGGGAGTATGGGGTAAGAGACACTCTGTTAAGGGCCGTCTCGTCCCTGTAAGAACAGAGTAGGAGTCTGGTTCGCATTGGCGGCAATAAGTCAGACTTGTTCCCAGTGCATGTTGGACTCCAGCAGGGCTGCCCTTTGTCACCAATTCTGTTCATAATTTTTTAGGACAGAATTTCAAAGCGCAGCCTTGGCCTGGAGGGGGTCCAATTCGGGGACCACAGGATTTCATCTCTGTTATTGGCAGATGATGTTGTTATGGTGGCTTCATTGAACATGGACCTTCAGCATGCACTGGGGCAGTTTGCTGCCGAGTGTGACACGGCTGGGATGAGAATCAGCACCTCCAAGTCCGAGGACATGGTGCTCCATCTTGGGGTTTTGTTCACGAGTGAGGGAAGGATGAAACGCGAGATTGACACGCGGATCAGTGCAGCGGCATTGCGATCGATGTACCGGTTTGTTGTGGTAAAGAAGGAGCTGAGCCAAAAGGCAAAGCTCTTGATTTACCGGTCAATCTACGTTCCTACTCTCACCTATGGTCATGAGCTTTGGGTCATGACCGAAAAGACAAGATCTCGGATACAAGCAGCCAAAATTAGTTTCCTTCACAAGGTGGCAGGGCGCACCCTTGTGGATAGGCTGAGGAGCTCTGTCAGCCGGGAGGAGCTCGGAGTAGAGGCGCTGCTCCTCCACAACGAGAGAAGTCAGTTGAGGTGGCTCGGGCATCTGTTTCAGATGCCTCCTGGACGCCTACCTAAGGAGGTGTTACAGGCATGTCCCACCAGGAGAAGGCCTAGGTGAAGACCCAGGACACGCTGGAGGGATTTTGTCTCTCGGCTGGCCTGGAAACGCCTCAGGATCCCCCCAAAGGAGCTAGAGGAAGTGTCTTGGGAGAGGGAAGTCTGGGGTTCTCTCCTATGGGCGTATTCACACTATGTACAGTTGAGTTGAACCGGGCCAAAGCCCGCTTGTCCCCCCTCCCTTCTCCCCTGAGGGCCCGCACTCACATTACATTCGGGCCTGGGCACGCTTGCTTCATCGATGATGCGCTTTTCAGTTTAGGAAGAGAAGCGGTCTCGCTCAGCACAGTGGAGATTTCTTTAGTTATATCGCTTTAGTCGTTTGATATGCGGTGACACACAGTCAAATATTTAGCCGAACAGATCAGCCACTTATGATGCTCGTAAAACAATCATAAAATCCTTGTGCTGCAGGAATTAGGAGGTTTGCTGAAGCTGTCGTGCTGTGAAGGGTTTGCGTCTTTAGTAAACTACGACAGTTTGCGTTCATTGAACAGTACGAATGATTAATTAATCCATATGAAACAGTCCCTTAAAAGTCACGTCTCGCTTTCAGTTTCGGGCTCAAGCACGCTTGCACTCACACTGCAAGCGTACCGTGCCTGAGCCCAAGTGAACCGCACTTAGGCCCACCTCTTCCAAAGTGAACCGTGCCTAAGCCCGATTCAGAGCACTCACACTTCTCAAACGATCCGGGAAACGGGCCTGGGCACGGTTCGGATAGCATAGTGTGAGTAGGCCCTAAGACTCCTGCCCCTGCGACCCAGCCCCGAAAAAGTGGTAGAAAATGAATGAATGAATTACTGAACACATAACTTGGAATCAGTTATGGACAGATACAGTTGAAGTCAGAATTATTATCCCCCTTTTGATTTTTTTTCTTTTTTAAATGTCACTTTAAGCTGTATAGAAGTGTCTTAAAAAAGATCTAGTAAAATATCATTTACTGTCATCATGACAAAGATAAAATAAATCAGTTATTAGAAATTAGTTATTAAACTATTTTGTTTAGAAAGGTGTTAAAAAAAATCTTCTCTCCGTTAAACAGAAATTGGGAAAAAACTAAACAGGTGGCTAATAATTCAGGGGGCTAATAATTCTGACTTCAACTGTATATACAAATTACAAAATCTTTGTCAGAGTAACACTACTGTTTACATGTAGCAATACAGTATATAAAACTAAAACATTAAAAGACAAGTTTACATCCCCACAAAACATTAAAGCCAATCCAAACTATTTTTTTGTGTTAGATACTGTCAGAGACAGCATCAGTAACTCTGAATGCAACACTAACTCATAGCTAGATGAAAATTAATCTTCATTTGTAATTCTAAAATAAAAATGGCTTAATCCTAACTGGCATTTCTCGCAAATATCACTTTTCTCCAAGAAGCAACATACATTTGAAACTACTACATATTCTAGTATTTCTGACACAAGTTAAAATCAGTGATTTTTAAAAATGTTTTAGTCTTAGTGCCAGTCTGTACTCACAGGTATGGATAGACAGAGAGTTACTAGTCATTGTATTGTTCTGACTGAGAAGAGATGATGTCAGACCACTAAGCTGAAGACTCCTACAGGTGGCATCCAACTTCTCATCCTATAATTTTCAATAAAAAAAACGAAATAAATAAAAATCAGTATAGAGATCGCAGAGTTTAATACTGTATTAATTTTAAGATCGAATACTACACAGTAAAAACAGTGACCTAAGCTATTCCCACATAATGTTTTGTTGCTAAATGAAATCCATTTGGGATGAAGCATTCAAGAGATAGTGCTTCCCACAGGTTTGAAACACACCTTTTACCCTTGGCACATGGTTACCTACACTAATTTTTTTTAACAATATTTCTATTTATTATACACTGTTTCTTTTCAGCGGGTTGAAGTTTTTTAAAAAAAAAAAGACTTAAAAAAAGAAATCCACTATTTGTTTTACTTTTGTTCTATTCAGGAGCCATTTGCACCCACTGGCAAGTAAAATCTGCTGTTGACATTTTGTACAGTATTGCCAAAGCATGTTAGATATATATAAAATATGTAATATAAACATCATCAAATGAGAAATATTTACAGCAAATGAGAAATAAATGACAAAGGAAATAAAAACAAACAGTATCTCTAAAAGCATAATACAGACCCCCTAGTTTTTCAAGATTTTAAGACAAGATCTAAAACAGATCTAAAACAGTAGGGAATAAGCCAAAAAAGAGTTTTTTAACCACAATGTTACTTTCTCGATCCCTGAAGCATCTGACATAATGTATCTCACTCGGACATTCGCTAGGGCTTCCCCTACCGTAAAACATATAAACACAAATTGCCGTAAAACTTATTAATGGCAGGGAAGCTTTTCTCTCATCAACCGCAGGGAAAGAGTTAAGCAAAATCTATTTATCGATTTGACGCACATCATACATACTGTAATAGGCTACCAGCCATACATGTAAAAATAATGTCCTTCAATTCGGTGGCCTTTAATATACCTGGGTAATATTTATGGACAAGTAAAGTCTATGTGTGGGAAATACTGAGATATCCTATTAAATTAACAATAAACACAATATATGCTATTAACAATATACACAAGGTTATATACACTATTGTTTTTATTTTTTATAATACTGTCAATAATAATACAATTGTGAAATCTTACTTCTAACTAACTAAATAAATAAATAAATAAATAAATAAATAAATAATATATATATATATTGTTGTAGGGGGGAATTTATTTTTATTGCTTTTGTGTCTTTATTTTAATAGGAAAAAAATGTTTAGACTAACAACAGATTAATCTTTTTCTTTTGTATGATACCATCTATTACCCAGACAAACTTCTTCTTTCTTACTGTGTTGCATACTTAGAAGGAACTGCTGACTAGAGGGAAATAGCAGAATAAGAATAAATATAGTGCAGGGGGCCTTTGTTCCAGACTGCTGTCTAATAAGAAGTCTGCACATGTCACAAGGTGCATGATGCTTACAGAAGTTGTGAAATACAGTATATTAAAGATACACTTAATTTGTTTAGTTCCGGTATGCAGAGAATGGTTGCAGAAAGTGGAAGTATATCTGGGGTACAATAGCCAAAGGACTGCAGAATGACTGATAAGTGACGTTACACCAAAGCTCCACCTGTTAGTTTCAGTTGTGTATATATGTTGGAGTCAGGAAATGTATGTTAGTTGCGAACCTCTTGAATGTAATTCTTGTATTGCATTAGGGTAACGTAACCCAGAGCCCTGTCATCGAATTATTCATTTGTATCTAATAAATTACTAATATTTTTGTCATTGAAGAAAAACCCTCTCCTGACCTTTTTAATTGAACATGCATGGAATAGGATTGATATTTCAACAATATATATATATATATATATATATATATATATATATATATATACTGTATTTATGATACATTTTATTTGTTTTATTTGATGACAAAGATCCATCAGCTGCAGATGTTAGCATCTAACTGCTAACAATGCTAAGTAGAGATTAATATTGGCAATTCATAAAACATGCCTACATCATCTGCAGAATTTCATACCCTGTATTCCTGAATCCTCCTCTTAGATTCCTCTAGTTGATGTTGAAGGTCCCCAACTATCTCTGTATATCTGGCATAGCGCAGCTCCACCATTTCTCTCTGTCTCTGCGACTCCTGTAATGACAGACGCCAACAATGATATCTGCCTAAGAAAGAGTTCAACTCTCATACACCTATTATCCAACCTCGAGATCTTTGAAGTTTTCCAGCAGACTTAGTTTCTCAGGAACTGAATCCAGATGGTCCAAAGCCAGTTTGGTGCTCTGGAAAAGAATAACAGGGGCAACCTTTTAAACATTCTTTTGTTTATACTTAAAAACACATCTTAGTTCTATACCCTTTTGCTGCAGGTAATCTGAAAAAGTGCTTTGACAAAAAAAGTAATGGGTTTCTGAGATTCAGCTCTGTGTTGTTTTCGCATGCTATAATAGTATATGAATATAGACAGAGCATTGAGTAAAGGCTGGAGGACTTTAGGGGTCAATTCAATGTATATGGGCCAGATATTAAATATAATGTGTTGTAATGTAATTGGCATCAGATTATTTTAAAATTGTAAAAATAACATAAGGAGGATTTTAAAAATGTTTAATTTCCAATGCAATGATGACAGAACCTACCACCTAGTAGCACATTACAATAATTTACCCATGATGCCATAAATGCATGAATTAGCTTTTCTGCATTAGACATTGATAGCATATATGTTGTAGTCTCCCAATATTTTTTACAATTAAAAATAACTAGCACTTAGTAATAACTACAGACCAAATTCAAACTCATTTTTGAAAAGCCTAGTAGAAAATGGAGTATATTCACAAGTGTGTGAGTGAATGTGAGTGTGTGTGTGTTTTTGGTGCGGAAATGGTGTCTGCAAGGAATTACAATAGTTGGTAATAATATGTAATAGCAGTGAAACTGCTCACATCAGAGCTTATAAATGATTTGCCCTTATCGATCAATTATCCATTAGTGTTATTAAACCTCACTGCATAAAATGATACGATCAACCACAGCATTCTCTTGGACAGGCTTTGAAAACGACATTGATATTATTGGCTGGCATTGACTTGAAATCATACTTAACTGACTGCTATAAATTTGTATCAGTTAATAAAGTGCTATAATATCAATAAGTTTGGTATGGGGTTTTGCGACCATTGCTTTTCCCACTGTATACAGATACAATTTTATGCAAAAGCTACATAGTGGCTACACAGTTAGGTGGTCTTTCTTTATAAGAGAAAATCACAGTGAAATGCCATTAGGTCTCTAGAGAATGAATGATGTTATGCTAGATGATATATATATATATATAATCTGAAGGTCTCACATAGTCAAATTTAAGATTTTAAAACCTTTTTAAGACCATCAAGAGTGAAATTTCAGACTTATATAGGGCTAAATGCTAAGGATTTTCTTAATGGGTCAGCAGAAAAGAATGTTTACTTGCCCCATCAAGAAACAAATTCTAATTAGTACATTTTTAGTCACATATTTTAAATAATGTGTCAAAAAGCAGACCCTAGTTGTATACAGTTCATGCAATTTTTTTCCAACTAAAAAAAAAAAAAAAACTTTAATAAACTAAACGTATGCACAAACAGACAGTTATAATATTAGTTATAAATAGAGTTTTGCCTAAAGTTTTATTGAGATGTATCATCAACAATAGTGTGTTGGATCGACTGGGTAGCTTTAAATAAACAAAGCAAAATTAAGTAATTCAATCCTTCTAAATTTTTTGAAATTTAAGACATTTAAAGACCCTGCTGATACTGTATATATATGCATGTATGTATGTGTGTGCATATTTTAATATGAAAACAAATCTTAACTGCTTAGTTTCATAATCAAGCCCTTAAGGGAAAAAAATCTTACCGTTTCAAGATCTATAACCCGGTCCTGAAAAACAAAAACAGAAATTAATTTGGATGAGTACAGGCATGTTCTAGAAAAAAAATAAATACATTCAAAAGCAGCACCCAAAAATTCAGAGCCAAGTTTAATTACTGGTGCTGCATCCTGTTGTCTGAAACATGCTGCTAGTTACATTTCATCCCTTTCCAAGAGACTGAGTCATAAAAGTGGTATGAAAGCAGGTGCCTCTACAGCACTATACATTTCCCAATGCTAAAGATGTGCAAAAGAATATAGACAAGAGTACATAAATGCAAAATGCAGAACAACGGATATGTATGCATGATTACATGGTGATCACATAAGTAAATGACTAACTATAATGGCACTTGTGTTTGTTTGTGTAGATTCACAGGAGAATGACATTCTTATAAACTTTCTTACACTAACCTGAAGATTTCTCAATTCATCTTCTTTCTTGCGACCCTTTCAAGAAGACCTGGAAGACAATATTAATCTCTATTAATGATCCTGAAAGTAATAAAGTGAATATTTATCACACCTTTTTTAAAAAAATTTATAATAAAAGTATTGCATACTTTACTTGCCTTATAAATATTAATTTTGCTGGAAAACAAGTTTAAAGCAATAATTGCAATTTTTGATAAACTGCACATTATGCTAACTATAGGCATAACATATTCAGACCATAACTGACTTTTGAGATTTTGCTACACTAATATTAACATTTTAAAAATAAAACACAGCCACAAAATTCACATATTGTGGTCAAATCACCAATGACTAAAAGTGATAAAGTATTAAAGTGTTAAGCATGTGGCTGGAATGGTGATTATTTAGGCTGCTATATAATGGCATTCCCTAGGCCCCATACTTGTGCTAGATGGGCACTGCCAAGGACTACCGAATCATTGGTTAAACATGTATCCTGAAGAGGGTGCCTTATATCAGGATGATAATGCAAAATTAGTTCATGCTTTATGACCATTAAATTAGATTACTGTAAAACTCTGTTCACTGGTTGCCCAGCATCCTCTAATAATACTGTAACTTCAGTTAGTGCAAAACGCAGCTGCAAGAGTTCTTAAAGGTCAAGAAAATATCATAATTTTTATCCTCCTTCCACAGCCAGCCTGTTAAGTTTCGTATTGATTATAAAATATTGTTTCGTACTTTTAAGGCTTTAAATAGTCTAGCTCATATTTATCTAACCAACATTCAGTCTCACAACAATCCAACCTGCTCTTTAATATCTCAAAACTCAGGGCTTCTGGTAATACCCAGGATAGCAAAGCCTACTAAAAAGAGGTTGAGCGTTCTCATTTATGGAGCCTAACCTCTGGAATAGCCTTGTTAATGTCCTAGGCTCAGACAAACTCTCTCTGTTCAAAACTAGATTAAAGACCTAACTTTTTTGTAAAGCATATGCAGTTGAAGTCAAAATTATTAGCCCCCCTTTGAATTTTTTTTTTTTTTTTTAAATATTTCCTAAATGTTGTTTAACAGAGCAAGGGAATTTCACAGTATGTGTGATAATATTTTTTCTTCTGGAAAAAGTTTTATTTGTTTTATTTTGGCTAGAGATTTTTAAGATTTTAAGGTCAAAATTATTAGCCCCTTTAAGCTATATTTTTTCGATTGTCTACAGAACAAACCATTGTTATACAATAACTTGCCTAATTACCCTAACCTGCCTAGTTAAACTAATTAACCCAGTTAAGCCTTTACATGTCACTTTAAACTGTATAGAAGTGTCTTGAAAAATATCTAGTAAAATATTATTTACTGTCATCATAACAATGATAAAATAAATCAGTTATTAGAAATGAGTTAATAAAACTAATATGTTTAGAAATGTTTTGAAAAAAAATCTTCTTTCCATTAAACAGAATTTGGGGGGGGAAATAAACAGGGGGGCTAATAATTCAGGGGGGCTAATAATTCTGACTTCAACTGCACACATTGCATCACATTTCTACTGAGCGGGTACCGTACAATTCGCTATGCTTTGTTTCCACTGTCAAAATGTACCAAAAACCGAACCATACCATACCACTTATTGGGTGCCATTTCCAAAGGGTACCTAACAAAAACATAACGGTACAAAAAGGGTGAAGCTAGACTCACAGCTGAATACTATTGGTTTACAGAGAATCATCCCCATTGCATGCAACAAGCCAGGAGAATGAAACTAAAGGCAGAAACATTTTTAAATACACAGCTGGGAACATTTACATCGTAATATATTTAATAATGAGCCATGGTCGACACAAGCTCAACAAACCTTGTTGTCTTCTTGTGATAGACAGCCACATGCTAAGAAGAACATAATCTGCTGTGTCGTATTATTGTTTACGAGGCTGTCTAAAAGTATGTGGAAAGCGTGAGTGGTTTAACTTTTTTATTACTCTCTATTTGCATGCACTCGCCACATGTCTATATTTGAAATAATGAACTTGAGCTCATGATAATAACTTGCGCATGCTTATTGAAATGCAGCTTCCCAGATTATTTTAGAAACTGCTAAACTAACTGTTACTTATTATCATCGCCTTTTGGACTATTAAGAACTTGGAATGATGGAATTACTTTGCAAGAAGAGGTTACATGGTGAAGAAAAAAGGTACGGATGAGAGGATGCACTGACTGTATATGTTTAATGTTGTTTTTGAACCAAACTAAGGCCTAAATGTACGTTTTTGGTAATTTCTCTGTAATTTGTAACATTTTGGAGACTGTAAGGGTCTGTGTGTTCATTCATTAATTTTCTTTTCGGCTAAGTCACTTTATTAATTTGGGGTCGCCACAGCGGAATGAACCACCAACTTATCCGGCATTTGTTTTACGCAGCGGATGCCCTTCCAGCTGCAACCCATCACTGGGAAAATCCCATACATCTCCATTCACACACATACACTACGGACAATATGGCTTACCCAATTCACCTATACCGCATGTCTTTGGACTGTGGGGGAAACCACAGCACCCGGAGGAAACCCACACCAACACGGGGAGAACATGCAAACTCAACACAGAAATGCCAGCCGAGGCTCGAACCAGCAACCTTCTTGCTGTGAGGCGAGAGCGCTACCCATTGTGCCACCATGCTGCCCCCTCTGGGTGTTCATATATTTTTTTTATTTGTTTTATGTAATTGCAGACAAAATCATTGATCTGCAGCTACAATCAAATCCTGTTCATTGTAAGATTAGTATTTAACATGTATACATAAGAATGTAAGAATGCAAGAAAGTACCATTTGCAAGGGTAGCATTTGGCAGTAGAGACAGAAACCTGATAAAGGCGACCCATATCGTACTGTACCATTTTGACCGTACCACTCAGTGGAAAGAGGCATTTGTTAGGAATACTTCTGTTTTATGTTTGTGTATATAGCACCTTTTTTCATTTATAGCACCTCATTTTTACATTGACATTAATATCTCTTGTTCAAATAGATTGTTTAAATAGATTATGAACAGCAGCTATGCTAATTATTTCTTTGCACTCTATTTCTACCTAAAAATGCCCATCTTTACTGATAAAGTTATTAGTAGTTAGGTATTAGTTAATTTTGATTTTAAAATTATTAGTAACTAATAAATTAATAGTAACTAATAGCCTTAGCTTTTCTGATTTTGATAGTAATTTAATAAGGTGCACCTTTTGTAAAGCTGGTTTGAAACAATAATTATTGAGAAAAGCACTATACAAATAAACTTGAATTGAATGTGCAGTAAAGTATTCAATTATACTTTTCCATTACTGTCTGTGCTGTAGTGTGAGGCCCAATGATTTCTGATCTAGTGATCACTTTTCTCTGAGCCAAGTTAGTACCTCTCTTCTCTGATTGGATGTCATTGAGGAGCCGTTCCTGCATGGAAATGCGGTCCAGGAGCCTTTGCAATTCTGAATCTTTGGATTCTTTCAGGGTTTTTATTTGCTCCTTATGTTGCTGAAGTAATCTCCTCAACCTCTTCTCTCTGGCCTCCCGTTCCTGCACCTCCTCACAAAACCACTGAAGCTTTGTCTAAATACACACAACCATATAGAAAATAAACTTATGCAACTTTTTCTACAATATTGTATATAAAAACAATTGACAAATGCCAGTTCAAGAATTTATCCTAACTACAATTACCTGTTTCATTAATTCAAATGTATGCAATATAAATGCCAAGACTATATTGTTGATGAAAAAAAACTACAAGAAAAATGATTTAATTCTAGACTTTTTTTTTTGTTTTCAGCCAACGTTATTGTATATAGGGATGTCCAGATCTGATCATGTGATCTGAATCCAGGCCTGATCACGCAGTTTCAGACTCGATTGGAATCAGACATTACAACACACACACACACATATATATATATTAGAGATGCCACAATTCACAATACAATATTGAACCGGTTCGGTACGACATCCACCGTTCAATACGCGCTTGTGAATTGCAGTTTTTCCGGTTTTACGTTTAAATAATTTATGGACGCTTATTTCTCTCCGAATTGACTGTTTGTGTGTGCCTGAAACTCCTCCCCGCGAGAAAAATATTCAATCACTATGCTCTAACAGTTAGGGGGGCGCTCCACCATCATTCCACACTTTAACATGGCGAGCGGCAGTGAAGTGAGGGAGCAATAAGCAAATAATGCTGCAGTTAAACAAAATTATCCCAAGTTGCCAACTGTGCCCTAGTTTAAAGTTCCAAGTATGTACACTGAGGCTAATACGCCCGCACACCGCATTAACGCAGCGGCCGTTCCCATATCACGTCTTTTCCGCTTGCACGTTTGTTGTTTCTAATGTAAGAATATATGACAATATGCGCGCACACGCGGAGCAACGCGCTTGCATCTTTGCAGGCGCACGAAGTAGAAAACATCTCACGGTGAGAGTTGTACGTGCCTTTCAGTGCAGTGTAAACAAAAGATATGTTAGACGAATTAATTTTAAGATGATTATGTATGCATGAACGCAGATGGCAACAACAGGTCATCTAAATAGCTCACCAAATATAAAGCTTGAATTTACATTAGACCTGATAACCGTCAAATTTTTATTTAATTTTTAATGAATTGTTGCATCCCTAATTGTTATGCAGTTCAAAAAATAACATATGAATGTGTCTGAATGTAGAAGAAGCCTACTTCAGCAATGCACTGCTTTTGTTGTGCTCTGAAATACAACATTTAAAAGTTCGTAAAAAAAAAAAAAAGTCTATTGTACAATGCACTGATGTTATGTAGTTTCAAAATACAATATATTAACATTTTAATGTAGAAAAAGCCAACGTGGGTGTCTTAAGGAGCAAAAATACAACATATATGGGCTCTTATATTGCTGTTGTGTTATCACTCATATAGCAAGTCATATCTTCCGGCCCTTCGTTTGGGATGCTTTTCATGAACCGGCCCCCATGACAAACTAATTAAATAGCCCTGGTATAAACTAATCGAACGGAAACACTTCCAACATGACTGCACATCTGCGTCGCCATCACCCAGCAATATCACTGTCTGAAGGCAGAATAGCCAAGACAATAATAAAGTACCTCCATAAAACAACATCCCTCACTGAATCCTTCCAGCAAACATATCCAACTGGTTCCGAAAGACATATAAAAATAACAAAGGCAGTGTTAAGTTTAATTAAGATGGTTTATTTATATTTACTGAAGTACAAATGTGTTTATTTGGAATGGTCAATTTATGTTCATTAACTTCACATGTATGTTTATTTTTAAAATGTAGGAATTTATGTGTTGCCCAGTTTGTACATAGGCTACCCGCAGCGGTAAGATTTCAGTGTTAATTTTTTATTATACAATACACTAGGAACTAGTGTACCTTTCTTGGCTTTGAAGTAAAATAAAGGGTAACACTTTATAATAACTACACACTATGAATCATTTATTAAGCATTAGCATCTAGTTAATTAATTATTTGTTAAGCATTAACTCTACATTAATAAACGTTATTAAGCAGTTTATTAATGCTTCTACAAATGCTGTATTCTTGACTTACAACCACATTTATAATGCGCTTAATAACTGTACTTTCATACTTTACTAATGATTTATTTTTCATTACTAAATTAAGCATTGCATTATTTACAAACATTTGTATTTAAGAGTAGTTGGAGGTTTTTTAAGATCATTCAGAATGAGTTAGTAAATGATTAATAAACTATTGAAATCAACATTTATATATCTTATTATTCAGGTGTATAGTAATAGTTTACTATGCATGTTAATAAATGATTTGTTAACTCAACTTCATCCAGGTTTGTGACCTAATCTAAAGTGAGGACTATTTATGCTTTATAAATCCCTTATAAATGACAAATGAACAATAATCTTTACAATCTTATCTAAAAGTAAAATACTGTACAGTTTAAACATTGCTGAATAACAGGAGTGTCAAAATACAACAAAAATAGAAAAAAAAACAACAATATAATAATTTAACAATATAATAGGATGCAATGTTTAAACTGTACAGTAATTTTATTTTAGATAAGCTTGCAAAGATTTATTTTTCATTTGATACGTTTTGATTTGTGTATCTTTAAATGAATAGGAATGAATAATGTCGTTTATGTTCTTTTTTCCTGTTTAGAATTTAACTGAGCCTTTAATTGTCATTTATAAAGGATTTATAAAGCATAAATAGTCTTCACTTTAGATTAGGTCACAAAACTGGATGAAGTTGAGTTAATAAAGCATTTATTAACACATAAATTAACTATTAATATATGCCTGAATAATAAGAATTCATTCATTCATTCATTTTCTTGTCGGCTTTTGTCCCTTGCGGGGTCGCCACAGTGGAATGAACCACCAACTTATCCAGCACGATTTTACGCAGCGGATGCCCTTCAGCCGCAACCCATCTCTGGGAATATAATAAGAATTATAAATGTTAATTTGAATAGTTTATTAATCATTACTAACTCATTCTGAATGATCTTAAAAACAACTAACTATGCTTAAATAAATGGTTTGTTAATAATGCAATACTTAATTTAGTAATGAAAAATAAATCATTAGTAAAGTATGAAGTACAGCCTATTAAGCGCATTATAAATGTGGTTGTAAGTCAAGAATACAGCATTTGTAGCTGCAGTTATAAACTGCTTACTAACGCTTATTAATGTAGAGTTAATGCTCAACAGATAACGAATTCACTATTTCCTAATGCTTAATAAATGGTTCATAGTATGTAGTTATTATAAAGTGTTACCAAATAAAGGAGTATTGAAATAAATCGTTTTTATTTTTTTCTCTTTCTTACTGTTCCTATTGCCTAAGCATAGAATAACAATAAAAAAACACTTATGTGTTAAGCCATCAGAACCGAACCGAACCGAAAACCGTGTTAAATAACCGAGGTAAGTATTGAACCGTGAGCTAACTGTATTGTTGCATCTCTAATATATGTATATGTATATATATATATATATATATATATATATATATATACATACACACACACACATACACACACACACACACATACATACATATATTATATATATTATATATATATATATATATATATATATATGTATGTATGTATGTATGTATGTGTGTGTGTGTGTGTGTGTATATATATATATATACATACAGATATACACACACACAGTACATATATACATATATATATATACATATATATATATATATATATATATATATATATATATAATATATATATATATATATATAGATATATATATATATATACACATATATACACATATATACACATATATACACACACACACACACACACACACACACACATATATATATAGGCAGTGCAGAATTATTAGGCAAATGAGCATTTTGACCACATCATCCTCTTTATGCATGTCGTCTTACTCCAAGCTGTATAGCCTCGAAAGCCTACTACCAATTAAGCATATTAGGTGATGTGCATCTCTGTAATGAGAAGGGGTGTAGTCCTAATGACATCAACACCCTATATCAGGTGTGCATAATTATTAGGCAACTTTCTTCCTTAGCAAAAATGGGTCAAAGAAGGGACTTGACAGGCTCCAAAAAGTCCAAAATAGTGAGATATCTGGCAGAGGGATGCAGCACTCTTAAAATTGCCAAGCTTCTGAAGCGTGATCATCGAACAATCAAGCGTTTCATTCAAAATAGTCAACAGGGTCGCAAGAAGTGTGTGGAAAAACCAAGGCGCAAAATAGCTGCCCATGAACTGAGAAAAGTCAAGCGTGCAGCTGCCAAGATGCCACTTGCCACCAGTTTTGCCATATTTCAGAGCTGCAACATCACTGGAGTGCCCAAAAGCACAACGTGTGCAATACTCAGAGACATGGCCAAGGTAAGAAAGGCTGAAAAACGACCACCACTGAACAAGACACACGAGCTTAAACGTCAAGACTGGGCCAAGAAATATCTCAAGACAATATTTCTAAGGTTTTATGAACTGATGAAATGAGAGTAAGTCTTGATGGGCCCGTGGCTGGATCGGTAAAGGGCAGAGAGCTCCAGTCTGACTCAGACGCCAGCAAGGTGGACGTGGAGTACTGGTTTGGGCTGGTATCATCAAAGATGAGCTTGTGGGGCCTTTTCGGGTTGAGGATGGAGTCAAGCTCAACTCCCAGTCCTACTGCCAGTTTCTGGAAGACACCTTCAAGCAGTGGTACAGAAGGAAGTCTGCATCCTTCAAGAAAAACATGATTTTCATGCAGGACAATGCTCCATCACACGCGTCCAAGTACTCCACAGCGTGACTGGCAAGAAAGGGTCTAAAGAAGAAAAACAACTGACATGGCTTCCTTGTTCACCTGACTGAACCCCATAGAGAACCTGTGGTCCATCATCAAATGTGAGATTTACAAGGAGGGGAAAACAGTACACCTCTCTGAATAGTGTCTGGGAGGCTGTGGTTGCTGCTGCACGCAATGTTGATGGATTCTGTCAGTGTTTTGATCTGTTCACCTTGGATGGCAGGCTTTTGAGTGTCCTTGCAAGAAAAGGGTGGCTATATTGGGTCACTGATTTGTTTTGTTTTGTTTTTGAATGTCAGAAATGTATATTTGTGAATGTTGAGATGTTATATTGGTTTCACTGGCGAAAATAAATAATTGAAATGGGTATATATTTGTGTTTTGTTAAGTTGCCTAATAATTATGCACAGTAATAGTCACCTGCACACACATTTATCCTCTTAAAATAGCTAAAACTAAAAACAAACTAAAAACTACTTCCAAAAATATTCAGCTTTGATATTAATGAGTTTTTGGGTTCATTGAGAACCTGGTTGTTGTTCAATAATAAAATTAATCCTCAAAAATACAACTTGCCTAATAATTCTGCACTCCCTGTACAAGGTAAGCAGCATACACTGTAACACCATGTCCTAACAACATGCAACATGACAAGATTCCAGTGACAAGCAATTTGTTTGTATGAACCAGACACAATAAAACAGAAACATTTAAATACCAGCCATCCAGAAGCACAGAATAGTGCATTAACTGCACTTAAATGAAATGGCTAGGCTTAGAAAGTAATTGATACATATAATACCCCGTTTAACATTACTAAAAGTACTGATTATGTTGAGTGACTGATATTTGAGTCACACTTCTAACATTAATTTTCAAATGTTTACTTTATTTTCAACATCTGAGGTAAAATATATGCTGCTGGTATCAATATAATCATTTAACACTAAAAAAAACACATAATCACTACTACCTGAGGTGATCCTTGTCATAGTAGTAATGCTGTTTTGCCATAGAAATCGTTTCTAAAATAGAAATTCCAGGAGATTCTTTGGACAAAAACTCCTTATACATGAAGATTACATTTGTCATGTGTTGTTACAGTGTAGACTCAATAGCTGTAGCTCACGTTGGTGTAGTCACTTCGGCAACCTGGATTTGTGTCCTCAGAGGAGGGGCCAGATGAAAAAGTGTTTTGATTTTGAATTGCAATACCTAGTTAAACCACTGGGTGCCAATCTTACATACTGCACCTTTATATAGAAAGCAACTTGGCATCTGAACAGCATGTAAAATTATGCCATTTTTTAATATAACACATTATGTAATACGTAATGTAATATAATTTTTATCTTATTAAAATATGTAAAAATGTTTTATGCTTCATACTTTATTAAATATTTATATTTCATAAAAATAAAATAAGTTAAAGCACTTAAAACCCTATATCAAAATGGCTGTATTAGCAGTCTTATGCTGAAAAGCAAACTGCAGTCCAATATTACTTCAAAGTTCCCTTTAAACTAAATGTTGCTGTTTTATATATGCATGTTAGCTTGTTGAAGTTATCTGTATGCTACAAGTATCTCTAATGTCCATACAATTAAAACTGTTTGCCAGCTACGTAACTGTAAAATTACAGTATCTTGTATTAAAAAGCCATCATCACAGTCATTTCACTTGGTCTTTAAATTCATGTAAAATATTAGACACACCCGCTACAAACCACAAAAAAAACATCCACATGTTGAAAACATTACCAGATAAAACATTAAAGGCCATAAGAAAGGAAAACCTGTAACCAGTGACATTCATACGAAGAAAAACAAATAATATGTAGATCAATAGTTATTGGTTTTCAAACATTCTTCAAAAAATTTATTTTGATGTTAAACAAAAAACAAACTCAAATGGTTTTGTAACAAGAATATTACATTTTTTTAAGTGAACTATCCCTTTAAATGCCTTCAAAGTGGAAGAGATTTTCCATCAGTTAATCTAAGACAGTAAGGGATTACAGGTTGTTTTAGATGCAGATATCAGCTAGAGAAATGATCATCGAGAGCTGGCCTTAACAATATACCTTAACCTCAGCAAGCCAGCGATGGGAATCCTTCTGAAGTCCAGGAGTCAGGGTGATGGCCTACAACAACACAAACATAAAACATAAACATAAAACTTCCAAAACTCCACATTAGGTATAACATATTTAATGAGTTCCTTATGATTTTTATTTATTCCAATTATGTTTCCTGCAACACATTTAAAAATTTAAAGTTGGCATTTACCACTTTGTAAATGTTGCCATTACTTTCACAACACTTAAAAAGATGTTTAGGGACTAAAGTGATTACGTTTTTCAGGTGTAATTTTGTCCCATTCTTCCTGCAACAAGTCTTAAGGTTGGTAACAGTATGGGGTCTTCATTGTCGCATTTTTGCATTTTAAAATGCGCCGCACCTTCTCTGTTGGATACAGGTCGGGACTGCAGGTAGGTAGGTCAAGTACCTGTATCCTCTTCCTCCACAGGCAGGACTTTGTAATGTGTGCAGAATGTGATTTGCATTGTCTTGTTGAAATATGCACGGCATCCCTAGAAAGATGTCTTCTTAAAGGCAGCATATTGTGCTGCAAAATCTTATGTACTTTGAGCAATATTGTGGCGATCACAGATGTGCAAGTTACCTATGCCAAGGGCACTGACAAAATCCCATACAATGAAAGACCCTGGATTTTGGACTGTTACTGGTAACAGTCTGGATGATCATTTTCTTCTTTGGTCCAGAGCACGCGGCGTTCATTTTCTCCCAAAAAAGACCATAATTCTGATTCATCTGACCACAGTACACGTTTTCACGGTGTGATGGTCCATCCCAGATGCCTCAGAGCCCAGAGAAGGTTGACGATGCTTCTGGACACTGTTAAACACAAGGCTTCCTTTGGCACAATAACTGGCGTTTTAACTGGCATTTGTGGATGTAACTACGTATTGTGGTACTTGATAAAGGTTTGCCACAGTGATCCTGAGCCCATGTGGTGATATCGCATATGGATGAATGAGAATTCTTGATGCAGTGCTGCCTGAGAGATCAGAGACCATGGCGGTCAGCTTAGGCTTGCGCCCTTGTCCTTTACACACTGAAATTCCTCCAGATACTTTGAATCTTTTAACTATGTTATGCACTGTTGGAGGTTAAATATCTTCCTTTTTTCTTTGAGGAACATTTCAATAATTGTCTCACATACTGTATTTGTTGGCAAACTGTCGATCCTTGGCCCATCCTTGCTCCTAAAGAACTAGACCTTTCTTGTATGCTGCTGTTGACATCACCTGTTTCAAATCACATAATTTAACCAATTTACTTGATTACTAGCCCTAAATTGCTCCTGTCCTAACTTTTTTGGAATGTGTTACAGGTCTGAATGACAGGAAAGGATGAATATTTACAAATGAAATGAGTTGACCAAACAAAACGTGAAATTATTGGTGTTAATATTGTCTGCAATAAAATACAAGTTAAAGTAAATTTGGAAATCACTACTTTCTTTTTTTATTTGTATTTTCCATACTGTCCCAACCTTTTCTGATTTGGGGTTGTATATATACACATATTGGATTATGCTTTACAATTTAATTACTCCCTAAAAGGTAATTAGTTGAGTTACGTCCACACTTTTATGGCAAGTTATGCGTTACATTTCTTTTAAGTTACTTTTTAAAATTTAACCTATTTTCTTTATTAATAGAGGTGCCCTGCATTTAACAATACACTGTATAACCTACACCTTCATTTACCTTTTGCTATATTCTGAGAACTTTCCGACCACAGAGCTATACATACTGTATAAACAGATTATTAAGAGCTTAAAGCAATATGTTTGCAGCTTTTGTAGCCAGTCCTCCTCCAGTCATCCTCGCTGTTGCTCCCGCAACAAAAACAGCGACTGGACATGACAGTAGCATGGTGACAGCATTAAATACGAACCAAGCAGAGACTTAAAAGTATTAATTTAACACATTTGTGCCCAATAATAGGCTTTATTTCCGTATTAGTCATCCTGATCATGAACAAATTGTTATTTTAACCAGATCTTCTAAGTGAACCGGCTGAACTAATCAAATTCACCAAATCAAATTGAATCATTTCAAATGATTTGCGTCTCCAGTAAGCACTTATCCACAAACTACCTACTTTTTAACATGCCTGATACCCCCTCTGACTATTTAAACCAATATATACTGAGTTATTCAGTTATTAGAACAGCACACTAATTTCAGATTTGAGAAGCGGTAAACCAATAATACTGCACATGCATGATTCAGCAGGTGAACCGAAGACAAACAGTACATGACAGCCTGCTGAGACTGAACTAAACTTGAACAACTGCAGCACGGGTAAACCTAGGGCATTAAAAAGAGGATCTAGCGAAACGTAAGTTAATTTCATAACAGAAAATCATAATTGAATTTAAATAAGTGAATCGTGCTTCAGTTGGATTGCAAAACTTAACTGTAAAAAAACTTCCCATCACTACTGTGTATCAAACCTCAGAAGCAGCCTTGCACACATATTGTAACATACTTAGGCCTGCTATCTTGTGGGCTGTGGTATTTGAATTTGAGGATGGGTAGATGGTAGTGGCAGAAAAGTGTGTTCATGTGTCCTCTGAATACGTATAAAACATTTATCTTTGGTTGAGTTTTTATTATACAATACTTATTCTGATGATTTTGAATCTTGCACCTGACAAATATCTACATTTACAAAAAACTAAAGCTAACACTAAACTAATAAAAACTCAACTAAAACTAAGCAATTTCAAAATAAAGAAACAATAAAAACTACTAAATCTACCTCTAAAATCAAAAACTAACTTTAAACTGGTTTAAAACTAACTGAATTTGAAAACAAAAAGTCAAAATGAAATAAAAACTAAAACAAATAAAAAATCTAAAACTATTATAACCTTGGAGTAAGTATATACATCTCAAAAGCCACAGTATCCAGGGTAATGTCGGCATACCATCAAGAACACAAACCACATCAGGAGTAACTGTGGATGCAACAGCAAGCTGTCTAAAAGGGATGTCTGGGTGCTAACCTGGATTGTCTCCAAAAAACCTGCATATTTAAAAAAACTCATATTAAAATGTGCACCTCAACTCTCATTTTCCTCCAAAACTGTTCGTTGCTGTTCAATGGTCCCAGCAGCAAAGATCTTGAGCTTTGGACAATGTAAAACAAGTATTGTTCTCTGAATCCACCTTCACTGTCTTTCCCACATCCGAGAGAGATACCGTGCTATTACTCTGCTAATTAAACCTTCACTCTCTGCTTTTACTGGTAGAATGTGCAATCAATGAAGATTGGCCACCAGGCTGGTCAAATTTAGTCATATAAAGTTCAACACTAAATTGGCCAGTGTTTCAGTTGAATCGTGCAACCCCTGTATGTATATATATATATATATATACACACACACACACACACACACACACACACACAGCTGAAGTAAAAAATTATTAGCCCTCCTGTGATTTTTTTTTCATTTCAAACATTTCCCAAATTATGTTTAACAGAGCAATAATTTTTTTCCACAGTATTTTCAATAATATTGTTTCTTCTGGAAAAAGTCTTATTTGATTTATTTAGGCTAGAATAAAAACTGTTTTTAAACCATTTTATGGTCAATATTATTAGCCCCCTTAAGCAATATTTCAATGCAGTTTGAACTGCGCTCTTCACAGAGTGCTGTTCAAAACGCATGCACAAAGATGCCTTCAAAATGCATTGGTCCACATGGTTGATCGGCAGCTGAAGGATTTGCACTCCTAGGACTTGTTTTTCTTGATTTTTCGACAGAATATTCTTTAATATACTTTTCAACTCTTAAAGACAAAGACAGCCATCTGCAGCTAAAAATAAGTTTTATCCTTAAATGTTAAATAACTTTTGATCCGCTAATTCAATCTGTACAATTCCAAAAGTTGCATTTTAACATAAGATGAACTTGGTTTGTGTCTCTGGACAAATCAGACATGGTTGTTGATGCATTGTCCCTCATCCATGCCCAGATTGGTTCAAACTGTTCTTTACTCAATAAATAAGCATAGGTTTTGTCTTGCGAACCACCAATTAACATGTTTTTGGTGAACAACCAGTGTAGGAAACACGGGAATGTAAATGCACGCACAGACAAAAAAATAAAATAAAAAAAAATAAAACGTTTTTAATGGAATATTCTCATTCTAAGCACTTTTGGATGACACAACAGCACAAAAAACAGCTGTACAGCAAGGACAAGTTATTGGTCTTGCTGTTGTCAAACGACTCAAATGGTATGGTTCGACTGTTTGAGTCCAACGCGAATATCTGATGCAGCGAGGAGGATTATTGCCATTGATCCATTTGAAAACTTTGAAAGTTTAAGATCATCTATAATGTTTTTGCTTGTGAGGTTTGTCTGTTTTTTTGTTTGTTTTTTGGAACAGAAGAGTTTAGATGTGGTTTGCATTTGTCTTTTTTTAGTGCAAGAGAAAGTCGAGTTTAGATTCATTGAATAAACATTTGTTTGCTGATCCCATTATATGTGTTAAATATTGTTATGGGATTTAGTGGAAGAATATATGCTTAGCTATAGCTCAATTTGTAGACATTGCATTAGCAATGCCAAGGTTGTGGGTTTGATCCCAGGGCAAGCAAGAAGTGATAAAATGTGCATCCTCAATTTGTACTTTGTCGCGGTTGATAAAAACATCTGCCAAAATCTGTAAATGAATAAGTAGATATACTGTACTTGTAGATATATGTGTAAAATGAAGAAGTAAATATAATAAACAAATATATACTAGAGCACAGCAAAAAAAAAAAAAAAAACACAAACACACAGACACAGACAGACACACACACACACATATATATATATATAGAATATATATACTACTACTACTACTACTACTACTACTACCACCACTACCACTACCACTAGAATAACATTGAAATAAATTGCTTAAACTTGCTCAGGGAATGTTGTATGTAGACAAAATGTGTGTTGGAAGTGTACGTTCTAGTATAACTTTATAAAGAAACTAAATCAAACTGAGATTTTGTTTGCATTACATGTAAAAACTACCACATTTCTTACAATTCTATGTTCAGATTGCTGTCACTCCTACTTTAAATAATAAGGTGTTGTCCAAAGTATGTAATGAAGTATTGTAAAACGTGTTTGGTAGCAAAAGTGTGTGTGAGTACCTCAAGTTTGGCATCTGACAAGAACTGGCAGGCTGAGTCAATCTGAGCCCCTGTGGCATGAAGGATGGATTCCTGCTCTGTTTGGAGACCGGTGAGCCTCTCTTGTAGCTCTGCCATAGAGTGCTCTGCAGAGTGTCTCCTCTCCTCCTCCCTCTTTACTAGCTTCACCTACATAGGATACATTAAAAAGACATCTGATATACATAATAGGGTCTAAAACTTTTTTTTGCCAAACATGTCAATAGCCATTGACGTAAAAAAAAAATGTACCAACCAATTTAGATTTACCAGCCATGAAACTCTTTTTTTTGCAAAAACAGGCAGTTTGTACTACTACTACTACTACTACTACTACTACTACTACTACTACTACTACAACTACCACATGAATTAATCATATTTACAATGTTTTTAGTTCATCATTGCTGAACATTTTAGAAAAAGATGATAAAAATAACATATCAATGCTATAGATCATAAAATTCCCCTGCAGTTTTTGTAGTTTCTTTTAATAGTAACTTAACTCATTTTATTGACTGAAAGTCAGACAGTCAATCCAGAAATCTCATTTTCACACACATTTTGATTACAACTCATCCTCAGACAGGAGTCTTGACTCATGGTTGCACAATTACTAAAACACTAAACACTCTTTAAGAGCAAAGGTTTTCTGCTGCTCTCACTTTAGGACATAAACAGACTATCCTTCTCAAACTGTTCACTTTGATTTTAGACCAAACAGTGTTTAATAAACACCTAGACAGGCATTTTAACTGCATTTGGGAGCAATACACTATAAAAGTGAACTGAATTCTGCTTCCGGAGCTGTTGAAGAACAGGTTTCTCTCTGTGCGGTCAGTCACTGGAAGCAGCTGTCAGTTTAAACACCTTTCGATGCTGGTGAACTCCAGGCAGATGCGGATCCACTGTTTGAAAACCCCGTACTAAAGCATGAAAACAAGTTGCCAATGTTTTTTTTTTCCTATTAATATCTTGTGGCGAGACTGGAGGCCTCTCCCAATTGTTTTTTTTTTTTTGAAGCACCACTAGAGGGACCTAGTCTGACCTGCCTTTCCTACACTTCCGGGGTCAAGAAGGAAACGGAAGTTCAGGGGGGAAAAAAAGAATATAAAAGAGGAGTTTTTCAGGAGTAAAGTTGACAGAGACAGTCGGACAGGAACAGTGGTGGAGAGGAGTTGAGTAGTTTTTTCTTTTGGGTGTGTTTGTTGATGTGGATGCGAATGAAGAAAAGAATTGTGCGAGAGTGAAGAGTTATCTGACTTGGCGGGTGAAGAAAACAAAAGTTGTGTCATGTAGCAAGAGTGGACGTGGTGTGCCCAGCAACCTCAACAAGTGATCATTGTGTGAGCGAGTGGTCTCCTGAATCCTCGGTGGAGATAGTGGAGAGCTGGATCCTTCCCTGAAACCAACGGATGAGTTCGACTGGTGGGAAGAAGCCTCCCAAAGGAAAACCGATCGAGGGGTGGAGCTGTACCAATCCACACTGATAGTCGGGTCAGTTCATTACATCCAATAAATGATACACCCACACTAAAAGTCTTCCTCATACTGCAATACCATAAAAGGCTCGTCATGTACATTTTCCATCCCAGTACTCTCCCTAAAACAAGCCAACTTATTATTTAACCCCTTTTGTTTGTTGTTTTTGATATATTTCTTTTACCTCTGCCACTATAAAGTTTGTTGATTTTGATTGAGTGTTCCCACAGTGATGTTAATGCTGCTTTGTGAAATACATTTTTTTCTGAGTCGATTCCAAGTTTGTTTGAATTATTATTTGAAGAGAATCTTTACTTTCTTTATTTTGAATTGTGTAATGGTGGTACTTATGCCTTACTGTGGCTAACCTGAGTTTATAATATTATTGGCAAGATAAACTTGTCTGGCGCCCAAAGGTTGTTAAAAACAAAACTGATAATTATATATATATTTTTTTTGTCGAGGTCCGCTGGTAGTAGGAACAAAGGACCTGGAAAACTCACCTCTCAGTTCATATGTGGACTAGCGGTAGGGCGTTTGAACAACCTTTGGGCGCCAGACAAGTTTATCTTGCCAATAATAATACTGTATATGCTCTGGTTAGCCACAGTAAGCCATAAGTACCACCATTACTCCACATCCATCGGCCCGGTGCACTGGCATAGCGATATGCCACAGGTGGCTGGAGGCTGGACGCCAAATTATCAATAGGACACCTGCATTCAGTCTCATGAACGAAGGTCTCAAGGGGTTTGGAATGACACGATGGAGAGGTGTGCAATATTGTCGGACAGGTGGACGGGAGCGACAGTGGCCGGGGTTTCATCAGCGTTGTATGTCAGCTGTGCTTCGCGCGCTGTGCCCGTGAGACTCAGGAGAGCTGATCACTGCTGCTTGTAAGCTGGGGGTGGCTCATCCTCCAGGATATCCTCTCTTCACCATGATCTTCTTTGATGCTCTCACTGCTGCCTCTCAGCTCTCCGTTGTGTTGTGCTTGTTTGGGACTGGGGCGAGTGGAGCCCTCTGCAGGTGGTTTTTCTTTGTGACAATTGAAAATTTTCTTTGTGGGAAAGAAAAAAAAAGAGGAAAAAAAAAATATATAATTATCTGATATACTTTTCACATTTAATGATTTTGTTTTTGCCCAGTAGTTCATTCTAGAGTAAAATGGCTGCTACCCCAACTTTCCCCATCTACTTTTGTGGATATGGAGCCTCTTCCTGATATTTTAACTCCACTATGGACCTCAGCAGTGCCACCTGTGAGTACATCATCTCTCCCTAGTGTATCTGACAGGTATAACATGCATATTCCATTTACCCCAGTGCATCATGAACCCCGTATTCCACTGGCTTCTCCTATTCTTACTGGTGTTACTCCAGTGCATGCACAATCTGGGGAATCACACCTGGAGAATATGCAGATGTGTACTACAAGTGAAGAGGAATCTGCAGATAGTCAACATGATCTTCCACCTGTTTTACCAACTCCGGGAGGAGAAATACAATATATTACCAATCAAGTTCAAGGAAACTGGGAAAGTATGGCTGACTGCATGAAGAAACAGGGAAAAACAATGGATGAACTTGCGCAATATTTAAAAATCACTTTTTGGCTCATGAAAGTAAACTCACCAACTTGGCCGTGAAACTAGAGGAAAACACAAGTCATGTCATGAGTCTTTCACCAACTGTACAACAAAAAGAAGAATCTGAAACTGATCAACTGACAAAAGCGGTGAAACAAATGATTAGTGATGAAGTTCAGAAGGTGGAAAAAACTGTTGTATCCGAAATGCAGTTCATGGTACACCAACTCCAGGCAGAACTTCAACAAGACCAAAAACTGCTCAGCACATATTTCAAAAAGAGCATAATCACCTACTTTCAGAACTTCAAATGCTGCAGAAAAGTGTCAACCAAATTGACAAAATTTCCACTGTGTGAAAGAATTGAAGAGGAAACGGAGAAACAATTTCAATATCTTATCCAGAAAATTGATGCACAGAAGCCACTGCTGCAAGCACCACCATGCCGTCAACTTCATCTGACCCTTCTCAATCCCCTTCGCCATCATCAACACCTCTTACCCCAACTTTAAGTAAGAGTGACCATATTAAGCTGACTTTTCCCACTTTTGGACAGACCTCTGACGATTCCGATCCCTCTTATATGTAACAAAATGTCAAGACTTTCTGGCTCTGCATCCCCTAAATGCAGACCTTTCGTACTGTCCTTCATGGAACAGCTAGGGATTGGTGGGAGATCAGACGTTCCAGCATACTTACATGGAGTGATTTCAAGAGTGCATTACTGTCCGCATTTCTATCGGAGGACTACGAAGATGAATTAGCTGAACGAGTGAGAACCAGAGTACAAGGGGAAAAAGAATTCATCAGAGATTTTGCATTTACCTATAGAGCTCTCTGCAAGAGGTGGAAGACAGATCTAACTGAAAGTGAAATTGTCAAATTAATACTCAAAAACATTAAGCCTTACCTGGCAAGCCAGCTGCGCAGTCGGGTGCATACTGTGGAGGAGTTAGTCAAGTTAGGACATCAACTTGAAAAAGATTATGAACAACAGCTTCGGTACAAATGTCGCATGGGTATTAAACCTCCACTTCATCCTGACTTGTCGCCAAGATCCGCGTCTAACCGACCTGAGAGAGGAAAATACCAGGTCAGTGTTGGAGATGCCAAGGACAGCATCTGCCGGGAAAGTGTCCACAGTATATTTCTTCACCATCATCTCAGTCAGCTGGTTCACCGGAGGCTACCCTCAAGCCTCCCTATTCTTCTCAGGGAAGAGGAGGTCAATCCTCTAACAACTCTGTGTCAGCCACACAAATACAGAAGTTTCCAGCCATCACCAAGAAATCTTCAACTTCCGTAAATTCTGATCCACTTATGGCAGTACCACAACAGTTAATAATCCCTATCAGTATTGGAACATGGAATGGGAAGGCAATTGTAGATACTGGTGCAAGCTACACACTCATCCACGAAAGTATCATACACCAGCTCAATTCATCAGATCCACTTTATTCATGGTCCAATGGACCCCTTTATCTGGCGAATGGGGAGGCAGAGACTCGGTTGGGTTGGACAAATATCACCATTCAACTCCATGACCAAGAGTTAATCTTACCTGCTGCCATTTTATCTTCTCAAGCTCTCGCCTACGCCGTTGTCTTGGGGTTGGATTTCATTTTCTTTAGTGGATTGCAGTTGAATGTCACTGACCAGTAAGTGTAGCCCTGCAAGGGAGTATCTGTTTCAGCCAGGTAGGGCAACTTTACCAACGGAAAGTGTACATCCAGAAAACCGGCTACAGGAAAAAACAACACAAAATTTGTCCTTATTAAGTGCAATTCCTCCATCCCTTCCAATACCCATGATACCTCCTGACGACATGAAAGAACAAATGTGGCAGTGCAGTGGATAAAGCTTTTTTACCTCCAGATGGTAAACAGCAGTTGCTCCATATCCTAGAGAGCAATCCTCAGGTGTGCACTCTCTGGACTAGACGTACTGATGTTCTACAACACCGCATATACACTTCATGTCAAGTACCCATTGAACAAAGACCACACCGATTATCCCCACTTAAACAACGGGCTATGGAAGAACAGCTGGAAGAAATGCTGAGATAAGGAATTGTTGAGCCATCCCACTCTGGGTGGGCATCACCAGTGGTCCTTGTACCCAAAAAACGATGGTAAGCTGCGTTTCTGTGTGGATTACAGGAAGGTAAACTCTGTTATAGAGAGTGATGCTTATCCAATTCCAAATATCACTGAAATCCTGGAGTCTATGTCTGGAGCAGCAATATTCTCCAGTATTGACCTTAACACTGGCTATTGGCAAGTTATCATGGATCATGACAGTAAAGCTAAGACCGCCTTCATCACTTCTGCTGGTCTGCATCAGTTTAATGTCATGCCCTTTGGTCTAAAATATGCTCCCGCTACTTTCCAGAGACTTATGGAGACGGTCCTGGGGGATCTACGGAAAAAAAATTGTTTAGTCTATATCGATGACATTATAATTTACTCCCCTTCAATCACTCAACATTTCCATGATCTTCAAATGGTCCTTCACAGATTGGAGGCTGCCGGCCTCACTATAAACCTGAAAAAGAGCAAATTCTGCCAGCAAGAACTCACGTTCCTGGTACATGTTGTAAGTGTTAGAGGCATTGCAGCAGACCCATGTAAGACAGAGGCCATTCATTCGTATCCGGTACCAAAAAACCTAAAGAAGGTACAGAGGTTCCTTGGTTTGGCTGGATGGTACCATCAATTTGTCCCAAACTTTTCCAGGATAGCTGAACCCCTAAATTTTTTGAAAAAGAAAGGAAGACAATTTCAGTGGACAAATCATTGCCAACAAGCCTCTGATGAGCTAAAAACTTGCCTTACTTTCCAACCGATACTGGGCCACCCTGATCTACAGTTTCCCTTTACCGTTTACATGGATGCCAGTGACTCTGGATTAGGTGCCATCCTGGCACAGCGTAAGCATGCTGGCCAAGAAATAGTCATCGCATATGCCAGCAGGGTTTTATCTGGAGCAGAGGTCAACTATACAGCTACAGAAAAGGAATGTTTGGCAGTCGTATGGGCCCTAGAAAAATGGCAACATAATTTGGAACATAAACTTTTCACAGTTGTCACCGACCACGCTGCTCTACAATGGGTAATGGGTTCCACCAAAACTAACAGCCACCTCATCCGATGGGTCCTATGGCTACAAAAATTTGATTTTATTATCGAATACAGAAAAGGCAAACTGAATGTACCCCCAGATGCACTCTCCAGGTTTTCTCAACCCTCCAGTTGTTACCTGTACTCCAACCATAAAGATCCGGATTTGCCAGTATCAGATGATGTCTTATGGGAAGAGCAGCACAAAGATACAGACATTGTGAAGACACTGAAAGCAGCTGCAGAATCAAATGCAACTTCGTTAGACCAATACGAGGTTGTGAAAGACAAATTGTACCAGAAAACTCACCTGCCAAATAATCAGCTGCACTACAGAATATATGTACCGAAGTGCCTCCGCCCATCTCTACTACAGTATTATCATTCCGCCCCAGTAAGTGGACATGGAGGTATCTTTAAAACATACAAGAGACTACAGGAAATAGCTTTTTGGCCTGGCATGTGGTCTGATGTTAAACAGCATGTAAAAAGACGTACAAAATGCCAAACAGTAAAACAGGATAATCAGAAACCAGCCGGTATGTTACAACAGACTACCACTACTTACACAAATCAGATGCTTGGAGTTGACATCATGGGTCCTCTGCCAAGAAGTTCCCAACAAAACGAATACCTGCTTGTTTTTGTGGATTATTTCTCACGTTGGGTTGAGTTATTCCCCATTCGTCAGGCTACTGCTCAATGTGTTGCCACAATTTTCAGAAAAGAAATCCTGACTAGATGGGGAGTACCAGATCATATCCTCTCTGACCGTGGCGTTTAGTTTATGTCATCCGTATTCAAGGAATTTTGTGAGAAATGGAATATCACCCCCAGACTCACTACTGCATATCATCCACAAACTAACCTCACGGAAAGAATAAATCGGACACTCAAGAACATGATGGCGGCATATGTTGATGACAATCACAAAAAGTGGGACCAGTTCTTACCTGAGTTTCGATTTGCATTGAATTCAGCTGTTCATGAAACCACTGGTCTATCTCCTGCAGAACTTCAACTTGGCAGAAAACTCCAAGGACCAATGGATAAGATGCTGTCTGGGACTAACCTGCTTCCTGATGCGGACTCATATGATGTAGTCCAACACATTCACCAACTGAAAACTCAAGCACAAGAACACAGTAAAAAACCAAAAGAGACAGATGAGAAATACAATACAAAAAAAGAAGAGAAGTAATCTTCAAAAAAAAGACCGGGTATGGTTGCGAAACTTTCCACAGTCAAGTGCAAAACATAATTTTAGTGCAAAGTTGGCCCCAAAATGGAAAGGACCATACCGTGTCTTAAAGCAGCTGGGTCCTCTAAATTATAAAATATCTCTGGAAGATAGTGGAGAGGATGTTAGGACTGCACATGTGTGTAATTTGAAATTGTGTTTTCCAACTGCGGAAGAATTAGAGTTACAAGAAAAACAGAAACTTGTGGAGTTGTTTCAGGAGGTCTCTGATGAAGAGGACTTCATAGGATTTTAATCTGTGTATTTTTCAACAACCATGGGTTGTTTTTTTTCAAGGGGGGAGAATGTGGCGAGACTGGAGGCCTCTCCCAATTGTTTTTTTTGAAGCACCACTAGAGGGACCTAGTCCAACCTGCCTTTCCTAAACTTCCGGGGTCAAGGAAACGGAAGTTCAGAGGGAAAAACAGAATATAAAAGAGGAGTTTTCAGGAGTAAAAGGTGTGGTTGAGTTGATGGAGACAGTCGGATGAGAACAGTGGCGAAGAGGAGTTGAGTTGAGTTTTTTCTTTTGGGTGAGTTTGTTGATGTGGACGCGAATGAAGAAAATAATTGTGCGAAAGTGAAGAGTTATTGGACTTGCGGGTGAAGAAAACAAAGCTGTGTCGTATAGCAAGAGTGGACGTGGTGAGCCCAGCAACATCAACAAGTGATCTTGTGTGGGCGAGGGTCTCCTGAATCCTCGGTGGAGTGGAGAGCTGGATCTTCCCTGAACCCAACGCATGATTCGACTGGTGGGAAGAGCATCCCAAAGGAAAACCGATCGAGGGGTGGAGCTACCAATCCACATTGATAGTCGGGTCAGTTCATTACATCCATTAAATCATACACCCCACAAAAATCTTCCCCATGCAATTCCATGAAACAGGCTCTCGTGTACATTTTTCCATCCAGTGCGCTCCCTAAAACAAGCCCAACTTATTATTTAACCCCTTTTTGTTTTTGTTTTTGATATATTTCTTTTACCTCTGCCACTATAAAGTTTGTTGATTTTGATTGAGTTTTTCTGTGGACTAGCGGTAGGGCGTTGAACTGCAGTGCTGGTGGCCTGGGTTCTAATCCCGCCGGGAGCGGTTTTGTTAAAATTCATTATTTTTCTTTTCTTTTATTGAAAAGAAAATTAAGACTTATTTATTACACCACCACCATTACAATCTGTTCATGCTGGCCCATGACATTATGGTCCTTTGAAATAATCACAAGTAAAGAGGGAACATAGCAGCTGTCTGTAGTTTTGTCATTTATTAAATATTGATATAGACAAAAGTACTATGAAAATGATCCTGGTGACACTTATTGTGCGGTCCATTTGAGTATAAATAGACTGTCTGCTTAATATCTGTTGATACTGCTCTTTCAACAGACATTTAACTGACTATAAGAAACTTTGCATGTACATGTCAACTTACACTAACCCTAACCTCAACCCTAGCCCTAAACCCAACCTAACAGTCGACTTATAATATAATGAGAATTAGTTGGCATGTACTGTAGATGCAATGTACTTAAATTCACAGACCATTAAAATAAAGTGTGACCAGATAACCTAAATGCTGATTTGTTTTTTCATTATTTGATGTGTACAATACTACCTTTTCCCATTTTGGAATTACAATACAGACTACTGCCACTTGCAAGTATGGAAAGGTTCATCCTATCATGAAAAATACATTCTAGTTTCAGTAACTTGTTTGATCGAGATCCCTAGACCAGGGGTGCCCAAAACATTTTCACTTGAAGGGCCAAAAATTGAAATATCATTGAGACCCATGGGCCAATGGTAAATATTCATTCATTCATTCGTTCATTCATTTTCTTTTTTCCTGCCTCCAATCTTCAGTTGGCTTTTATTAATCAGGCCACAGCCGAATGAACCGCCAACTTATCCGGCACAACATGTTTTACACAGCGGATGCATTTCCAGCTGCAACCCAACACTGGGAAACACCCACCACTCTTGCACACACTCGCATACACTACGCCAATTTAGCTTATTCAATTCACCTATAGCGCATGTCTTTGGACTGTGGGGGAAACCGGAGCACCCGGAGGAACCCACACCAACACGGGGAGAACATGCAAACTCCACACAGAAATGCCAACTGACCCAGCCGGGGTTCCAATGGTAAATATACCAAAACCATATTACATTAAAAGGTAATTTCCTAACTTATTTTATAATAGTTAAAAATAAATTGAAAACAAGGTCAGTTTTGAAAACAAAAATGCAAAATGCAAAACAATTTAGGTGCTATTTAAAATAAATTTGTAATGAATGTTTTTTACTTCTATTTTAATGAATTATGCCAAAAGGACATGCAAACATGTTGCTATAAACTCTACTGACTGAACAAACATCTGAGCTACTGAATGAGAGTATGGACTGATAGGAGAGAGCTGTTTTAATGGAATTTGATACAGCATGCCGAATGAAAAGAAAACTTTTTTTTTTTTTTTTTTTTTTGTACGGCATAAATGATGACAATGATGAAGGGTCTGTGTGTCTCCAGGAATTTACTGTTTGTGTGCGCGCACTTGGAGGAGATGTGTGTGCCTGTGGTGCTTTACTGACTCGGTAGGTGCAGAGAATAGTGTCAAACATCCTCCATCATGCTCCATCATAACATCACAACTCACGAGACAACTTTTCACCTTGACGAGAAATGATCGCCGTGATTTAGTCTCACGAGATCTCGTAGCCCGAGATCTTGTCACAACCCCTAATATACATTTATATAGTTTTGTTACAGTAAATCATTGTAAAGAACAGGATTCTTGACATAATGTATGCAGTCTATTCAGTACCAAACACCACCATACTCCATAATTCCAGAAATATCATATTATGCAATTTCATATTGGAGCTCTAGAAAAAGTCTTTACCGTAATTTTACTATAGAAAAATTGCTAATTGGATAAGTGAAACTGGTAGAAAATCAGAATTACCTTTACATTCAGCTCTTTTCTGAGGACGTTGTATTTGCGGAGGAGCTGAATAAGACTCTCCTCTCTGGTGCTCAGCTCCTCTGTTAGTTTATCACATTCAGTCTTCATTTTGTCCAGCTTTAGCTGAAGAACTCTCCTCAGTTCACCATCTGCTAATGCCTCTGACTAGACACACAAACAATATTATCACACAGTCACCAACTGTAAGAAATCAATGCACATTTTTAATTAAACCATTAGTCCATTTTTCTTGTCAATGTTTGAAAAAGGGCTCGAAAGTGAGAGAGAGAGAGAGAGAGAGAGAGAGAGAGAGAGAGAGAGAGAGAGAGAGGAGAGAGAGAGAGGAGAGAGCCTTGATGGACTTTATATAGCTGTTGTGAATTTATGTTTGAGTGAAGCACATGATGCAATTTTTGTTTGGAACTGTAAGAATTACAATAAAAGTTATAAGCCTCTGTACGACTGATCCTTCCTACCTTTGTTAAACCTGCATTGCAATGTCAATAAAACATGGATCATGAAATAATAAGGCTGAATTTAAACTGAGGGTGAATGACTTCTAACAATGTACAAAGAGATTTAATGGTAAACATAACCTTAAGGTCTTTGACAAGAGCCTCTAGTTCTTCACGCTCTCGCTGGTATAATGTCAGCTTGTTGTGTACTTTCTGTCCTGTTCTGCTTTTCCTTCTTGCAAGTGACTCAGCTCCTTTTGATGCACCTGCCTCTCCAGATACAGCTGTCGTCCAAAAGAGGAGCTCTCTTCCTGAGCCGCAGTGAGCTGTATTTCCAGGTCCTTCTTAGAGCTCTCTACCTCAGCCAGTCTAGTAGTGAGATCAGTTTTTGCAGCTATCATGTTCTTGTGTAAGCCCTGGAGATCCAGCATAGATCTCTGATCCACCTCCCTCCTCTGTTCCAGCAGGTCAACACGCTCCTGCAACCTGATGTTTTCCTCTCTCATCTGGAGCTGTAAGGAAATCTGCTTCTGGGTCTCTTCTTCTAGGTGTCTCATGTTTTCCTGAGCCTCTTGGAGCTTTAGTTCTAAAGTAACAAGCCGAGAACGAGCTTCAACTAGATCCACTTCACATCGGTGTACATCCTCTTCACGCTGAGCAAGACTTCCGAGGGCATCTGCGAGCTGTCTGCGTGTCCTTTCAGTCTGCTGGCTAAGAATGCCTGCTCTTTCTTGGTTCTAAAGAAGAAAACAAACTACTTACACATGCAACATAAATGCAACATAAAAATGCAAATATCATAAATGAATGCAGATGTATTTCTATGCTGCCGTTTTAAGCCCCAGTCAGATCACACAAATTTGTCACAATTTCGGCATGATTTCCTTGATGTAGGATGCCGTGGGGATTCTTAAACACAAATGGGCGTCGTGACACAAGATTCAAAATTTCTTCTCGTGTAATGTGGCATAGTTCACGACAACCGATACCATGCCTGCGACGCCTCACGACATCATCGCAGAAAGTCTAGCACGTTTCATTTTTTCCTCATTCTCATGACGAGTTCCAACATGTGGGTGACACTGTGCAATAGGAGCACATAATTTCTCGGTTACATCAGTGGGTGCTGCATATTTACTTACAGGTGGGTCATGGGTGGATAAGATAATAATAATAATAATAATAACAATAATATTAATAATTAATAATAATAATTCCTTACATTAATATAGCGCTTTTCTAGACAATCAAAGCGCTTTACACATTGAGGGGGAATCTCCTCATCCACCACCAGTGTGAAGCTTCCACCTGGATGACGCGACGGCAGCCATATTGAGCCAAATTTATAATTTCACCTCTTTCCGAGTAACCCGAAGGTCTGTTCTGAATGAATAGTGAAAATAAAAAGGGATATTGGACCTCATGTTCAGCTAAGTTAAGGGAAATGGCACTAGTTAGCTAACGTTTTCTTTCACAAACACACATTTTAGATGCCATTCATCAAACTCAAGTTAATGAATTGATTCTTTCATTATAGTAGACTTGTCACAATACAAAATTGAGTGCCCCCGGCTGACCTCACTAACACCACTTCCGGCAGCAACCTAGCTTTCCCATGTGGCCTCCCATCCAGGTACTGACCGGGCGCAGCCATGCTTAGCTTCAGTGGGTGACCATGTGAGAGCTGCAGAGAGCCAGCTTAACCAAGATCTTAACCAAGAGATTGCATAACCAAGATATATCATTGGTTTTGCAAACTTTAACTACCTTTGCTAAAATATTAAGGTGTTTTAAGCAATTTTATCTAACAGACTGTCACAAATATGAAGACATCTTCATTCTCACAATGAGTTTCTGAGTTCTCTCATCTCAGTTTGTTCTTTCCATGTAATCTAAGAACATGTTCAGTGCTGTGAATACATTGCAAAAGCATGTCCTGCTTATTAAAATTTGTCATTAATAGTGAAATATAGGCTTCTTTGAAACTGTGAATATTTCTCTTAAATTTCTTTAGGATAGATTATCATTTTATGTAACAAACCAACACAATCTCATGGCAATTTGTGTTTTGGCGCATATAGCCGACTTATTTTGAAGCTAATTACCTCAAATGTTATTGGTTTTTCTTGTTTATACTGTAGATAACTGATCAACAAAAGATATATTAAAATTAAGTAAAAATTATAGCAAATTAAATTAGTTTCAAAAAGATATTTTTTTCCGGGAAAAATATGCAAATATTTTTTTTGTGCCCCTTCACTACTCAACTATAGAGGTGGATGATTTGTTTTGCTCTGGGGAAAATAATGATTTAATGAATGCTTTACTGTAATTGTATCACAAATCTCAGTTATATATTTGTTCATTTTTAATATGTCATTATATTTAAGATTAGGTCTTGAGCATCTGGTTTTTCCTTGCTGCTGTTTATGTGCTTTTATTTCTCTGTCTCACTCACGGCAAGTTCAGGTGAAGAAGTGTTTAATAAGAAATCCATGCTAGAAAAATATACATTTAGATTTCAAAGAAAATATCTTAATATTAAAAAGGAATCATAAGTCCTATACATGTTGTAACGGATGTCCTTAAATAATGTAGTTATTATTGTCTGCAAGCATCAGTGTTTATTGAGATTGAAATAAGATATTTTAAAAAATGTAATTGAGATAAATATTGTTATAGCAACACTTGTGACTGCTTTAGGAAATAACGCTTCGTGAAGGAACGTGTAGTCTGGCACATTTGTTACTCACGACAAGTCAAGTTCTTATCAAGAAAAATAAAATAATAATAAATAAATAATAAAAAAAATAAATAAAAATTGCATAATCTGAGATGGTGACTTTCGTAAATGACAATAAAAATCATGTGAACTGACCGTGGCTTTACATTAATTTACAAGTTAAATTGTATAATTTAATGATTAATAATAACTGGTCAAAAATAAAATGAAATGGGAAAAAAAAAAACATTTATGCGTTGGTTGACAGCGCTGACTGTCATATAGCCCAGTGGTTCTCAAACTTTTTCAGTCGAGGGCCCCTTTGTGCAGGGCGAATCCTTTTGGGGCCCCCCAAAAAATAAAACGACGTAAAAAAACTAAAACTTAAATTAACAACTTTACTTAAAACATTTTACATTTTACTATTCATGGATCTGGATTGTTTTTTGTGAGATGACATGGTTTCAGTGCTTCAATCAATTGATCAAATCTTCAAGCGCAGTGTTCACTGTGGTCTGTTCTCACCATATTTGTGTACGAGTCATCACGTTTACACAGTTTTTTTCATGCTAGGCTCTTCTGTATTAACCCTTACAGCCAAGAGTCTAAATTTATCTAAAGATTTAAAGTTTTAAGGGTCTGTCATTCATCAACCTATTAATGGTTAACAGTTAACTGTACTGATGTAACTAGCAATACTACAATGGAGGTTGTAGTGGTTCAGTGTGTTGAAGTTTTGTCTTGTTTATATTCCTTTTTTTTGTGCACAACATAATTTACTCAGGTCGACAATCCTGACGTACACTGATAAAAAATATTTTCCTAAATGAATTCTAGAATGGAATTATTCAAATTCAGAGGCACATTTAAACCACTTAAAATGCAAAGAGCCACACGTTTTACTTTGCATAACTTTAGCAGTTTTGCTGACTTTAAAATGCTTATTACCAATTTGTTCTATTAAAAATAATACTTAACATTACATTTCAATTAGTTAAATTGAAAAAAAAATGTAAGAAAAAGTGGATTAACAGCTTGAATAAATTGCATTTACTCAGAGTATTAAACTTTGAGCAGATATGTTGAGCAATATTGAATATAGAGCACTATTAATTTTATTTAATAATTCATTAGCCCTATATAACACAAACAGATACATTATATTTTTCAGTGGTGGAAAGAATACTGAAAGATCATACTTAAGTAAAAGTACCATTACTTGCCTATAAATGTAGTGCAAGTAGAGTAAAAATATCTGCTGTAAATATTACTTAAAGGATGAGTAAAAAGTAGCCCTTTTAAAAGTACTCAAAAGTAGTGAGTAGTGTGTATTATGCTGTCAAAAGCTGATGTGTTTACATGTAATTTGTGCATGTCTGTGTGAACGTAACATTCTGTAGTGCATTTAGTTATTGCCCTGCAGGCACACACATCATGAGACATTAATATTAGGTTAGACTTAAGTAGTGATGTCAGGTGACCAAAATTAATTGTCAAGCAAGCAGCTAAGGACAAAGTTATTTTGATGTCCAATGAATTCAAATGACATTGATATTTGGTTGATTTTAGGTTGTGTTGGAAAGTGACCAAAATCCAGCGTCGAGCCAACATCTTAAACCAGCGTCATATTGACGTCAAATACTAACATTTATTCGTCAGGTATGGCAACCAAAATCCAATGTCTGATAGACGTCATAGGGGTAACGTTTACACAATGTCAAGCTGTAACATCATTAGACGTTGATATTTGGTTGGTTTTAGGCTGGACATTGGATACTGATGTTGACCTGATGTTGAGTTCTGACGTCAACCCGATTTTCATTTTCAAACAAAATGCAAAGTCCCCATGACGTTAGGGTTCAACGTCAACCAGACATCATGTTGACGTCCTGTGCCTGCTGGGTGTTTAAGGCCGTTTCAGTCATCATACAGTAAATATCAGTCATCCTCTCATCAGTGACATGCATCTAAACAGTCTTTGGGTCAATGGGTGTAAAGATTTTGATCATCTTCATGGACACTTTTAATACTTCCAAACAGTTTGCTGCAATTATAAAGTGCACAAGTCTTGAGATAGTTTATTATGATGCGATTTACATTCTACGGTACGTGCGATTTGATTGGACAGGAATCTCAGAACTGATTTTTCTAATCCCCATGGACAAGAAAAATAAAGTAGTGGCTGCAGGTTGAAAGAAAGTAGAATAAAAGTACAGATACTGCACTAAAAATGTACTCAAGGAAAAGTAAAAGTGCACATTGTAAAACTACTCAGTAAATTACAATTCCTGAGAAAAACTACTCAATTACAGTAATTTGAGTATTTGTAATTAGTTACTTTACACCAGTGATTTTTTATAGGCTGTACAGGTTTTACTCAGGGTCTATAAATTTTTTTTTTTTTTAACATCCAGTTATTAAACCAATATAGTAAGAGGTCAACTCCAGAGCTCATCCAGCTGTCATTATTATAACAGGAGTGCAAACTCTGTGAACTCGCTGATGTGATGACAGCTCGATTCATTGTTATTGCAGTACATTTAGCTTTACAATTTTAACATGTTTGTTTGTAATGCTGCAAAGAGGACCGTCTGATATTTGCACAATGTAAGGTGTAAAGCCTGTCGCACTGTGGACGAGGTGCAATGTTGTGCCATGTCTTTAAAATGCTATTTGTTTTTATGAGTGAAGCCTACGCAAAGGGGCACACTCTCCGCAACGTCCAGCTGATCGGTTACTTAGCAGCACAAAGCCATAGTAAGTGCTTTCAGCCAAAGATAATGTTCGTTATACAGCATTTATCATGTATTTTAACTGAAATATAGTCAGGTAAATAGATCTGAGCATTAATTTAGTTGTTTAAGAGTAAACGAGATGAAAACATAAGCGAAACCTAAATGCATGCCGTAAGGAGCAGCAGACGAGCACTTTTTTAATAAAAGTCCACTGCGCTACTTTTCCTGCCTGTGAAAGGGTCAAATGCATTTAAATGACAAAAACTTAAAGTTTAATATTTGCTATACTTTTGAGCTCAAATTATAATAAAGAATACATTAACCTTCAGAATGACGCGGGACACAAAATTTATCCAGTTGGGCCCATTGATTACCCCTCATCTAGAATTTCTTTGCGGCCCACTAGCGCCATCTGGTGGCCCCCCAGTTTGAGAACCACTAATATAGCCCATAACACGTAGTCACGTTAAATTTGTACATTTTAGAAGGAAAAAAAATTATATGTGGTTTCAACAACCAGCATTAAACCTGTCCAGTTTTGGCAGTTTGCTGCCGAGTGTGACACGGCTGGGATGAGAATCAGCACCTCCAAGTCCGAGGACATGGTGCTCCATCTTGGGGTTTTGTTCACGAGTGAGGGAAGGATGAAACGCGAGATTGACACGCGGATCAGTGCAGCGGCATTGTGATCGATGTACCGGTTTGTTGTGGTAAAGAAGGAGCTGAGCCAAAAGGCAAAGCTCTTGATTTACCGGTCAATCTACGTTCCTACTCTCACCTATGGTCATGAGCTTTGGGTCATGACCGAAAAGACAAGATCTCGGATACAAGCAGCCAAAATTAGTTTCCTTCACAAGGTGGCAGGGCGCACCCTTGTGGATAGGGTGAGGAGCTCTGTCAGCCGGGAGGAGCTCGGAGTAGAGGCGCTGCTCCTCCACAACGAGAGAAGTCAGTTGAGGTGGCTTGGGCATCTGTTTCAGATGCCTCCTGGACGCCTACCTAAGGAGGTGTTACAGGCATGTCCCACCAGGAGAAGGCCTAGGTGAAGACCCAGGACACGCTGGAGGGATTTTGTCTCTCGGCTGGCCTGGAAACGCCTCAGGATCCCCCCAAAGGAGCTAGAGGAAGTGTCTTGGGAGAGGGAAGTCTGGGGTTCTCTCCTATGGGCGTACTCACACTATGTACAGTTGAGTTGAACCGGGCCAAAGCCCGCTTGTCCCCCCTCCCTTCTCCCCCAAGGGCCCGCACTCACATTACATTCAGGCCTGGGCACGCTTGCTTCATCGATGATGCGCTTTTCAGTTTAGGAAGAGAAGCGGTTTCGCTCAGCACAGTGGAGATTTCTTTAGTTATATCGCTTTAGTCGTTTGATATGCGGTGACACACAGTCAAATATTTAGCCGAACAGATCAGCCACTTATGATGCTCGTAAAACAATCATAAAATCCTTGTGCTGCAGGAATTAGGAGGTTTGCTGAAGCTGTCGTGATGTGAAGGGTTTGCGTCTTTAATAAACTACGACAGTTTGCGTTCATTAAACAGTACGAATGATTAATTAATCCATATGAAACAGTCCCTTAAAAGTCACGTCTCGCTTTCAGTTTCGGGCTCAAGCACGCTTGCACTCACACTGCAAGCGTACCGTGCCTGAGCCCAAGTGAACCGCACTTAGGCCCACCTCTTCCAAAGTGAACCGTGCCTAAGCCCGATTCAGAGCACTCACACTTCTCAAACGATCCGGGAAACGGGCCTGGGCACGGTTCGGATAGCATAGTGTGAGTACGCCCTAAGACTCCAGCCCCTGCGACCCAGCCCCGAAAAAGTGGTAGAAAATGAATGAATGAATTACTGAACACATAACTTGGAATCAGTTATGGACAGATACAGTTGAAGTCAGAATTATTATCCCCCTTTTGATTTTTTTTTCTTTTTAAATGTCACTTTAAGCTGTATAGAAGTGTCTTAAAAAGATCTAGTAAAATATCATTTACTGTCATCATGACAAAGATAAAATAAATCAGTTATTAGAAATAGTTATTAAACTATTTTGTTTAGAAAGGTGTTAAAAAAAATCTTCTCTCCTTAAACAGAAATTGGGAAAAAACTAAAGGTGCTAATAATTCAGGGGGCTAATAATTCTGACTTCAACTGTATATACAAATTACAAAATCTTTGTCAGAGTAACACTACTGTTTACATGTAGCAATACAGTATATAAAACTAAAACATTAAAAGACAAGTTTACATCCCCACAAAACATTAAAGCCAATCCAAACTATTTTTTTGTGTTAGATACTGTCAGAGACAGCATCAGTAACTCTGAATGCAACACTAACTCATAGCTAGATGAAAATTAATCTTCATTTGTAATTCTAAAATAAAAATGGCTTAATCCTAACTGGCATTTCTCGCAAATATCACTTTTCTCCAAGAAGCAACATACATTTGAAACTACTACTATTCTAGTATTTCTGACACAAGTTAAAATCAGTGATTTTTAAAAATGTTTTAGTCTTAGTGCCAGTCTGTACTCACAGGTATGGATAGACAGAGAGTTACTAGTCATTGTATTGTTCTGACTGAGAAGAGATGATGTCAGACCACTAAGCTGAAGACTCCTACAGGTGGCATCCAACTTCTCATCCTATAATTTTCAATAAAAAAAACAAATAAATAAAAATCAGTATAGAGATCGCAGAGTTTAATACTGTATTAATTTTAAGATCGAATACTACACAGTAAAAACAGTGACCTAAGCTATTCCCACATAATGTTTTGTTGCTAAATGAAATCCATTTGGGATGAAGCATTCAAGAGATAGTGCTTCCCACAGGTTTGAAACACACCTTTTACCCTTGGCACATGGTTACCTACACTAATTTTTTTTAACAATATTTCTATTTATTATACACTGTTTCTTTTCAGCGGGTTGAAGTTTTTAAAAAAAAAAAGACTTAAAAAAAGAAATCCACTATTTGTTTTACTTTTGTTCTATTCAGGAGCCATTTGCACCCACTGGCAAGTAAAATCTGCTGTTGACATTTTGTACAGTATTGCCAAAGCATGTTAGATATATATAAAAATATGTAATATAAACATCAATCAAATGAGAAATATTTACAGCAAATGAGAAATAATGACAAAGGAAATAAAAACAAAACAGTATCTCTAAAAGCATAATACAGACCCCCTAGTTTTTCAAGATTTTAAGACAAGATCTAAAACAGATCTAAAACAGTAGGGAATAAGCCAAAAAAGAGTTTTTTAACCACAATGTTACTTTCTCGATCCCTGAAGCATCTGACATAATGTATCTCACTCGGACATTCGCTAGGGCTTCCCCTACCGTAAAACATATAAACACAAATTGCCGTAAAACTTATTAATGGCAGGGAAGCTTTTCTCTCATCAACCGCAGGGAAAGAGTTAAGCAAAATCTATTTATCGATTTGACGCACATCATACATACTGTAATAGGCTACCAGCCATACATGTAAAAATAATGTCCTTCAATTCGGTGGCCTTTAATATACCTGGGTAATATTTATGGACAAGTAAAGTCTATGTGTGGGAAATACTGAGATATCCTATTAAATTAACAATAACACAATATATGCTATTAACAATATACACAAGGTTATATACACTATTGTTTTTATTTTTTATAATACTGTCAATAATAATACAATTGTGAAATCTTACTTCTAACTAACTAAATAAATAAATAAATAAATAAATAAATAAATATAATATATATATATTGTTTAGGGGGGAAGTTATTTTATTGCTTTTGTGTCTTTATTTAATAGGAAAAAAATGTTTAGACTAACAACAGATTAATCTTTTTCTTTTGTATGATACCATCTATTACCCAGACAAACTTCTTCTTTCTTACTGTGTTGCATACTTAGAAGGAACTGCTGACTAGAGGGAAATAGCAGAATAAGAATAAATATAGTGCAGGGGGCCTTGTTCCAGACTGCTGTCTAATAAGAAGTCTGCACATGTCACAAGGTGCATGATGCTTACAGAAGTTGTGAAATACAGTATATTAAAGATACACTTAATTTGTTTAGTTCCGGTATGCAGAGAATGGTTGCAGAAAGTGGAAGTATATCTGGGGTACAATAGCCAAAGGACTGCAGAATGACTGATAAGTGGACGTTACACCAAAGCTCCACCTGTTAGTTTCAGTTGTGTATATATGTTGGAGTCAGGAAATGTATGTTAGTTGCGAACCTCTTGAATGTAATTCTTGTATTGCATTAGGGTAACGTAACCCAGAGCCCTGTCATCGAATTATTCATTTGTATCTAATAAATTACTAATATTTTTGTCATTGAAGAAAAACCCTCTCCTGACCTTTTTAATTGGAACATGCATGGAATAGGATTGATATTTCAACAATATATATATATATATATATATATAATATATATATATTTATATATACTGTATTTATGATACATTTTATTTGTTTATTTGATGACAAAAGATCCATCAGCTGCAGATGTAGCATCTAACTGCTAACAATGCTAAGTAGAGATTAATATTGGCAATTCATAAAACATGCCTACATCATCTGCAGAATTTCATACCCTGTATTCCTGAATCCTCCTCTTAGATTCCTCTAGTTGATGTTGAAGGTCCCCAACTATCTCTGTATATCTGGCATAGCGCAGCTCCACCATTTCTCTCTGTCTCTGCGACTCCTGTAATGACAGACGCCAACAATGATATCTGCCTAAGAAAGAGTTCACTCTCATACCCTATTATCCAACCTCGAGATCTTTGAAGTTTTCCAGCAGACTTAGTTTCTCAGGAACTGAATCCAGATGGTCCAAAGCCAGTTTGGTGCTCTGGAAAAGAATAACAGGGGCAACCTTTAAACATTCTTTTGTTTATACTTAAAAACACATCTTAGTTCTATACCCTTTTGCTGCAGGTAATCTGAAAAAGTGCTTTGACAAAAAAAGTAATGGGTTTCTGAGATTCAGCTCTGTGTTGTTTTCGCATGCTATAATAGTATATGAATATAGACAGAGCATTGAGTAAAGGCTGGAGGACTTTAGGGGTCAATTCAATGTATATGGGCCAGATATTAAATATAATGTGTTGTAATGTAATTGGCATCAGATTATTTTAAAATTGTAAAAATAACATAAGGAGGATTTTAAAAATGTTTAATTTCCAATGCAATGATGACAGAACCTACCACCTAGTAGCACATTACAATAATTTACCCATGATGCCATAAATGCATGAATTAGCTTTTCTGCATTAGACATTGATAGCATATATGTTGTAGTCTCCCAATATTTTTTACAATTAAAAATAACTAGCACTTAGTAATAACTACAGACCAAATTCAAACTCATTTTGAAAAGCCTAGTAGAAAATGGAGTATATTCACAAGTGTGTGAGTGAATGTGAGTGTGTGTGTGTTTTTGGGTGCGGAAATGGTGTCTGCAAGGAATTACAATAGTTGGTAATAATATGTAATAGCAGTGAAACTGCTCACATCAGAGCTTATAAATGATTTGCCCTTATCGATCAATTATCCATTAGTGTTATTAACCTCACTGCATAAAATGATACGATCAACCACAGCATTCTCTTGGACAGGCTTTGAAAACGACATTGATATTATTGGCTGGCATTGACTTGAAATCATACTTAACTGACTGCTATAAATTTGTATCAGTTAATAAAGTGCTATAATATCAATAAGTTTGGTATGGGGTTTTGCGACCATTGCTTTTCCCACTGTATACAGATACAATTTTATGCAAAAGCTACATAGTGGCTACACAGTTAGGTGGTCTTTCTTTATAAGAGAAAATCACAGTGAAATGCCATTAGGTCTCTAGAGAATGAATGATGTTATGCTAGATGATATATATATATATATATAATCTGAAGGTCTCACATAGTCAAATTTAAGATTTTAAAACCTTTTTAAGACCATCAAGAGTGAAATTTCAGACTTATATAGGGCTAAATGCTAAGGATTTTCTTAATGGGTCAGCAGAAAAGAATGTTTACTTGCCCCATCAAGAAACAATTCTAATTAGTACATTTTAGTCACATATTTTAAATAATGTGTCAAAAAGCAGACCCTAGTTGTATACAGTTCATGCAATTTTTTTCCAACAAAAAAAAAAAAAAAAACTTTAATAAACTAAACGTATGCACAAACAGACAGTTATAATATTAGTTATAAATAGAGTTTTGCCTAAAGTTTTATTGAGATGTATCATCAACAATAGTGTGTTGGATCGACTGGGTAGCTTTAAATAAACAAAGCAAAATTAAGTAATTCAATCCTTCTAAATTTTTTGAAATTTAAGACATTTAAAGACCCTGCTGATACTGTATATATATGCATGTATGTATGGTGTTGCATATTTTAATATGAAAACAAATCTTAACTGCTTAGTTTCATAATCAAGCCCTTAAGGGAAAAAAATCTTACCGTTTCAAGATCTATAACCCGGTCCTGAAAAACAAAAACAGAATTAATTTGGATGAGTACAGGCATGTTCTAGAAAAAAAATAAATACATTCAAAAGCAGCACCCAAAAATTCAGAGCCAAGTTTAATTACTGGTGCTGCATCCTGTTGTCTGAAACATGCTGCTAGTTACATTTCATCCCTTTCCAAGAGACTGAGTCATAAAAGTGGTATGAAAGCAGGTGCCTCTACAGCACTATACATTTCCCAATGCTAAAGATGTGCAAAAGAATATAGACAAGAGTACATAAATGCAAAATGCAGAACAACGGATATGTATGCATGATTACATGGTGATCACATAAGTAAATGACTAACTATAATGGCACTTGTGTTTGTTTGTGTAGATTCACAGGAGAATGACATTCTTATAAACTTTCTTACACTAACCTGAAGATTTCTCAATTCATCTTCTTTCTTGCGACCCTTTTCAAGAAGACCTGGAAGACAATATTAATCTCTATTAATGATCCTGAAAGTAATAAAGTGAATATTTATCACACCTTTTTTAAAAAAATTTATAATAAAAGTATTGCATACTTTACTTGCCTTATAAATATTAATTTTGCTGGAAAACAAGTTTAAAGCAATAATTGCAATTTTTGATAAACTGCACATTATGCTAACTATAGGCATAACATATTCAGACCATAACTGACTTTTGAGATTTTGCTACACTAATATTAACATTTTAAAAATAAAACACAGCCACAAAAATTCACATATTGTGGTCAAATCACCAATGACTAAAAGTGATAAAGTATTAAAGTGTTAAGCATGTGGCTGGAATGGTGATTATTTAGGCTGCTATATAATGGCATTCCCTAGGCCCCATACTTGTGCTAGATGGGCACTGCCAAGGACTACCGAATCATTGGTTAAACATGTATCCTGAAGAGGGTGCCTTATATCAGGATGATAATGCAAAATTAGTTCATGCTTTTATGACCATTAAATTAGATTACTGTAAAACTCTGTTCACTGGTTGCCCAGCATCCTCTAATAATACTGTAACTTCAGTTAGTGCAAAACGCAGCTGCAAGAGTTCTTAAAGGTCAAGAAAATATCATAATTTTTATCCTCCTTCCACAGCCAGCCTGTTAAGTTTCGTATTGATTATAAAATATTGTTTCGTACTTTTAAGGCTTTAAATAGTCTAGCTCATATTTATCTAACCAACATTCAGTCTCACAACAATCCAACCTGCTCTTTAATATCTCAAAACTCAGGGCTTCTGGTAATACCCAGGATAGCAAAGCCTACTAAAAAGAGGTTGAGCGTTCTCATTTATGGAGCCTAACCTCTGGAATAGCCTTGTTAATGTCCTAGGCTCAGACAAACTCTCTCTGTTCAAAACTAGATTAAAGACCTAACTTTTTTGTAAAGCATATGCAGTTGAAGTCAAAATTATTAGCCCCCTTTGAATTTTTTTTTTTTTTTAAATATTTCCTAAATGTTGTTTAACAGAGCAAGGGAATTTTCACAGTATGTGTGATAATATTTTTTCTTCTGGAAAAAGTTTTATTTGTTTTATTTTGGCTAGAGATTTTTAAGATTTTAAGGTCAAAATTATTAGCCCCTTTAAGCTATATTTTTTCGATTGTCTACAGAACAAACCATTGTTATACAATAACTTGCCTAATTACCCTAACCTGCCTAGTTAAACTAATTAACCCAGTTAAGCCTTACATGTCACTTTAAACTGTATAGAAGTGTCTTGAAAAATATCTAGTAAAATATTATTTACTGTCATCATAACAATGATAAAATAAATCAGTTATTAGAAATGAGTTAATAAAACTAATATGTTTAGAAATGTTTTGAAAAAAAATCTTCTTTCCATTAAACAGAAATTGGGGGGGGGAAATAAACAGGGGGGCTAATAATTCAGGGGGGCTAATAATTCTGACTTCAACTGCACACATTGCATCACATTTCTACTGAGCGGGTACCGTACAATTCGCTATGCTTTGTTTCCACTGTCAAAATGTACCAAAAACCGAACCATACCATACCACTTATTGGGTGCCATTTCCAAAGGGTACCTAACAAAACATAACGGTACAAAAAGGGTGAAGCTAGACTCACAGCTGAATACTATTGGTTTACAGAGAATCATCCCCATTGCATGCAACAAGCCAGGAGAATGAAACTAAAGGCAGAAACATTTTTAAATACACAGCTGGGACATTACATCGTAATATATTTAATAATGAGCCATGGTCGACACAAGCTCAACAAACCTTGTTGTCTTCTTGTGATAGACAGCCACATGCTAAGAAGAACATAATCTGCTGTGTCGTATTATTGTTTACGAGGCTGTCTAAAAGTATGTGGAAAGCGTGAGTGGTTTAACTTTTTTATTACTCTCTATTTGCATGCACTCGCCACATGTCTATATTTGAAATAATGAACTTGAGCTCATGATAATAACTTGCGCATGCTTATTGAAATGCAGCTTCCCAGATTATTTTAGAAACTGCTAAACTAACTGTTACTTATTATCATCGCCTTTTGGACTATTAAGAACTTGGAATGATGGAATTACTTTGCAAGAAGAGGTTACATGGTGAAGAAAAAAGGTACGGATGAGAGGATGCACTGACTGTATATGTTTAATGTTGTTTTTGAACCAAACTAAGGCCTAAATGTACGTTTTTGGTAATTTCTCTGTAATTTGTAACATTTGGAGACTGTAAGGGTCTGTGTGTTCATTCATTAATTTTCTTTCGGCTAAGTCACTTTATTAATTTGGGGTCGCCACAGCGGAATGAACCACCAACTTATCCGGCATTTGTTTTACGCAGCGGATGCCCTTCCAGCTGCAACCCATCACTGGGAAAATCCCATACATCTCCATTCACACACATACACTACGGACAATATGGCTTACCCAATTCACCTATACCGCATGTCTTTGGACTGTGGGGGAAACCACAGCACCCGGAGGAAACCCACACCAACACGGGGAGAACATGCAAACTCAACACAGAAATGCCAGCCGAGGCTCGAACCAGCAACCTTCTTGCTGTGAGGCGAGAGCGCTACCCATTGTGCCACCATGCTGCCCCCTCTGGGTGTTCATATATTTTTTTTATTTGTTTTATGTAATTGCAGACAAAATCATTGATCTGCAGCTACAATCAAATCCTGTTCATTGTAAGATTAGTATTTAACATGTATACATAAGAATGTAAGAATGCAAGAAAGTACCATTTGCAAGGGTAGCATTTGGCAGTAGAGACAGAAACCTGATAAAGGCGACCCATATCGTACTGTACCATTTTGACCGTACCACTCAGTGGAAAGAGGCATTTGTTAGGAATACTTCTGTTTTATGTTTGTGTATATAGCACCTTTTTTCATTTATAGCACCTCATTTTTACATTGACATTAATATCTCTTGTTCAAATAGATTGTTTAAATAGATTATGAACAGCAGCTATGCTAATTATTTTCTTTGCACTCTATTTCTACCTAAAAATGCCCATCTTTAACTGATAAAGTTATTAGTAGTTAGGTATTAGTTAATTTTGATTTTAAAATTATTAGTAACTAATAAATTAATAGTAACTAATAGCCTTAGCTTTTCTGATTTTGATAGTAATTTAATAAGGTGCACCTTTTGTAAAGCTGGTTTGAAACAATAATTATTGAGAAAAGCACTATACAAATAAACTTGAATTGAATGTGCAGTAAAGTATTCAATTATACTTTTCCATTACTGTCTGTGCTGTAGTGTGAGGCCCAATGATTTCTGATCTAGTGATCACTTTTCTCTGAGCAAGTTAGTACCTCTCTTCTCTGATTGGATGTCATTGAGGAGCCGTTCCTGCATGGAAATGCGGTCCAGGAGCCTTTGCAATTCTGAATCTTTGGATTCTTTCAGGGTTTTTATTTGCTCCTTATGTTGCTGAAGTAATCTCCTCAACCTCTTCTCTCTGGCCTCCCGTTCCTGCACCTCCTCACAAAACCACTGAAGCTTTGTCTAAATACACACAACCATATAGAAAATAAACTTATGCAACTTTTTCTACAATATTGTATATAAAAACAATTGACAAATGCCAGTTCAAGAATTTATCCTAACTACAATTACCTGTTTCATTAATTCAAATGTATGCAATATAAATGCCAAGACTATATTGTTGATGAAAAAAAACTACAAGAAAAATGATTTAATTCTAGACTTTTTTTTTTGTTTTCAGCCAACGTTATTGTATATAGGGATGTCCAGATCTGATCATGTGATCTGAATCCAGGCCTGATCACGCAGTTTCAGACTCGATTGGAATCAGACATTACACACACACACACACATATATATATATTAGAGATGCCACAATTCACAATACAATATTGAACCGTTCGGTACGACATCCACCGTTCAATACGCGCTTGTGAATTGCAGTTTTTCCGGTTTTACGTTTAAATAATTTATGGACGCTTTATTTCTCTCCGAATTGACTGTTTGTGTGTGCCTGAAACTCCTCCCCGCGAGAAAATATTCAATCACTATGCTCTAAAGTTAGGGGGCGCTCCACCATCATTCCACACTTTAACATGGCGAGCGGCAGTGAAGTGAGGGAGCAATAAGCAATAATGCTGCAGTTAAACAAAATTATCCCAAGTTGCCAACTGTGCCCTAGTTTAAAGTTCCAAGTATGTACACTGAGGCTAATACGCCCGCACACCGCATTAACGCAGCGGCCGTTCCCATATCACGTCTTTTCCGCTTGCACGTTTGTTGTTTCTAATGTAAGAATATATGACAATATGCGCGCACACGCGGAGCAACGCGCTTGCATCTTTGCAGGCGCACGAAGTAGAAAACATCTCACGGTGAGAGTTGTACGTGCCTTTCAGTGCAGTGTAAACAAAAGATATGTTAGACGAATTAATTTAAGATGATTATGTATGCATGAACGCAGATGGCAACAACAGGTCATCTAAATAGCTCACCAAATATAAAGCTTGAATTTACATTAGACCTGATAACCGTCAAATTTTTATTTAATTTTTAATGAATTGTTGCATCCCTAATTGTTATGCAGTTCAAAAAATAACATATGAATGTGTCTGAATGTAGAAGAAGCCTACTTCAGCAATGCACTGCTTTTGTTGTGCTCTGAAATACAACATTTAAAAGTTCGTAAAAAAAAAAAAAAAAGTCTATTGTACAATGCACTGATGTTATGTAGTTTCAAAATACAATATATTAACATTTTAATGTAGAAAAAGCCAACGTGGGTGTCTTAAGGAGCAAAAATACAACATATATGGGCTCTTATATTGCTGTTGTGTTATCACTCATATAGCAAGTCATATCTCTCCGGCCCTTCGTTTGGGATGCTTTTCATGAACCGGCCCCCATGACAAACTAATTAAATAGCCCTGGTATAAACTAATCGAACGGAAACACTTCCAACATGACTGCACATCTGCGTCGCCATCACCCAGCAATATCACTGTCTGAAGGCAGAATAGCCAAGACAATAATAAAGTACCTCCATAAAACAACAATCCCTCACTGAATCCTTCCAGCAAACATATCCAACTGGTTCCGAAAGACATATAAAAATAACAAAGGCAGTGTTAAGTTTAATTAAGATGGTTTATTTATATTTACTGAGTACAAATGTGTTTATTTGGAATGGTCAATTTATGTTCATTAACTTCACATGTATGTTTATTTTTAAAATGTAGGAATTTATGTGTTGCCCAGTTTGTACATAGGCTACCCGCAGCGGTAAGATTTCAGTGTTAATTTTTTTATTATACAATACACTAGGAACTAGTGTACCTTTCTTGGCTTTGAAGTAAAATAAAGGGTAACACTTTATAATAACTACACACTATGAATCATTTATTAAGCATTAGCATCTAGTTAATTAATTATTTGTTAAGCATTAACTCTACATTAATAAACGTTATTAAGCAGTTTATTAATGCTTCTACAAATGCTGTATTCTTGACTTACAACCACATTTATAATGCGCTTAATAACTGTACTTTCATACTTTACTAATGATTTATTTTTCATTACTAAATTAAGCATTGCATTATTTACAAACCATTTGTATTTAAGAGTAGTTGGAGGTTTTTAAGATCATTCAGAATGAGTTAGTAAATGATTAATAAACTATTGAAATCAACATTTATATATCTTATTATTCAGGTGTATAGTAATAGTTACTATGCATGTTAATAAATGATTTGTTAACTCAACTTCATCCAGGTTTGTGACCTAATCTAAAGTGAGGACTATTTATGCTTTATAAATCCCTTATAAATGACAAATGAACAATAATCTTTACAATCTTATCTAAAAAGTAAAATTACTGTACAGTTTAAACATTGCTGAATAACAGGAGTGTCAAAATACAACAAAAATAGAAAAAAAAACAACAATATAATAATTTAACAATATAATAGGATGCAATGTTTAAACTGTACAGTAATTTTATTTTAGATAAGCTTGCAAAGATTTATTTTTCATTTGATACGTTTTGATTTGTGTATCTTTAAATGAATAGGAATGAATAATGTCGTTTATGTTCTTTTTTCCTGTTTAGAATTTAACTGAGCCTTTAATTGTCATTTATAAAGGATTTATAAAGCATAAATAGTCTTCACTTTAGATTAGGTCACAAAACTGGATGAAGTTGAGTTAATAAAGCATTTATTAACACATAAATTAACTATTAATATATGCCTGAATAATAAGAATTCATTCATTCATTCATTTTCTTGTCGGCTTTTGTCCCTTGCGGGGTCGCCACAGTGGAATGAACCACCAACTTATCCAGCACGATTTTACGCAGCGGATGCCCTTCCAGCCGCAACCCATCTCTGGGAATATAATAAGAATTATAAATGTTAATTTGAATAGTTTATTAATCATTTACTAACTCATTCTGAATGATCTTAAAAAACAACTAACTATGCTTAAATAAATGGTTTGTTAATAATGCAATACTTAATTTAGTAATGAAAAATAAATCATTAGTAAAGTATGAAAGTACAGCTATTAAGCGCATTATAAATGTGGTTGTAAGTCAAGAATACAGCATTTGTAGCTGCAGTTATAAACTGCTTACTAACGCTTATTAATGTAGAGTTAATGCTCAACAGATAACGAATTCACTATTTCCTAATGCTTAATAAATGGTTCATAGTATGTAGTTATTATAAAGTGTTACCAAATAAAGGAGTATTGAAATAAATCGTTTTTATTTTTTTCTCTTTCTTACTGTTCCTATTGCCTAAGCATAGAATAACAATAAAAAAAACACTTATGTGTTAAGCCATCAGAACCGAACCGAACCGAAAACCGTGTTAATAACCGAGGTAAGTATTGAACCGTGAGCTAACTGTATTGTTGCATCTCTAATATATGTATATGTATATATATATATATATATATATATATATATATACATACACACACACACACACATACATACTCACACATATACATACATATATATATATATATATATATATATATATATATATATATATATATGTATGTATGTATGTATGTATGTGGTGTGTGTGTGTGTGTGTATATATATATATATATACATACAGATATACACACACACATACATATATACATATATATATATACATTATATATATATATATATATATATATATATATATATATATATATATATATATATATATATATATATATATATACACATATATACACATATATACACATATATACACACACACACACACACACACACACACATATATATATAGGCAGTGCAGAATTATTAGGCAAATGAGCATTTTGACCACATCATCCTCTTTATGCATGTCGTCTTACTCCAAGCTGTATAGCCTCGAAAGCCTACTACCAATTAAGCATATTAGGTGATGTGCATCTCTGTAATGAGAAGGGGTGTAGTCTAATGACATCAACACCCTATATCAGGTGTGCATAATTATTAGGCAACTTTCTTTCCTTAGCAAAATGGGTCAAAAGAAGGACTTGACAGGCTCCAAAAAGTCCAAAATAGTGAGATATCTGGCAGAGGGATGCAGCACTCTTAAAATTGCCAAGCTTCTGAAGCGTGATCATCGAACAATCAAGCGTTTCATTCAAAATAGTCAACAGGGTCGCAAGAAGTGTGTGGAAAAACCAAGGCGCAAAATAGCTGCCCATGAACTGAGAAAAAGTCAAGCGTGCAGCTGCCAAGATGCCACTTGCCACCAGTTTTGCCATATTCAGAGCTGCAACATCACTGGAGTGCCCAAAAGCACAACGTGTGCAATACTCAGAGACATGGCCAAGGTAAGAAAGGCTGAAAACGACCACCACTGAACAAGACACACGAGCTTAAACGTCAAGACTGGGCCAAGAAATATCTCAAGACAATATTTCTAAGGTTTTATGAACTGATGAAATGAGAGTAAGTCTTGATGGGCCGTGGCTGGATCGGTAAAGGGCAGAGAGCTCCAGTCTGACTCAGACGCCAGCAAGGTGGACGTGGAGTACTGGTTTGGGCTGGTATCATCAAAGATGAGCTTGTGGGGCCTTTTCGGGTTGAGGATGGAGTCAAGCTCAAACTCCCAGTCCTACTGCCAGTTTCTGGAAGACACCTTCAAGCAGTGGTACAGAAGGAAGTCTGCATCCTTCAAGAAAAACATGATTTTCATGCAGGACCAATGCTCCATCACACGCGTCCAAGTACTCCACAGTCGTGACTGGCAAGAAAGGGTCTAAAAGAAGAAAAAACAACTGACATGGCTTCCTTGTTCACCTGACTGAACCCCATAGAGAACCTGTGGTCCATCATCAAATGTGAGATTTACAAGGAGGGGGAAAACAGTACACCTCTCTGAATAGTGTCTGGGAGGCTGTGGTTGCTGCTGCACGCAATGTTGATGGATTCTGTCAGTGTTTTGATCTGTTTCACCTTGGATGGCAGGCTTTTGAGTGTCCTTGCAAAGAAAGGTGGCTATATTGGTCACTGATTTGTTTTGTTTTGTTTTTGAATGTCAGAAATGTATATTTGTGAATGTTGAGATGTTATATTGGTTTCACTGGCGAAAATAAATAATTGAAATGGGTATATATTTGTGTTTTGTTAAGTTGGCCTAATAATTATGCACAGTAATAGTCACCTGCACACACATTATTCCTCTTAAAATAGCTAAAACTAAAAACAAACTAAAAACTACTTCCAAAATATTCAGCTTTGATATTAATGAGTTTTTGGGTTCATTGAGAAACCTGGTTTGTTGTTCAATAATAAATTAATCCTCAAAAATACAACTTGCCTAATAATTCTGCACTCCCTGTACAAGGTAAGCAGCATACACTGTAACACCATGTCCTAACAACATGCAACATGACAAGATGCCAGTGGACAGCAATTTGTTTGTATGAACCAGACACAATAAACAGAAACATTAAATACCAGCCATCCAGAAGCACAGAATAGTGCATTAACTGCAACTTAAATGAAATGGCTAGGCTTAGAAAGTAATTGATACATATAATACCCCGTTTAACATTACTAAAAGTACTGATTATGTTGAGTGACTGATATTTGAGTCACACTTCTAACATAATTTTCAAATGTTTACTTTATTTCAACATCTGAGGTAAAATATATGCTGCTGGTATCAATATAATCATTTAACACTAAAAAAAACACATAATCACTACTACCTGAGGTGATCCTTGTCATAGTAGTAATGCTGTTTTGCCATAGAAATCGTTTCTAAAATAGAAATTCCAGGAGATTCTTTGGACAAAACTCCTTATACATGAAGATTACATTTGTCATGTGTTGTTACAGTGTAGACTCAATAGCTGTAGCTCACGTTGGTGTAGTCACTTCGGCAACCTGGATTTGTGTCCTCAGAGGAGGGGCCAGATGAAAAAGTGTTTTGATTTTGAATTGCAATACCTAGTTAAACCACTGGGTGCCAATCTTACATACTGCACCTTTATATAGAAAGCAACTTGGCATCTGAACAGCATGTAAAATTATGCCATTTTTTAATATAACACATTATGTAATACGTAATGTAATATAATTTTTATCTTATTAAAATATGTAAAAATGTTTTATGCTTCATACTTTATTAAATATTTATATTTCATAAAAAATAAAATAAGTTAAAGCACTTAAAACCCTATATCAAAATGGCTGTATTAGCAGTCTTATGCTGAAAAGCAAACTGCAGTCCAATATTACTTCAAAGTTCCCTTTAAACTAAATGTTGCTGGTTTTAATATATGCATGTTAGCTTTGAAGTTATCTGTATGCTACAAGTATTCTCCTAATGTCCATACAATTAACTGTTTGCAGCTACGTAACTGTAAAATTACAGTATCTGTATTAAAAAGCAATCATCACAGTCATTTCACTTGGTCTTTAAATTCATGTAAAATATTAGACACACCGCTACAAACACAAAAAAAAACATCCACATGTTGAAAACATTACCAGATAAAACATTAAAGGCATAAGAAAGGAAAACCTGTAACCATTGACATTCATAGAAGAAAAACAAATAATATGTAGATCAATAGTTATTGGTTTTCAACATTCTTCAAAATAATTTATTTTGTGTTCAACAAAAAACAAAACTCAAAATGGTTTGTAACAAGAATATTACATTTTTTAAGTGAACTATCCCTTTAAATGCCTTAAAAGTGGAAGAGATTTCCATCAGTTAATCTAAGACAGTAAGGGATTACAGTTGTTTTAGATGCATGATATCAGCTAGAGAAATGATCATCGAGAGCTGGCCTTAACAATATACCTTAACCTCAGCAAGCCAGCGATGGGAATCCTTCTGAAGTCCAGGAGTCAGGGTGATGGCCTACAACAACACAAACATAAAACATAAACATAAAACTTCCAAAACTCCAACATTATGTATAACATTATTTAATGAGTTCCTTATGATTTTTATTTATTCCAATTATGTTTCCTGCAACACATTTAAAAATTTAAAGTTGGCATTTACCACTTTGTAATGTTGCCATTACTTTTCACAACACTTAAAAGATGTTTAGGGACTAAAGTGATTACGTTTTTCAGGTGTAATTTTGTCCCATTCTTCCTGCAAACAAGTCTTAAGGTTGGTAACAGTATGGGGTCTTCATTGTCGCATTTTTGCATTTTAAAATGCGCCGCACCTTCTCTGTTGGATACAGGTCGGGACTGCAGGTAGGTAGGTCAAGTACCTGTATCCTCTTCCTCCACAGGCAGGACTTTGTAATGTGTGCAGAATGTGATTTTGCATTGTCTTGTTGAAATATGCACGGGCATCCCTAGAAAAGATGTCTTCTTAAAGGCAGCATATTGTGCTGCAAAATCTCTATGTACTTTTGAGCAATAATTGTGCGATCACAGATGTGCAAGTTACCTATGCCAAGGGCACTGACAAAATCCCATACAATGACAGACCCTGGATTTTGGACTTGTTACTGGTAACAGTCTGGATGATCATTTTCTTCTTTGGTCCAGAGCACACGGCGTCATTTTCTCCCAAAAAAGACCATAATTCTGATTCATCTGACCACAGTACACGTTTTCACGGTGTGATGGTCCATCCCAGATGCCTCAGAGCCCAGAGAAGTTGACGATGCTTCTGGACACTGTTAACACAAGGCTTCCTTTGGCACAATAACTGGCGTTTTAACTGGCATTTGTGGATGTAACTACGTATTGTGGTACTTGATAAAGGTTTGCCACAGTGATCCTGAGCCCATGTGGTGATATCGCATATGGATGAATGAGAATTCTTGATGCAGTGCTGCCTGAGAGATCAGAGACCATGGCGGTCAGCTTAGGCTTGCGCCCTTGTCCTTTACACACTGAAATTCCTCCAGATACTTTGAATCTTTTAACTATGTTATGCACTGTGGAGGGTTAAATATCTTCCTTTTTTCTTTGAGGAACATTTCAATAATTGTCTCACATACTGTATTTGTGGCAAACTGTCGATCCTTGGCCCATCCTTGCTCCTAAAGAACTAGACCTTTCTTGTATGCTGCTGTTGACATCACCTGTTTCAAATCACATAATTTAAACCAATTTACTTGATTACTAGCCCTAAATTGCTTCCTGTCCTAACTTTTTTGGAATGTGTTACAGGTCTGAATGACAGGAAAGGATGAATATTTACAAATGAAATGAGTTGACCAAACAAAACGTGAAATTATTGGTGTTAATATTGTCTGCAATAAAATACAAGTTAAAGTAAATTTGGAAATCACTACGTTCTTTTTTTATTTGTATTTCCATACTGTCCCAACCTTTTCTGATTTGGGGTTGTATATATTACACATATTGGATTATGCTTTACAATTTAATTACTCCCTAAAAGGTAATTAGTTGAGTTACGTCCACACTTTTATGGCAAGTTATGCGTTACATTTCTTTTAAGTTACTTTTTAAATTTAACCTATTTTCTTATTAATAGAGGTGCCCTGCATTTAACAATACACTGTATAACCTACACCTTCATTTACCTTTGCTATATTCTGAGAACTTTCCGACCACAGAGCTATACATACTGTATAAACATATTATTAAGAGCTTAAAGCAATATGTTTGCAGCTTTTTGTAGGCCAGTCCTCCTCCAGTCATCCTCGCTGTTGCTCCCGCAACAAAAACACAGCGACTGGACATGACAGTAGCATGGTGACAGCATTAAATACGAACCAAGCAGAGACTTAAAAGTATTAATTTAACACATTGTGCCCAATATAGGCTTTATTTCCGGTATTAGTCATCCTGATCATGACAAATTGTTATTTTAACCAGATCTTCTAAGTGAACCGGCTGAACTAATCAAATTCACCAAATCAAATTGAATCATTTCAAATGATTTGCGTCTCCAGTAAGCACTTATCCACAAACTACCTACTTTTTAACATGCCTGATACCCCCTCTGACTATTTAAACCAATATATACTGAGTTATTCAGTTATTAGAACAGCACACTAATTTCAGATTTGAGAAGCGGTAAACCAATAATACTGCACATGCATGATTCAGCAGGTGAACCGAAGACAAACAGTACATGACAGCCTGCTGAGACTGAACTAAACTTGAACAACTGCAGCACGGGTAAACCTAGGGCATTAAAAAGAGGATCTAGCGAAACGTAAGTTAATTTCATAACAGAAAATCATAATTGAATTTAAATAAGTGAATCGTGCTTCAGTTGGATTGCAAAACTTAACTGTAAAAAAACTTCCCATCACTACTGTGTATCAAACCTCAGAAGCAGCCTTGCACACATATTGTAACATACTTAGGCCTGCTATCTTGTGGGCTGTGGTATTTGAATTTGAGGATGGGTAGATGGTAGTGGCAGAAAAGTGTGTTCATGTGTCCTCTGAATACGTATAAAACATTATCTTTGGTTGAGTTTTTATTATACAATACTTATTCTGATGATTTTGAATCTTGCACCTGACAAATATCTACATTTACAAAAAACTAAAGCTAACACTAAACTAATAAAAACTCAACTAAAACTAAGCAATTTCAAAATAAAGAAACAATAAAAACTACTAAATCTACCTCTAAAATCAAAACTACTTTAAACTGGTTTAAAACTAACTGAATTTGAAAAACAAAAGTCAAAATGAAATAAAAACTAAAACAAATAAAAAATCTAAAACTATTATAACCTTGGAGTAAGTATATACATCTCAAAAGCCACAGTATCCAGGGTAATGTCGGCATACCATCAAGAACACAAACCACATCAGGAGTAACTGTGGATGCAACAGCAAGCTGTCTAAAAGGGATGTCTGGGTGCTAACCTGGATTGTCTCCAAAAAACCTGCATATTTAAAAAAACTCATATTAAAATGTGCACCTCAACTCTCATTTTCCTCCAAAACTGTTCGTTGCTGTTCAATGGTCCCCAGCAGCAAAGATCTTGAGCTTTGGACAATGTAAAACAAGTATTGTTCTCTGAATCCACCTTCACTGTCTTTCCCACATCCGAGAGAGATACCGTGCTATTACTCTGCTAATTAAACCTTCACTCTCTGCTTTTACTGGTAGAATGTGCAATCAATGAAGATTGGCCACCAGGCTGGTCAAATTTAGTCATATAAAGTTCAACACTAAATTGGCCAGTGTTTCAGTTGAATCGTGCAACCCCTGTATGTATATATATATATATATACACACACACACACACACACACACACACACACAGCTGAAGTAAAAAATTATTAGCCCTCCTGTGATTTTTTTTTCATTTCAAACATTTCCCAAATTATGTTTAACAGAGCAATAATTTTTTTCCACAGTATTTTCAATAATATTGTTTCTTCTGGAAAAAGTCTTATTTGATTTATTTAGGCTAGAATAAAAACTGTTTTTAAAACCATTTTATGGTCAATATTATTAGCCCCCTTAAGCAATATTTCAATGCAGTTTGAACTGCGCTCTTCACAGAGTGCTGTTCAAAACGCATGCACAAAGATGCCTTCAAAATGCATTGGTCCACATGGTTGATCGGCAGCTGAAGGATTTGCACTCCTAGGACTTGTTTTCTTGATTTTTCGACAGAATATTCTTTAATATACTTTTCAACTCTTAAAGACAAAGACAGCCATCTGCAGCTAAAAATAAGTTTTATCCTTAAATGTTAAATAACTTTTGATCCGCTAATTCAATCTGTACAATTCCAAAGTTGCATTTTAACATAAGATGAACTTGGTTTGTGTCTCTGGACAAATCAGACATGGTTGTTGATGCATTGTCCCTCATCCATGCCCAGATTGGTTTCAAACTGTTCTTTACTCAATAAATAAGCATAGGTTTTGTCTTGCGAACCACCAATTAACATGTTTTTGGTGAACAACCAGTGTAGGAAACACGGGATGTAAATGCACGCACAGACAAAAAAATAAAATAAAAATAAAAATAAAACGTTTTTAATGGAATATTCTCATTCTAAGCACTTTTGGATGACACAACAGCACAAAAAACAGCTGTACAGCAAGGACAAGTTATTGGTCTTGCTGTTGTCAAACGACTCAAATGGTATGGTTCGACTGGTTTGAGTCCAACGCGAATATCTGATGCAGCGAGGAGGATTATTGCCATTGATCCATTTGAAAACTTTGAAAGTTAGAGATCATCTATAATGTTTTTGCTTGTGAGTTTGTCTGTTTTTTGTTTGTTTTTTGGAACAGAAGAGTTTAGATGTGGGTTTGCATTTGTCTTTTTTAGTGCAGAGAGAAAGTCGAGTTTAGATTCATTGAATAAACATTTGTTTGCTGATCCCATTATATGTGTTAAATATTGTTATGGGATTTAGTGGAAGAATATATGCTTAGCTATAGCTCAATTTGTAGACATTGCATTAGCAATGCCAAGGTTGTGGGTTTGATCCCAGGGCAAGCAAGAAGTGATAAAAATGTGCATCCTCAATTTTTGTACTTTGTCGCGGTGATAAAAACATCTGCCAAAATCTGTAAATGAATAAGTAGATATACTGTACTTGTAGATATATGTGTAAAATGAAGAAGTAAATATAATAAACAAATATATACTAGAGCACAGCAAAAAAAAAAAAAAAACACAAACACACAGACACAGACAGACACACACACACACATATATATATATATAGAATATATATACTACTACTACTACTACTACTACTACTACCACCACTACCACTACCACTAGAATAACATTGAAATAAATTGCTTAAACTTGCTCAGGGAATGTTGTATGTAGACAAAATGTGTGTTGGAAGTGTACGTTCTAGTATAACTTTATAAAGAAACTAAATCAAACTGAGATTTTGTTTGCATTACATGTAAAAACTACCACATTTCTTACAATTCTATGTTCAGATTGCTGTCACTCCTACTTTAAATAATAAGGTGTTGTCCAAAGTATGTAATGAAGTATTGTAAAACGTGTTTGGTAAGCAAAAGTGTGTGTGAGTACCTTCAAGTTTGGCATCTGACAAGAACTGGCAGGCTGAGTCAATCTGAGCCCCTGTGGCATGAAGGATGGATTCCTGCTCTGTTTGGAGACCGGTGAGCCTCTCTTGTAGCTCTGCCATAGAGTGCTCTGCAGAGTGTCTCCTCTCCTCCTCCCTCTTTACTAGCTTCACCTACATAGGATACATTAAAAAGACATCTGATATACATAATAGGGTCTAAAACTTTTTTTTGCCAAACATGTCAATAGCCATTGACGTAAAAAAAAAATGTACCAACCAATTTAGATTTACCAGCCATGAAACTCTTTTTTTTGCAAAAACAGGCAGTTTGTACTACTACTACTACTACTACTACTACTACTACTACTACTACTACTACAACTACCACATGAATTAATCATATTTACAATGTTTTTAGTTCATCATTGCTGAACATTTTAGAAAAAGATGAATAAAAATAAACATATCAATGCTATAGATCATAAAAAATTCCCCTGCAGTTTTTGTAGTTTCTTTTAATAGTAACTTAACTCATTTTATTGACTGAAAGTCAGACAGTCAATCCAGAAATCTCATTTTCACACACATTTTGATTACAACTCATCCTCAGACAGGAGTCTTGACTCATGGTTGCACAATTACTAAAACACTAAACACTCTTTAAGAGCAAAGGTTTTCTGCTGCTCTCACTTTAGGACATAAACAGACTATCCTTCTCAAACTGTTCACTTTGATTTTAGACCAAACAGTGTTTAATAAACACCTAGACAGGCATTTTAACTGCATTTGGGAGCAATACACTATAAAAGTGAACTGAATTCTGTCCTCTCGAGCTGTTTGAAGAACAGGTTTCTCTCTGTGCGGTCAGTCACTGGAAGCAGCTGTCAGTTTAAACACCTTTCGATGCTGGTGAACTCCAGGCAGATGCGGATCCACTGTTTGAAAACCCCGTACTAAAGCATGAAAACAAGTTGCCAATGTTTTTTTTTTCCTATTAATATCTTGTGGCGAGACTGGAGGCCTCTCCCAATTGTTTTTTTTTTTTTGAAGCACCACTAGAGGGACCTAGTCTGACCTGCCTTTCCTACACTTCCGGGGTCAAGAAGGAAACGGAAGTTCAGGGGGGAAAAAAAGAATATAAAAGAGGAGTTTTTCAGGAGTAAAGTTGACAGAGACAGTCGGACAGGAACAGTGGTGGAGAGGAGTTGAGTAGTTTTTTCTTTTGGGTGTGTTTGTTGATGTGGATGCGAATGAAGAAAAGAATTGTGCGAGAGTGAAGAGTTATCTGACTTGGCGGGGTGAAAGAAACAAAAGTTGTGTCATGTAGCAAGAGTGGACGTGGTGTGCCCAGCAACCTCAACAAGTGATCATTGTGTGAGCGAGTGGTCTCCTGAATCCTCGGTGGAGATAGTGGAGAGCTGGATCCTTCCCTGAAACCAACGGATGAGTTCGACTGGTGGGAAGAAGCCTCCCAAAGGAAAACCGATCGAGGGGTGGAGCTGTACCAATCCACACTGATAGTCGGGTCAGTTCATTACATCCAATAAATGATACACCCACACTAAAAGTCTTCCTCATACTGCAATACCATAAAACAGGCTCGTCATGTACATTTTTCCATCCCAGTACTCTCCCTAAAACAAGCCCAACTTATTATTTAACCCCTTTTGTTTGTTGTTTTTGATATATTTCTTTTACCTCTGCCACTATAAAGTTTGTTGATTTTGATTGAGTGTTCCCACAGTGATGTTAATGCTGCTTTGTGAAATACATTTTTTTCTGAGTCGATTCCAAGTTTGTTTGAATTATTATTTGAAGAGAATCTTTACTTTCTTTATTTTGAATTGTGTAATGGTGGTACTTATGCCTTACTGTGGCTAACCTGAGTTTATAATATTATTGGCAAGATAAACTTGTCTGGCGCCCAAAGGTTGTTAAAAACAAAACTGATAATTATATATATATTTTTTTTGTCGAGGTCCGCTGGTAGTAGGAACAAAGGACCTGGAAAAAGCTCACCTCTCAGTTCATATGTGGACTAGCGGTAGGGCGTTTGAACAACCTTTGGGCGCCAGACAAGTTTATCTTGCCAATAATAATACTGTATATGCTCTGGTTAGCCACAGTAAGCCATAAGTACCACCATTACTCCACATCCATCGGCCCGGTGCACTGGCATAGCGATATGCCACAGGTGGCTGGAGGCTGGACGCCAAATTATCAATAGGACACCTGCATTCAGTCTCATGAACGAAGGTCTCAAGGGGTTTGGAATGACACGATGGAGAGGTGTGCAATATTGTCGGACAGGTGGACGGGAGCGACAGTGGCCGGGGTTTCAGCGTTGTATGTCAGCTGTGCTTCGCGCGCTGTGCCCGGTGGAGACTCAGGAGAGCTGATCACTGCTGCTTGTAAGCTGGGGGTGGCTCATCCTCCAGGATATCCTCTCTTCACCATGATGTCTTCTTTGATGCTCTCACTGCTGCCTCTCAGCTCTCCGGTTGTGTTGTGCTGTGTTTGGGACTGGGGCGAGTGGAGCCCTCTGCAGGGTGGTGTTTTCTTTGTGACAATTGTGAAAATATTTTCTTTGTGGGAAAGAAAAAAAAAGAGGAAAAAAAAAATATATAATTATCTGATATACTTTTCACATTTAATGATTTTGTTTTTGCCCAGTAGTTCATTCTAGAGTAAATGGCTGCTGCTACCCCACCTTCCCCATCTACTTTGTCGGATATGGAGCCTCTTCCTGATATTTTAACTCCACTATGGACCTCAGCAGTGCACCTGTGAGTCCATCATCTCTCCCTAGTGTATCTGACAGGTATAAACATGCATATTCCATTTACCCCAGTGGGCATCATTGAACCCCGTATTCCACTGGCTTCTTCCTATTCTCTTACTGGTGTTACTCCAGTGCATGCACAATCTGGGGAATCACACCTGGAGAATATGCAGATGTGTACTACAAGTGAAGAGGAATCTGCAGATAGTCAACATGATCTTCCACCTGTTTTACCAACTCCGGGAGGAGAAATACAATATATTACCAATCAAGTTCAAGGAAACTGGGAAAGTATGGCTGACTGCATGAAGAAACAGGGAAAAACAATGGATGAACTTGCGCAATATTTAAAAATCACTTTTTTGGCTCATGAAAGTAAACTCACCAGCTTGGCCGTGAAACTAGAGGAAAACACTAGTCATGTCATAAGTCTTTCAACAACTGTACAACAAAAAGAAGAATCTGAAACTGATCAACTGACAAAAGCGGTGAAACAAATGATTAGTGATGAAGTTTAGAAGGTGGAAAAAACTGTTGTATCCGAAATGCAGTTCATGGTACACCAACTCCAGGCAGAACTTCAACAAGACCTAAAAACTGATCAGCACATATTTCAAAAAGAGCATAATCACCTACTTTCATAACTTCAAAAGCTGCAATAAAGTGTCAACCAAATTGACAAAATTCCCACGTGTGTGAAAGAATTGAGAGAGGAACAGAGAAACAACTTCAATATCTTACCCAGAAAATTGATGCACAGAAACCACCTGCTGCAAGCACCACCATGCCGTTAACTTCATCTGACCCTCCTCAATCCCCTTCGCCATCATCAACACCTCTTACCTCTACTTTAAGTAAGAGTGACCATATTAAGCTGACTTTTCCCACTTTTGGACAGACATCTGACGATTTTGATCCCTCTTATATGTAACAAAATGTCAAGACTTGTGACAAGCCACCTTTCGTACTGTCCTTCATGGAACAGCTAGGGATTGGTGGGAGATCAGACGTTCCAGCATACTTACATGGAGTGATTTCAAGAGTGCATTACTGTCCGCATTTCTATCGGAGGACTACGAAGATGAATTAGCTGAACGAGTGAGAACCAGAGTACAAGGGGAAAAAGAATTCATCAGAGATTTTGCATTTACCTATAGAGCTCCTCTGCAAGAGGTGGAAGACAGATCTAACTGAAAGTGAAATGGTCAATTAATACTCAAAAACATTAAGCCTTACCTGGCAAGCCCAGCTGCGCAGTCGGGTGCATACTGTGGAGGAGTTAGTCAAGTTAGGACATCACTTGAAAGATTATGAACAACAGCTTCGGTACAAATGTCGCATGGGATTTAAACTTCCACTTCATCCTGCTTTCGTCCCAAGATCCGCGTCTAACCGACCTGAGAGAGGAAAAAATACCAGGTCAGTGTTGAGATGCCAAGGACAGCATCTGCCGGGAAAGTGTCCACAGTATATTTCTTCACCATCATCTCAGTCAGCTGGTTCACCGGAGGCTACCCTCAAGCCTCCCTATTCTTCTCAGGGAAGAGGAGGTCAATCCTCTAACAACTCTGTGTCAGCCACACAAATACAGAAGTTTCCAGCCATCACCAAGAAATCTTCAACTTCCGTAAATTCTGATCCACTTATGGCAGTACCACAACAGTTAATAATCCCTATCAGTATTGGAACATGGAATGGGAAGGCAATTGTAGATACTGGTGCAAGCTACACACTCATCCACGAAGTATCATAACACCAGCTCAATTCATCAGATCCACTTTATTCATGGTCCAATGGACCCCTTTATCTGGCGAATGGGGAGGCAGAGACTCGGTTGGGTTGGACAAATATCACCATTCAACTCCATGACCAAGAGTTAATCTTACCTGCTGCCATTTTATCTCTCAAGCTCTCGCCTACGCCGTTGTCTTGGGGTTGGATTTCATTTTCTTTAGTGGATTGCAGTTGAATGTCACTGACCAGTAAGTGTAGCCCTGCAAGGGAGATCTGTTTCAGCCAGGTAGGGCAACTTTACCAACGGAAGTGTACATCCAGAAAACCGGCGAACAGGAAAAACAACACAAATTTGTCCTTATTAGTGCAATTCCTCCATCCCTTCCAATACCCATGATACCTCCTGACGACATGAAAGAACAAATGTGGCAGTGCAGTGGATAAAGCTTTTTTACCTCCAGATGGTAAACAGCAGTTGCTCCATATCCTAGAGAGCAATCCTCAGGGTGTGCACTCTCTGGACTAGACGTACTGATGTTCTACAACACCGCATATACACTTCATTGTCAACGTACCCATTGAACAAAGACCCACACCGGATTATCCCCCACTTAAACAACGGGCTATGGAAGAACAGCTGGAAGAAATGCTGAGATAAGGAATTGTTGAGCCATCCCACTCTGGGTGGGCATCACCAGTGGTCCTTGTACCCAAAAAACGATGGTAAGCTGCGTTTCTGTGTGGATTACAGGAAGGTAAACTCTGTTATAGAGAGTGATGCTTATCCCATTCCAAATATCACTGAAATCCTGAAGTCCATGTCTAGAGCAGCAATACTATCCAGTATTGACCTTAACAATGGCTATTGGCAAGTTATCATGGATCATGACAGTAAAGCTAAGACCGCCTTCATCACTTCTGCTGGTCTGCATCAGTTTAATGTCATGCCCTTTGGTCTAAAATATGCTCCCGCTACTTTCCAGAGACTTATGGAGACGGTCCTGGGGGATCTACGGAAAAAAAATTGTTTAGTCTATATCGATGAACATTAATATTACTCCCCTTCAATCACTCAACATTTCCATGATCTTCAAATGGTCCTTCACAGATTGGAGGCTGCCGGCCTCACTATAAACCTGAAAAGAGCAAATTCTGCCAGCAAGAACTCACGTTCCTGGTACAATGTTGTAAGTGTTGAGAAGGCAATCTGCAGCAGACCCATGTAAGACAGAGGCCATTCATTCGTATCCGGTACCAAAAAACCTAAAGAAGGTACAGAGGTTCCTTGGTTTGGCTGGATGGTACCATCAATTTGTCCCAAACTTTTCCAGGATAGCTGAACCCCTAAATTTTTTGAAAAAGAAAGGAAGACAATTTCAGTGGACAAATCATTGCCAACAAGCCTCTGATGAGCTAAAAACTTGCCTTACTTTCCAACCGATACTGGGCCACCCTGATCTACAAGTTCCCTTTACCGTTTACATGGATGCCAGTGACTCTGGATTAGGTGCCATCCTGGGCACAGCGTAAGCATGCTGGCCAAGAAATAGTCATCGCATATGCCAGCAGGGTTTATATCTGGAGCAGAGGTCAACTATACAGCTACAGAAAGGAATGTTGGCAGTCGTATGGGCCCTAGAAACATGGCAACATAATTTGGAACATAAACTTTTCACAGTTGTCACCGACCACGCTGCTCTACAATGGGTAATGGGTTCCACCAAAACTAACAGCCACCTCATCCGATGGGTCCTATGGCTACAAAAATTTGATTTTATTATCGAATACAGAAAAGGCAAACTGAATGTAGCCCCAGATGCACTCTCCAGGTTTTCTCAACCCTCCAGTTGTTACCTGTACTCCAACCATAAAGATCCGGATTTGCCTGTATCAGATGATGTCTTATGGGAAGAGCAGCACAAAGATACAGACATTGTGAAGACACTGAAAGCAGCTGCAGAATCAAATGCAACTTCGTTAGACCAATACGAGGTTGTGAAAGACAAATTGTACCAGAAAACTCACCTGCCAAATAATCAGCTGCACTACAGAATATATGTACCGAAGTGCCTCCGCCCATCTCTACTACAGTATTATCATTCCGCCCCAGTAAGTGGACATGGAGGTATCTTTAAAACATACAAGAGACTACAGGAAATAGCTTTTTGGCCTGGCATGTGGTCTGATGTTAAACAGCATGTAAAAAGACGTACAAAATGCCAAACAGTAAAACAGGATAATCAGAAACCAGCCGGTATGTTACAACAGACTACCACTACTTACACAAATCAGATGCTTGGAGTTGACATCATGGGTCCTCTGCCAAGAAGTTCCCAACAAAACGAATACCTGCTTGTTTTTGTGGATTATTTCTCACGTTGGGTTGAGTTATTCCCCATTCGTCAGGCTACTGCTCAATGTGTTGCCACAATTTTCAGAAAAGAAATCCTGACTAGATGGGGAGTACCAGATCATATCCTCTCTGACCGTGGCGTTTAGTTTATGTCATCCGTATTCAAGGAATTTTGTGAGAAATGGAATATCACCCCCAGACTCACTACTGCATATCATCCACAAACTAACCTCTTGGAAAGAGTAAATCCTACACTCAAGAACATGATGGCGGCATATGCTGATGACAATCACAAAAAGTGGGACCAGTTCTTACCTGAGGTTCGATTTGCATTGAATTCAGCTGTTCATGAAACCACTGGTCTATCTCCTGCAGAACTTCAACTTGGCAAAAACTCCAAGGACCAATGGATAAGATGCTGTCTGAGACTAACCTGCTTCCTGATACTGACTCATATGATGTAGTCCAACACATTCATCAACTGCAAACTCAAGCACAAGAACACAGTAAAAACCAAAACGAGACAGATTTATTACAATACAAATACAAATTTCAATAAAAACAGAAGAGAAGTAATCTTCAAAAATAAAGACCGGGTATGGTTGCGAAACTTTCCACAGTCAAGTGCAAAACATAATTTTAGTGCAAAATTGGCCCCAAATTGGAAAGGACCATACAGTGTCTTGAAGCAGCTGGGTCCTCTAAATTATAAAATATCTCTGGAAGACAGTGGAGAGGATGTTAGGACTGCACATGTGTGTAATTTGAAATTGTGTTTTCCAACTGCGGAAGAATTAGAGTTACAAGAAAAACAGAAACTTGTGGAGTTGTTTCAGGAGGTCTCTGATGAAGAGGACTTCATAGGATTTTAATCTGTGTATTTTTCAACAACCATGGGTTGTTTTTTTTTCAAGGGGGGAGAGTGTGGGCAGACTGAAGGCCTCTCCCAATTTTTTTTTTTTTTTTGAAGCACCACTAGAGGGACCTAGTCCGACCTGCCTTTCCAAAACTTCCGGGGTCAAGAAGGAAACAGAAGTTCAGGGGGAAAAAACGATATAAAAGAGGAGTTTTTCAGGAGTAAAGGTGTGGTTGAGTTGACGGTGACAGTCGGGACTGGAACAGTGGTGAAGAGGAGTTGAGTAGTTTTTTCTTTTGGGTTGCGATTGTTGATGTGGTCGCGGAATGAAGAAAAGAATTGTGCGAGAGTGAAGAGTTATTGGACTTGGCGGGTGAAGAAAACAAAAGTTGTGTCGTGTAGCAAGAGTGGACGTGGTGTGCCCAGCAACCTCAACAAGTGATCATTGTGTGGGCGAGTGGTCTCCTGAATCCTCGGTGGAGATAGTGGAGAGCTGGATCCTTCCCTGAAGCCAACGGATGAGTTTGACTGGTGGGAAGAAGCCTCCCAAAGGAAAACCGATCGAGGGGTGGAGCTGTACCAATCCACACTGATAGTCGGGTCAGTTCATTACATCCATTAAATCATACACCCACACTAAAAATCTTCCCCATACTGCAATACCATGAAACAGGCTCGTCGTGTACATTTTTCCATCCCAGTGCGCTCCCTAAAACAAGCCCAACTTATTATTTAACCCCTTTTTGTTTGTTGTTTTTGATATATTTCTTTTACCTCTGCCACTATAAAGTTTGTTGATTTTGATTGAGTTTTTCTGTGGACTAGCGGTAGGGCGTTGAACTGCAGTGCTGGTGGCCTGGGTTCTAATCCCGCCGGGAGCGGTTTTGTTAAAATTCATTATTTTTCTTTTCTTTTATTGAAAAGAAAATTAAGACTTATTTATTACACCACCACCATTACAATCTGTTCATGCTGGCCCATGACATTATGGTCCTTTGAAATAATCACAAGTAAAGAGGGAACATAGCAGCTGTCTGTAGTTTTGTCATTTATTAAATATTGATATAGACAAAAGTACTATGAAAATGATACCTGGTGACACTTTATTGTGACGGTCCATTTGAGTATAAATAGACTGTCTGCTTAATATCTGTTGATACTGCTCTTTCAACAGACATTTAACTGACTATAAGAAACTTTGCATGTACATGTCAACTTACACTAACCCTAACCTCAACCCTAGCCCTAAACCCAACCTAACAGTCGACTTATAATATAATGAGAATTAGTTGGCATGTACTGTAGATGCAATGTAACTTAAATTCAGCAGACCATTAAAATAAAGTGTGACCAGATACCTAAATGCTGATTTGTTTTTTTCATTATTTGATGTGTACAATACTAACCTTTTCCCATTTTGGAATTACAATACAGACTACTGCCACTTGCAAGTATGGAAAGGTTCATCCTATCATGAAAAAATACATTCTAGTTTCAGTAAGCTTGTTTGATCGAGATCCCTAGACCAGGGGTGCCCAAACATTTTCACTTGAAGGGCCAAAAATTGAAATATCATTGAGACCCATGGGCCAATGGTAAATATTCATTCATTCATTCGTTCATTCATTTTCTTTTTTCCTGCCTCCAATCTTCAGTTGGCTTTTATTAATCAGGCCACAGCCGAATGAACCGCCAACTTATCCGGCACACATGTTTTACACAGCGGATGCATTTCCAGCTGCAACCCAACACTGGGAAACACCCACACACTCTTGCACACACTCGCATACACTACAGCCAATTTAGCTTATTCAATTCACCTATAGCGCATGTCTTTGGACTGTGGGGGAAACCGGAGCACCCGGAGGAAACCCACACCAACACGGGGAGAACATGCAAACTCCACACAGAAATGCCAACTGACCCAGCCGGGGTTCCAATGGTAAATATACCAAACCATATTACATTAAAAGGTAATTTCCTAACTTATTTATAATAGTTTAAAAATAAATTGAAAACAAGGTCAGTTTTTGAAAACAAAAAATGCAAAATGCAAAACAATTTAGGTGCTATTTAAAATAAATTTGTAATGAATGTTATTTTACTTCTATTTTAATGAATTATGCCATAAAGGACATGCAAACATGTTGCTATAAACTCTACTGACTGAACAAACATCTGAGCTACTGAATGAGAGTATGGACTGATAGGAGAGAGCTGTTTTAATGGAATTTGATACAGCATGCCGAATGAAAAGAAAACTTTTTTTTTTTTTTTTTTTTTTTGTACGGCATAAATGATGACAATGATGAAGGGTCTGTGTGTCTCCAGGAATTTACTGTTTGTGTGCGCGCACTTGGAGGAGATGTGTGTGCCTGTGGTGCTTTACTGACTCGGTAGGTGCAGAGAATAGTGTCAAACATCCTCCATCATGCTCCATCATAACATCACAACTCACGAGACAACTTTTCACCTTGACGAGAAATGATCGCCGTGATTTAGTCTCACGAGATCTCGTAGCCCGAGATCTTGTCACACCCCTAATATACATTTATATAGTTTTGTTACAGTATAATCATTGTAAAGAACAGGATTCTTGACATAATGTATGCAGTCTATTCAGTACCAAACACCACCATACTCCATAATTCCAGAAATATCATATTATGCAATTTCATATTGGAGCTCTAGAAAAAGTCTTTACCGTAATTTTACTATAGAAAAATTGCTAATTGGATAAGTGAAACTGGTAGAAAATCAGAATTACCTTTACATTCAGCTCTTTTCTGAGGACGTTGTATTTGCGGAGGAGCTGAATAAGACTCTCCTCTCTGGTGCTCAGCTCCTCTGTTAGTTTATCACATTCAGTCTTCATTTTGTCCAGCTTTAGCTGAAGAACTCTCCTCAGTTCACCATCTGCTAATGCCTCTGACTAGACACACAAACAATATTATCACACAGTCACCAACTGTAAGAAATCAATGCACATTTTTAATTAAACCATTAGTCCATTTTTTCTTGTCAATGTTTGAAAAAGGGCTCGAAAGTGAGAGAGAGAGAGAGAGAGAGAGAGAGAGAGAGAGAGAGAGAGAGAGAGAGAGAGAGAGAGAGAGAGAGAGAGAGAGAGAGCCTTGATGGACTTTATATAGCTGTTGTGAATTTATGTTTGAGTGAAGCACATGATGCAATTTTTTGTTTGGAACTGTAAGAATTACAATAAAAGTTATAAGCCTCTGTACGACTGATCCTTCCTACCTTTGTTAAACCTGCATTGCAATGTCAATAAAACATGGATCATGAAATATATAAGGCTGAATTTAAACTGAGGGTGAATGACTTCTAACAATGTACAAAGAGATTTAATGGTAAACATAACCTTAAGGTCTTTGACAAGAGCCTCTAGTTCTTCACGCTCTCGCTGGTATAATGTCAGCTTGTTGTGTACTTCTCTGTCCTGTTCTGCTTTTCCTTCTTGCAAGTGACTCAGCTCCTTTTGATGCACCTGCCTCTCCAGATACAGCTGTCGTCCAAAAGAGGAGCTCTCTTCCTGAGCCGCAGTGAGCTGTATTTCCAGGTCCTTCTTAGAGCTCTCTACCTCAGCCAGTCTAGTAGTGAGATCAGTTTTTGCAGCTATCATGTTCTTGTGTAAGCCCTGGAGATCCAGCATAGATCTCTGATCCACCTCCCTCCTCTGTTCCAGCAGGTCAACACGCTCCTGCAACCTGATGTTTTCCTCTCTCATCTGGAGCTGTAAGGAAATCTGCTTCTGGGTCTCTTCTTCTAGGTGTCTCATGTTTTCCTGAGCCTCTTGGAGCTTTAGTTCTAAAGTAACAAGCCGAGAACGAGCTTCAACTAGATCCACTTCACATCGGTGTACATCCTCTTCACGCTGAGCAAGACTTCCGAGGGCATCTGCGAGCTGTCTGCGTGTCCTTTCAGTCTGCTGGCTAAGAATGCCTGCTCTTTCTTGGTTCTAAAGAAGAAAACAAACTACTTACACATGCAACATAAATGCAACATAAATAATGCAAATATCATAAATGAATGCAGATGTATTTCTATGCTGCCGTTTTAAGCCCCAGTCAGATCACACAAATTTGTCACAATTTCGGCATGATTTCCTTGATGTAGGATGCCGTGGGGATTCTTAAACGACAAATGGGCGTCGTGACACAAGATTCAAAAATTTCTTCTCGTGTAATGTGGCATAGTTCACGACAACCGATACCATGCCTGCGACGCCTCACGACATCATCGCAGAAAGTCTAGCACGTTTCATTTTTTCCTCATTCTTCATGACGAGTTCCAACATGTGGGTGACACTGTGCAATAGGAGCACATAATTTCTCGGTTACATCAGTGGGTGCTGCATATTTACTTACAGGTGGGTCATGGGTGGATAAGATAATAATAATAATAATAATAACAATAATATTAATAATTAATAATAATAATTCCTTACATTAATATAGCGCTTTTCTAGACAATCAAAGCGCTTTACACATTGAGGGGGAATCTCCTCATCCACCACCAGTGTGAAGCTTCCACCTGGATGACGCGACGGCAGCCATATTGAGCCAAATTTATAATTTCACCTCTTTCCGAGTAACCCGAAGGTCTGTTCTGAATGAATAGTGAAAATAAAAAGGGATATTGGACCTCATGTTCAGCTAAGTTAAGGGAAATGGCACTAGTTAGCTAACGTTTTCTTTCACAAACACACATTTTAGATGCCATTCATCAAACTCAAGTTAATGAATTGATTCTTTCATTATAGTAGACTTGTCACAATACAAAATTGAGTGCCCCCGGCTGACCTCACTAACACCACTTCCGGCAGCAACCTAGCTTTCCCATGTGGCCTCCCATCCAGGTACTGACCGGGCGCAGCCATGCTTAGCTTCAGTGGGTGACCATGTGAGAGCTGCAGAGAGCCAGCTTAACCAAGATCTTAACCAAGAGATTGCATAACCAAGATATATCATTGGTTTTGCAAACTTTAACTACCTTTGCTAAAATATTAAGGTGTTTTAAGCAATTTTATCTAACAGACTGTCACAAATATGAAGACATCTTCATTCTCACAATGAGTTTCTGAGTTCTCTCATCTCAGTTTGTTCTTTCCATGTAATCTAAGAACATGTTCAGTGCTGTGAATACATTGCAAAAGCATGTCCTGCTTATTAAAATTTGTCATTAATAGTGAAATATAGGCTTCTTTGAAACTGTGAATATTTCTCTTAAATTTCTTTAGGATAGATTATCATTTTATGTAACAAACCAACACAATCTCATGGCAATTTGTGTTTTGGCGCATATAGCCGACTTATTTTGAAGCTAATTACCTCAAATGTTATTGGTTTTTCTTGTTTATACTGTAGATAACTGATCAACAAAAGATATATTAAAATTAAGTAAAAAATTATAGCAAATTAAATTAGTTTCAAAAAGATATTTTTTTTCCGGGAAAAATATGCAAATATTTTTTTTTGTGCCCCTTCACTACTCAACTATAGAGGTGGATGATTTGTTTTGCTCTGGGGAAAATAATGATTTAATGAATGCTTTACTGTAATTGTATCACAAATCTCAGTTATATATTTGTTCATTTTTTAATATGTCATTATATTTAAGATTAGGTCTTGAGCATCTGGTTTTTCCTTGCTGCTGTTTATGTGCTTTTATTTTCTCTGTCTCACTCACGGCAAGTTCAGGTGAAGAAGTGTTTAATAAGAAATCCATGCTAGAAAAATATACATTTAGATTTCAAAGAAAATATCTTAATATTAAAAAGGAATCATAAGTCCTATACATGTTGTAACGGATGTCCTTAAATAATGTAGTTATTATTTGTCTGCAAGCATCAGTGTTTATTGAGATTGAAATAAGATATTTTAAAAAATGTAATTGAGATAAGAAATATTGTTATAGCAACACTTGTGACTGCTTTAGGAAATAACGCTTCGTGAAGGAACGTGTAGTCTGGCACATTTGTTACTCACGACAAGTCAAGTTCTTATCAAGAAAAATAAAATAATAATAAATAAATAATAAAAAAAATAAATAAAAATTGCATAATCTGAGATGGTGACTTTCGTAAATGACAATAAAAATCATGTGAACTGACCGTGGCTTTACATTAATTTACAAGTTAAATTGTATAATTTAATGATTAATAATAACTGGTCAAAAATAAAATGAAATGGGAAAAAAAAAAACATTTATGCGTTGGTTGACAGCGCTGACTGTCATATAGCCCAGTGGTTCTCAAACTTTTTCAGTCGAGGGCCCCTTTGTGCAGGGCGAATCCTTTTGGGGCCCCCCAAAAAATAAAACGACGTAAAAAAACTAAAACTTAAATTAACAACTTTACTTAAAACATTTTACATTTTACTATTCATGGATCTGGATTGTTTTTTGTGAGATGACATGGTTTCAGTGCTTCAATCAATTGATCAAATCTTCAAGCGCAGTGTTCACTGTGGTCTGTTCTCACCATATTTTGTGTACGAGTCATCACGTTTACACAGTTTTTTTCATGCTAGGCTCTTCTGTATTAACCCTTACAGCCAAGAGTCTAAATTTATCTAAAGATTTAAAGTTTTAAGGGGTCTGTCATTCATCAACCTATTAATGGTTAACAGTTAACTGTACTGATGTAACTAGCAATACTACAATGGAGGTTGTAGTGGTTCAGTGTGTTGAAGTTTTGTCTTGTTTATATTCCTTTTTTTTGTGCACAACATAATTTACTCAGGTCGACAATCCTGACGTACACTGATAAAAAATATTTTCCTAAATGAATTCTAGAATGGAATTATTCAAATTCAGAGGCACATTTAAACCACTTAAAATGCAAAGAGCCACACGTTTTACTTTGCATAACTTTAGCAGTTTTGCTGACTTTAAAATGCTTATTACCAATTTGTTCTATTAAAAATAATACTTAACATTACATTTCAATTAGTTAAATTGAAAAAAAAAATGTAAGAAAAAGTGGATTAACAGCTTGAATAAATTGCATTTATACTCAGAGTATTAAACTTTGAGCAGATATGTTGAGCAATATTGAATATAGAGCACTATTAATTTATATTATTTAATAATTCATTAGCCCTATATAACACAAACAGATACATTATATTTTTATCAGTGGTGGAAAGAATACTGAAAGATCATACTTAAGTAAAAGTACCATTACTTGCCTATAAATGTAGTGCAAGTAGAGTAAAAATATCTGCTGTAAATATTACTTAAAGGATGAGTAAAAAGTAGCCCTTTTAAAAGTACTCAAAAGTAGTGAGTAGTGTGTATTATGCTGTCAAAAGCTGATGTGTTTACATGTAATTTGTGCATGTCTGTGTGAACGTAACATTCTGTAGTGCATTTAGTTATTGCCCTGCAGGCACACAACATCATGAGACATTAATATTAGGTTAGACTTAAGTAGTGATGTCAGGTGACCAAAATTAATTGTCAAGCAAGCAGCTAAGGACAAAGTTATTTTGATGTCCAATAATGAATTCAAATGACATTGATATTTGGTTGATTTTAGGTTGTGTTGGAAAGTGACCAAAATCCAGCGTCGAGCCAACATCTTAAACCAGCGTCATATTGACGTCAAATACTAACATTTATTCGTCAGGTATGGCAACCAAAATCCAATGTCTGATAGACGTCATAGGGGTAACGTTTACACAATGTCAAGCTGTAACATCATTAGACGTTGATATTTGGTTGGTTTTAGGCTGGACATTGGATACTGATGTTGACCTGATGTTGAGTTCTGACGTCAACCCGATTTTCATTTTCAAACAAAATGCAAAGTCCCCATGACGTTAGGGTTCAACGTCAACCAGACATCATGTTGACGTCCTGTGCCTGCTGGGTGTTTAAGGCCGTTTCAGTCATCATACAGTAAATATCAGTCATCCTCTCATCAGTGACATGCATCTAAACAGTCTTTGGGTCAATGGGTGTAAAGATTTTGATCATCTTCATGGACACTTTTAATACTTCCAAACAGTTTGCTGCAATTATAAAGTGCACAAGTCTTGAGATAGTTTATTATGATGCGATTTACATTCTACGGTACGTGCGATTTGATTGGACAGGAATCTCAGAACTGATTTTTCTAATCCCCATGGACAAGAAAAATAAAGTAGTGGCTGCAGGTTGAAAGAAAGTAGTAGAATAAAAGTACAGATACTGCACTAAAAATGTACTCAAGGAAAAGTAAAAGTGCACATTGTTAAAACTACTCAGTAAATTACAATTCCTGAGAAAAACTACTCAATTACAGTAATTTGAGTATTTGTAATTAGTTACTTTACACCAGTGATTTTTTTATAGGCTGTACAGGTTTTACTCAGGGTCTATAAAATTTTTTTTTTTTTTAACATCCAGTTATTAAACCAATATTAGTAAGAGGTCAACTCCAGAGCTCATCCAGCTGTCATTATTATAACAGGAGTGCAAACTCTGTGAACTCGCTGATGTGATGACAGCTCGATTCATTGTTATTGCAGTACATTTAGCTTTACAATTTTAACATGTTTGTTTGTAATGCTGCAAAGAGGACCGTCTGATATTTGCACAATGTAAGGTGTAAAGCCTGTCGCACTGTGGACGAGGTGCAATGTTGTGCCATGTCTTTAAAATGCTATTTGTTTTTTATGAGTGAAGCCTACGCAAAGGGGCACACTCTCCGCAACGTCCAGCTGATCGGTTACTTAGCAGCACAAAGCCATAGTAAGTGCTTTCAGCCAAAGATAATGTTCGTTATACAGCATTTATCATGTATTTTAACTGAAATATAGTCAGGTAAATAGATCTGAGCATTAATTTAGTTGTTTAAGAGTAAACGAGATGAAAACATAAGCGAAACCTAAATGCATGCCGTAAGGAGCAGCAGACGAGCACTTTTTTAATAAAAGTCCACTGCGCTACTTTTCCTGCCTGTGAAAGGGTCAAATGCATTTAAATGACAAAAACTTAAAGTTTAATATTTGCTATACTTTTGAGCTCAAATTATAATAAAGAAATACATTAACCTTCAGAATGACGCGGGACACAAAATTTATCCAGTTGGGCCCATTGATTACCCCTCATCTAGAATTTCTTTGCGGCCCCCTAGCGCCATCTGGTGGCCCCCCAGTTTGAGAACCACTAATATAGCCCATAACACGTAGTCACGTTAAATTTGTACATTTTAGAAGGAAAAAAAATTATATATGTGGTTTCAACAACCAGATGCATTTAAACCTGTCCAGTTTTGTCTGAAATATCCAATGCCACCTCCTGAAGTGGTTTGAGGAATCAGATTTTTATCAGTCTCAAATGCATTTCGGATGCCATTAACACCCATCTTTTAAAAGAAAATTGAATGAAGTGACTAGGTGAAAAAATAAATACTATTTCTTTGTTAGTTTTTGTTGACTCTGGTTTATTAAATAATATAAACGGGCAATAATTTTGACTTAAAAGACTTAATTTTTTTTTGTGGATTAACCATTCAATCATTAATTTTCCTATGGCTTAGTCCCTTTATTTATCAGGGGTCGTCACAGCGGAATGAACTGCCAACTTATCCAGCGTATGCTTTACAGAGCGGATGCCCTTCCAGCTGCAACCCAGTACTAGGAAACACCCATGCGCTCTCACATATACAGTACACTATGGCCAATTTAGTTTGTGGATTAACCAGAATGGATTTATTATTCAACTCAAGAATAGCAGAGTGCACTAACAAAGTAGTATCAGTTTAGATTTATGATTACTTTAATAATGCATTAGAAAACATTAAAACTAACTTAAAGATTAATAAATGTCTTAAAAATATATATATTTTTTTTCATTGTTAGTTCATGTAAACTATTGTTGTTAACTAATGGCAATAAAAATAGTCCTTATTGCAAAGTGTCACTAAGCTCTCTAGAATTTTCAGAAATTATCTGACATTATTACAATGAACAAAAATAATGTCAGAATGGGCAACCACTATATAAAACTGGTCTTTGTTTCGCTCAGGCCAATATGGTTTAGAAACACTTACAACACAGCCTATCAATAATAATCTTGTTTATTTATTCATTTATTTACTGACCATGGAGGGTTGTGAAGTCTTACCCATTTGTTTTTATCAGTGCCATTTCTGCTCTCATTCTTCAGTTCCTGAACCTCTCGTCCCAGTTTCTTACACTTAGTCTTCCACTGTCTGATTGCTTCCTGTGCCTTTGACCGCAGCTCCTCTCTCCTTGTCTCACTTTCAATAAGCTGGGACTTTAGATGTGAACACTCTAAACTATTGCTCTTTAAAAGAGACTGAACCTCCTTCAGTTGGCCCAACTTCTGCAACTGATGCTGCTCCAAATCAGCAGAAAGGGCCTAAAGAAAGCAAGCAAAAAAATAAAAATCACAACAAGAGCAAACTAAATAATAAACAAATCAGATGTCTCAAAACTATTTTACACAATAACCAGATCATTTTCAATTTATTTTACATTTTAATACTTTTTTGTGGATTTGACTAAGTCTCTAAGCACTTATGATCAAGTATCAGAAATGTCTTCATATATTTAATTTTACTTAAGAGGAAAAATGTCCACTTTATCCTAATTGGTGTTTTTTTTCTTACGCAGGGTTTCTGCAGGGTCTTAAAAAGTCAAAAAATGTCTTAAATCTCAAAATCCAAATTTTAGGCCTTAAAAAGTCTTAAATTTACTGAAATATTGTGTTGTAGGTCTTAAATCTTTTTTAAACAGGTCTTAATTTTGCTTTGTTCATGTATTGCTACCAAATCTGGCCAAAACCCATACAATCACCAACAATCATCTCAATAAAACTTCAAAAATTTTATTTAAAAAGGTAATTTTTTTATCACAAGGGTTTAATTATTTTCCTTACAGTAGAATTGGTTTAAACATTCTCCATGTATTTACTGCTGAGGACACTGACCTGGACAGATTGTTGTGCATATATTTAGTTTATTATACTTTTTAAAACCTTTTAAACATTTGTTCATTTATTTTATTATTATTTTAAAGAAAGTTTATGTTGGAAAAAAAAGTGTATGGATACAAGTAGAGCTTGCTTGTTTTTACACAATATTTAAAATATTTAGCTAAGAAATAACATGTAAAACATTTGTTTTATTAATGTATTATTGTATTATTAAATGTATTAAATTATAATAATTTTTTGATAGGGCAAATAAAAATCTTTTCCAACTGGGCCATTTGAAAAATTCCTTAGACTTTAACCCTTTATGGGTCTAAAATTTCATTTATAACGGTCGTAAAATGTCTTAAAAAGTCTTAAATTTAACTCTGTGAAACATGCAGAAACCCTGTTATGTATCATGTAGGCAGAAGCCTGGAGCTAGGGCTGCAACTTTGATTTTTCTGTAGTACAGTATCTGAATGCAGTGATCTGTACTTTGGAACAAAAACAACAGCTGCTCTATGCATTCTCTCTTTCTGCACTTTAATGAAAGCATTTTTATAAAATAAAAGTTTACCAGAGAGGATCTTTCCAGCACTTCCATGAAACAATGTCAAATGTACAAACCTCAACCTGGAAAGCAAGCTGAGCTTTCTCTCTCTCTCTTTGTTCAATGCTTTTTTTCAGCTCTTCTACGTCACTAGAAACAAACAACCCTCTCTCCAGCTCTGTGCATCATGGGGGGAGAATACACACATTGTAGTTAAACAGCACACAATCCACAAAAACCTTGTAAACTTGCCATATTAGTATATGTTACCACTGTCAAGGCCCGTGACACCTCCTTGCTGTTGTCTCTTTGCACTCCTTTGCTGAGACAGCAGTAAATACATCTCCCTTTGCAATTGTGCATGGTCCTTCTCTATCCTGAAAAGCTGTGAACGCATGTCATCCATCTGCAGGGCAAAAAAAAAAAAAAGAGAGAGAGAGAGAGAGAGAGAGAGAGAGAGAGAGAGAGAGAGAGAGAGAGAGAGAGAGAGAGAGAGAGAGAGAGAGAGAGAGAGATTTATTTTTTGATTTTACAAATACTTTTATTAACAAGCAATTATTTATCAATTGATTTACAGCTCAAATCAATTCATTTATAAAACACAACTCTTCATTGATGACAGAACACAACCCATCATCGCAACACCATTCAATTTTAAACACATTAATTGCCTTCATCATTTTATAGTAATTAAAATCAACAATAATTCTTGATTTTACTAGGTTTTTAAAAACTACTACAATGTTCTTACCATTCCTCTTTTCTATTTCATTTTTTCTTGTAATATAAATAGCTGATTTAGCTTGACCAATGATAAAATTCATTAATTGACATTTATATTTTTGTTGTCTTTTATATTTAAAACCTAATATAAAACATTGTTTCGTAAATAAAAAACCAAGTAAAGAAACTAAAACATTTAAAATATCAAACAGAGGAGCAAGTCTTTTACAATACATAAAACAATGAAAAATTGTTTCCCTTTCTAAACAAAACGGACATTGATCACTCACACTACCATTTATTTTATTCACAAATGCATTAACAGCTATAGCGCCGTGTAAAATTCTCCACTGCAAATCTCCCGATCTTTTATTCAATGGTGGTTTATACAATATTCTCCATTCTGGTCTTTCTTCTTCACCTAAACACAGTTTATCTCTCCACACCGTGTCAGATCTCTCTTTTAAAGTAGACTTATTATTTAATTTCACAATATTTTTATAAAGCACTTTCCCTTTAACTGTACTAAAATCAACATTACCATTCTCCTTAAAACACAACAATGGACTATTAATCCCAGCATTTTCAATGTTAGGTGTAATTCTAATGTTTGGGAAACAATCTTGATCATTAGGGAAAATAATATTTTGGCTGTAATTCTCAAGTAAAGTTTTTTCTTTTTCATTTAAAAGACCATTCAGTTTGTCCAAAAATTTTGTAACAAACCTCACCGATCTAATTCCCATATATAAAGCAACATTTTCTGCATCTTTTAATCCAAAACCTGCCTTGTCAACAATGTCTCTTAATCTTGCCATCTTGTTAGAAATAAGCAAGTCTTTTAGTCCTGGGGTATCATCCCTTGTCACATCAAGGCGACTGCCAAAAAGTACTGGCTCTTCAAGCAGCCAAAAGAGAGATGTTGTTGAATCTGACCACAAATGTTTAAAAAGTCTCCATACTTTGAAAATGCTTTTGTAGAAAGAAGGTATTCCAGTCAGATCTAGATGAACATTATCCGTCAAGAAAAGTGAAGCATGAAGGTTCAAGCCATTTATTCTACGTAGGATACATTGAGCTAAAGGCCTCCACACGAGACTTCCAGGCCCATATAACAACTTCTGAATGAACTGTAATCTGTATGTGGCTCCTCTGCTCACAAGATTCACCAATCCCTGGCCGCCTTCATCTCTCGGCAGAAACAGAACACTTTGAGGTGTCCAGTGCAAATTGTTCCAAAAGAAATTGACCAGCTCTCCTTGAAGCTTTGGTAAGAGTCCGATCGGTGGATCAACACAAGCAAGTTTATGCCAAATAGAAGAACTCACCAAATTATTAACAATGAGTGCTCGTCCTCTGTAAGAAAGTTGTGGAAGCAACCATTTCCACTTCTGTAAACGACTTTGGATTTTCTCAAACAGTCCATTCCAGTTTTGTTGAACAAAGTCACCTTCACCTAGGTAAACTCCAAGGTATTTTAAAAAACCACTCTTCCATTTTAATCCTCCAGGTAATAAGGGAGGGTCTCTTTTCCAGTCACCTATGAGTAGGGCTTCACTTTTTTCCCAGTTAACTTTGGCAGAAGAAATCTTTTTAAAATCGTTAATAATACATTCCAGTCTTCTTACGTCACCAGTGTTAGTTATAAAAACAATGACATCATCTGCATATGCAGAAAGTTGTACTTGAGCATTACAGTGAGGTATAGAAAAACCTTTTAACTCTGCTCTTAATCTGTGTAGAAGAGGTTCAATAGCAATGGAATATAACATTCCTGACATAGCACAACCCTGTCTAACACCTCTCTGCACATCAAAAGGAGCGCTTAAACCACCATTGATTTTGAGTACACTTTGAATGTTACTATACATTACCTCAATCATTTTTATAAAATGAGTACTAAAACCATTTAAAACTTTTTTCAAATATTCATGTTCAACACGATCAAAAGCTTTCTCTTGATCTAATGAGATCAATCCACAGTTAATACCAAATAATTTAGCAACTTCTAATGCATCCCTAATTAAAAAAATATTATCAAAAATTGATCTATTCGGTATTGAGTAATTTTGATTAGGCTGTATAATTTGGTCCAGAACTTTACTTAATCTTACAGCTAAAGCCTTCGATAAAATTTTATAATCTGAACACAAAAGTGACACAGGTCTCCAGTTACCTATTTTTTGAAGATCTCCTTTTTTGGGTAAAAGAGTAATAACTGCTCTTCTACAACTTAAAGGCAATAGTCCTTTATTTAAACTGTCATTTAAAACTAAAAACAAATCTTCACCAATCACTGGCCATAAAATTTTATAAAAATCAACAGGAATCCCATCAATGCCAGGTGATTTTCCATTCTCCATACTCATCATGACTGTATATAATTCATCTTGTGATACAGGAATCTCAAGCATTGCATTAGATTCCTCATCAATTTTACAGAGATTTTCAACAAAAACTGAGTTTTCAATATCACTCTGTAATACTTCACATTTATATAAAGATGAGTAAAAATTAACAGCGTATTTACGAATCTTACTATACTCTGTAATATTTTCTCCTGTATCAGATTTTAGTGAATGTATTATGCGACTTTTACCATTTTTTTTTTTCCAAATTGAAGAAAAATTTTGAAGGTGCATCCATTTCTGAAATGTTTTGAAATCGAGAACGAATTAAAGCACCTTTTGCTTTCACACCCAATAAATCTGCAAGTAAATCTTTTTTGGTTTTACTTTCTTCAAAATCAGCACTATTATTTGTAGAAGCTGTTGTATTTAAAAGTTCTGTTATATCTTTTTCCAACTCTTTCATTGATCGCATTGTTTCTTTAGTAACATTAAAAGTGTACTCTTTACATAACTGTTTAATTTGTACTTTCCCACAATCCCACCATTGTTGCAGTGAAGAATACATTTGTTTTTGTTTTTTAAAATTTTCCCAAAACACAGAAAAAAAATCTTTAAAATTTTCATCATTTAAAAGTGATGTATTAAAATGCCAGTATGCACTTTTTACTTTCACAGAATTGACAAAAATCTTACAAATAACTGAACAGTGGTCGGAAAAAACCAACGGGAATTATACGACAGTTTTTGACATGATTTACTTGAAACTTGAACATATAAAACCTGTCAAGTCTTGCCATAGAAATCTGATTATCTTTGCTATGTGCCCAAGTATATTGTCTATCTTTTAAATGTATATTTCTCCACACATCACATAAATCGCAAACTTCTACTAAATTCTTCATTTCTTTCTGTGAAGCGCTGTGTGGTTCTAAATGATTTCTATCCATTTTGTCATTTTCTGTGCAATTAAAATCTCCACCTAAAAACAATAAATCCTCTGAATCTACATTATTAATAACATCACTGAATTTCTTTAAAAAATGTATTCGTTCAGCTCCTTTATTAGGAGCATAAATATTTAAAAACACCATTGTTGCATTTTCAAATTTAACTTTGACTTTCAAAAAACGCCCTTTAACTATTTCTTCTTCTTCAACAGAAAGTGGAGACACTGTTTTAGAGAACAAAATAGCTACTCCTCCACTGTTGTATGACAAATGGCTCATAAAAATCTGACCTTCCCAATCTTTCTTCCAATTTATTTCATTAAGATTGTCACTATGTGATTCTTGAATAAACGTGACATCTAGGCGTTTCATTTTTATGAATTCAAATAAACACATTCTTTTCTGACCGTCTCTAGCACCATTTAAATTGAGAGTTCCAATATTAAATACTCTCATAGGAAATGATGTTTTAAGAATAAAAAAAACAATCAGAAAAAATGCAACTTTGAACAAAATCAAATTACACCAAATCTGGTTTCTCATCATTAAGGAGGTTTTTTTTTTTTACTTTACCCACCAATTTCCTTAGACGATAAACCTCAGTATCTATGAATGCACCTTCTTTTGTCAGAATCTTTACATCTTTCACGAAAGCAGAAACATCTTGAAAATAATCCTCAGCCTCCACATTTGGTAAAAATTTAGTATCCCTCAGAAATTTGCTGATTTCCTCAGCCGTATATCTTTGCGTTTGATTTTCATTTTCATTTTGCGACGATGAAAAGGAACAAACTGAAGAACTGGAATCTGAAGAATCAGCATCATTATCTGATGTTATATAATCAGCTTTAGTTTTGTCTTTTTTTGCTTGTTTGATCATTTTGTTTTCGCTAGCTTTTTTTCTTTTATGAGGAACTTTAAAGATTTGCTCTGGTTCAACTTCCATTTCCACTAATCCTTCACCTGTACGTTCCTTAGTTCCAACTGTGGATAACGTTGCCTCTTGGCCACTTGTGCCATCCTCAGAATTAACTGAGAATCGAATAACAGAAGAACCCGCTACTACCTCTGCCATAGTAGGAGCCACCGCACCTGCCCTGACTCTCTCCTCAGAGACTGCAGCATCAACAGCAGGAACATCGGCATCCACCGCGACAGGCGCAGCCTCAGAAGACTCGCCCTGTATTTCTTTCTGACCTGCCTCACTTTCAACTGTACACGTCCGTATCAAATGCCCGATTTTTCCGCACCCATAACACTTCATTATGCTCTCGGATGTTGCATAAATAGTGTAATTGAAACCGTCTACTTTGACATTAAACGACAGGTTTAGTTCGTCATTGTTGTCTTTCAGAATCATGTAAACTTGTCTTCTGAAAGACATCACATGTTTTAACAAAGGTGATTTACACCCAAGAGCTATCTTCCTAATCGGTGAAACTAATTTACCAAAAGAAGACAGTTCTTTTGCAATACATGCATCGGAAACAAACGGAGGTATGTTTGACACAATAATTTTCCTAGATGGACTACTGAGAGGAAGTACAGGTATGAATTCGTCATTTATCACCACTCCTTTTTGCACCATCTCATTAGTTTTTTCTATCTTGCTCAAAAACAAAACAACCGCATTGTTCATCCTAGAAGCTGAAATCACTGACGAACAACCCACAACTTCGCCGACCGCTAGAACACAATCCTCCACACTGGCCTTACACATGATTTTAATTCCATGACGCCAAGTCAAACTTTCACAATTCGCGTCTCCTAACGACGCCATCCCTCCCGGCAACAAAACACGCCGGGAGTAAACTCCCTACACCCACAAACACTAAACAACAACACACGTATACACACAACAAACAAACAAAGAAAAGTTAGAAAGAGAAACCATTCAAACTCACCGCACTTTCCCAACACTCGTTCACCAAACACTCACTCAGGCACATGCGCACACGCACAGAGAGAGAGAGAGAGAGAGAGAGAGAGAGAGAGAGAGAGAGAGAGAGAGAGAGAGAGAGAGAGAGAGACGCACGTTCAAAAAAGAACCCTTGAATCTCTTTAGGTTGTTTCTTGAGTTTTGGTTCCTTGCCACTTTTGCCTCTGACAGGCTTGTTTAGGATTAGTGGAGCTGTGCATTGATGGAGTTGATCTTCAGAGGTTCGGCCTTAATCAGTGACATTTGCAATACAATGATCTGAACTAAACTGAAACTTCAACAGTGACATTTAGGGTGCATTCACACCTAGATGTGTGTTTTAGAACCTGGCTCGTTTGCCCCATTAGCTCAGTTTATTTGGCATATGTGAAAGCCGCAATCTAGCTTTGATCCATGGCAAAACAATCAGTTCGAGACTAAATGAGCTGGTCCCAGCTCGATTGAACTCTGCAGCGGATCGATTATATAGTGAGAAAGCAATACGATCCAACGATCAAATGAACCAGGCTATATCACAGTGTATTATGCATATGTAATACCCATATATACAGCTATATGAAGAGAGAATTATGCCTTGGGCAGGATGTCATTCCTACCACTAAATGTGAATTTCATTATGAATATGGAAGTGAAAGCATGCTGAAATATTAACGAGATCTGTTTACCTGTTATCTTATAACATTTTGTATTAGGCCTATTGGTTTGTTCATTTTTGCACTGACATCTCGAAAGTAAGATCAACATTGATTTGCTTCATGATCTTACTGCAGTTTCGATTCATCTGCTTATTCTCTCTGTAATGTAAGCCTATAATGCATACTTCTAGCCAGCATTTTTTAAGCTCATATTTAATAATGAAAACTGAAAACAAAGTTTTTAAATACATTTTTCTTATTTTAAAATAACTAATTAAATGTTACAAAAAATGACGGGCAATAGATTGATTCAATAGATAGATTTGATTAACCCTTAACAACTGAAATGAGGCCATGTATGAGAAAGTCTTACCTCTCTTATTTATATTTGGTGATGATGTCTGTGGGTGCCACCATTCTAAATTAAAGTGCACCTTTTCGCTTATAATGTTTAATCATAAATAAAATCATCATCATAAATAAAATAATGTCATATAACAGCTGAGCGCAATGTGAGGAGTGTTTACTCACATGTGACTCGTTTTAACTATCGTGGTCTGTTTAGAAACTTTGCCATGTGAAAGCAGACCGCACCAAGAACAAAAACAAACTTTGTAACAATTTTAATCCCTGTTTCAGAACAACAATCAATCTACAGGTGTGAAAGCACCCTTATACTAAACTGAACTAAAGCAGCTTCAATTTAACTAGAACTACACCAGCATTCTACTCTCTCATCCCTGGATAAATGTTCCACAATTTGAAATATTATGGCTTTTTTATTCTTTTCACAACGATAAACACAATGATAAATATCTCAAAATGTATTCAATTCAGAATACTGGTTATATTATAGCGTACTATTTATATATAGGTAGCCTACTATTTATATCTGCCATCAACGCCACTGTATGTAAATAAGACCTATTTTAAAGGTGGTTTGCCACTTGTTGAAAATGAACGAGAGGGATGTGTGTTATGCGCCTCCATGAAGATGCTTGTTTAGAATGCTAGGACTCAAAAGGAGCAACATTTCTGTTTAGTTCTATTTAGGTCACAACGGTAGACGACCCCTGCTCAAGGTCTAAGGGGGTTTTGAGGCCCAGGACAAGTTTTGCCATGACATATGTGCATCTTCATAAATATACTAATGGCTAAGTCTGATGACACTGTATTCAGCATGTACAGGGGTTGGACAATGAAACTGAATCGCCTGGTTTTAGACCACAATAATTCATTAGTATGGTGTAGAGCCTCTTTTTGTGGACAATTCAGCATCAGTTTATATTTGGAATGACAGATACAAGTCCTGCACAGTGCCCAGAGGGATTTTGAGCCATTCTACTTGCAGAATAGTGGCCAGGTCACTACATGATGGTGGAGGTTAAAATTTCCTGACTCGCTCCTCCAAAACACCCCAAAATGGTTTAATAATATTTGGATCTGATGACAGCGCAGGCCAAGGGAGATGTTCAATTTCACTTTCATGCTCATCAATCGACTCTGTCACTAGTTTTGCAGTGTGTACTGGTGCATTATCATCCTGATAAATGGCTTCGCCTTCAAAACACAATGATTCTTACAACCATTGCACGTGTTCCTTCAGAATGGTTTGGTAATCTGGCACAAGTATTGGGTTTAGGAAATGCCATGATAACTACAGCCCAAATTATCACTGATCCACCCCCATGCTTCACTTTGGGCATCAATGTATTATGTAATAATGGGAATGACTGAACATGGTGGTTTTTCACATCATTTTGTAGTCGAAACTGAAAACCTTTGGCAATTAACAGAATTTTTGAAGAAAAAAAAAAACTGTACAGCAATTTATTTTTAGATAAGATTGCAAAGATTTGTTTTCCATTAGATATTAAGCCTTTAATGGACATTTACAAGGGATTTATAAAGCATAAATAGTCCTCACTAGATTAGGTTACAAAACAGCATGAAGTTGGGTTAATAAAGAATTTATTAAAATACAGAGTAACCATTATTATATGCGTGCATAATAACATATAAAATGTTGATTTTAAGTTTATTAATCATTTGCCTACTCATTCTGAATCTACCAAGTACTCTTAAACACAAATGGTTTGTAAATAATCTACTACTTAATTTAGTAATGAAAAATGTATCAGTACTATGAAAATACAATTATTAAGCACATTATAAATGTGCTTATAAGTCAAGTGTACAGTATTTGTAGCTGTATTTACAAAATGCTTCCTAACTATTGACTAATGCTTAATAAATTATTTTTAGTGTGTAGTTATTGTAAAGTGTTACCCAGCATGCAAAAATAGATTTTTTTTTTATTCATTTTCACAAAATCATTTTATCATTAGAATGACACATACTGTGAGTGAGATGCATAATTATAGCAGATATGATATAGCAGATAACCACTGTCTATATACTTGACATAGATTTTGGGAAAGCATTCACAGAATTATAGGTTTGTTAAAAGCTATGATGACATCATTCACCATTCTAGACCATAATGATGTAAAATAAAAATAGCAATACAATGTTTCTCAACAGCTGTTTGGTGACTAATTGTGTGTTTATCTGTCCAGATATGCTTGTCTAGTTTATTGTACTTTCACAACAACTGCATTATTTGTCTAGGCCCCAGCCAAACTGGCTTTTCAGTGGCCTTCTGCAATGGAGTGAAGATCGAAATAAAGCTACATTCATTAGTCACCTCTCAGATAAATAGGGCAGATGGTAATGGATTCCTTCCACAAGCAGATATTGCCCCCTGCTGATAGGAACACACCTTGAACCTACCCTGAACCTCTTTCTCTGACAGATCACTGGTTCACATATTAATAAAAATAATACTAATTGTAAACATTGATTAAATGCTGAACCTTTTATCAAGTAGAATGCTAATTTCTCTTAAGCATTCTTCAAATTGTTGTTTTACTGAATAAGCTGGACTAAAGCCTGCTCTAGACTGACACTGCAAAGTGGACTTAAAACTATTTTAAGCCCTTTCAAAGATTTAAAGGCTTGAAACTGTTCAACAGACTGATGGAGACAACAGACAAAAAGACTAGTAGTTTACCACGTTGAAATAAAGGGTTACCTAAATAATTGCATAATCCTGCAATTTCAATAGGCTACTGTTCCTACATGTGGAATGATTGCAGACACACAATTTCACATATTCACTTATGAGATAAACATTGCATATCTAATTTTGGTCCTTTATGGAAAAATATTCTATATATTAATTTGATAGTTTTATATAATTTTAAGTTGGAAAATTTTGTATATAATTACACTTAAATTTAACCAAATATATTTAGTCAACTAAATCTAGAGTAGAAAAACTTATGAAAAACTTATGAAATTTAGTCGACTAAAAGTGGATAAGCTAAAATGATACAGAAGACTAAAATATGACTAAACTAAAAGTGAATTTTAGTCAAAAGACTAAAACAAAATAAAAATTTTGTCAAAATCAACACTAATGACTAGGTATACCCATTTATAGGGCACCTTTAAATAAAATGTAGGTCCCACTTTATATTAAGTGTCGCTTATACCTGTGAACTTACATGGTAATTAGATGTGTAAGTAGTATGTAACTACAGTGTATGTACACACTGGTACAGAGTATTTACTTGTGTATACTGGTGTAACTACACTCATGTAACAACCAACTGAATAGTATGTGTAAGTACAAATGTGTAACAGGACATTGGTAACAACACTAGGAAAGTACACATCTGTAACAAGAATTATGTAAGTGCATTGTGTAACAACAATATGTACTTGCAGATGTTTTCCCACTTCCACACCTGTTTGCAGATCATGCACTTGTGAACACTGTATGGCTGCATTAGAAGGTTTCACCTTGTGATACAAGTGTACTTGCATGGTAAATCCACAGGATCCACTCAATATAAAGTGTAAAATGGTCACAAATTACTGTTCATACATTCATTCATTTTCTTTTCGGCTAAGATGGGTTGCAGCTGGAAGGGCATTCACTGTGTAAAACATATGCTGGATAAGTTGGCGGTTCATTCCGCTGTGGCGACCCCAGATTAATAAAGAGACTAAGCCGAAACAAAAATGAATTTTATTTTAAACTTTATATTGTGGACTGTTCCTGTGGAGTTACCATGTAACTACACTGTTATTAAAGTGTTGCATAGAAGATATTTCTACAAGTTACACAGTAATTTGTGACCATTTTACACTTTATATTAAGTGGACAGTTCCTGTGGAGTTACCATGTAAGTACACTGGTATCACAAGGTGAAACCTTCTAATGCAGCATTAGTTCTGCCATACAGTGTTCACAAGTACATGATCTGCAAACAGGTGTGGAAGTGGGAAAACACCTGCAAGTAGATATTGTTGTTACACAATGCACTTACATAATTCTTGTTACAGATGTGTAATTTCCTAGTGTTGTTACCAATGTCCTGTTACACATTTGTACTTACACATACTATTCAGTGGGTTGTTACATGAGTGTAGTTACACCAGTAATACAAAAGTAAATACTATGTAAACGTGTGTACATACACTGTAGTTACATACTACTTACACATCTAATTACCATGTAAGTTCACAGGTATAAGCGACAATATAAAGTGGGACCAAAATGTAAATAAAAACCTGACATACTTTGCAAAGTGCTCAAACAAAGACATAACTATTTGAAGCACTCCAAATGGTACAAAAACACTGGTAATGTAAAATATATTAGAGCTGCACGATATTGGAAAAAATCTGATATTGCAATATTTTATTTTCTGTGATACATATTGTGATATGTTTACAGTTTGACAAGATGTATACATCATTTGACAAGCATACAGTTTTACAAGGTGGTTTGATTTGACTGTTTTCTGTGGAATAAATGGCAAAAAAAATCTTGTTTCTAGTCCAAATATTTAAAAAATCTTGTAGATCAAGTAATCTTTAAGTTTACCTTAAAAAGCCCCTATTATGGGCTTTTGAAAATGACCTTCTATGCAGTGTGTAACACACCTCTAAGTGAATGAAAACATCAAGCTGAGGTTTTAATCCAAAAGTGCACCGTGTTTAAAACTATTGACTCTTTAGCAAAATATCTGACTCAGAGTCAAATACATGAATCGAGTTGGGTTTGACTCTTTGCTTGAATGCTTCAACGTTGATATGGTACATCACCAAATATGTAGTTCCAGATCCGGTAAAATGTGAACGCGATTTCCCTTCAGACACTAGCGGAGCGCAGGGGATCACAGGACTGTTTATGACGCGAAGATGACGATCACTGACAGATGGAGATTCGGCTGCGGGTAATAAAGGTTTAAAGTTCATTTTCACAACAATACCACAGTATAGCCAACCTAGTGCTGTGTTTGTTCCTGTCATTTTTCTGATGATTTATACAAAAACCTACACTGCAACGCAGGATTTGACAGCCGTTTGCTATTAAAGGAAGAAGCAACAGAGACTATTATGTATGTGACTTTGTCAGACTTTGACAGGGACTTTGTCAGTAACTGTTTTAGATTAGATTAGATTCAACTTTAATCTACATCAAGATGGTGCCGCGGATGGCCTCCTCGGTGTGGAGCTCTCCAGTTTTTGCACTGTTTTTGTTAGTTTGTCCTGTTTTATGTTTATCAAACACAATCAGTTATACCAGGGATGAGCTGCTGAACATTCGGCAGTGCACACCAACTAATCACCAACTGGATTTTGATTTCTCTGGCGCTTTGCGGAATATTGTCGTCCGCGGAGCAGCTGCACTGCGGAAACGATACAAGACGTGGAGGCGTGGGAAGCGAGCCGGTGCGCTCGTCAGGCTGAGACAGTGTGGCTTTAGAACGGCGCTGCCTAGCATCCATCTGGGGAATCTCTGCTCTCTTCCTAACAAAATGGACGTGTATTAGCTATGAACAAAACTACTTCTGCTCACACGCAAAAAACAATAACTTTAACAACTCTGCTGCGCTGTGTTTCACAGAAACCTGGCTGAACGAAGTCATTCCGGACAGCGCATTACAACTACCGGACTTTCAGCTGTACAGAGCAGATCACGAGACGGAGTCAACGGGCAAAACGCGCGGTGGTGGGACATGCTTTTACATCAGGAGGTGGTGTACGGATGTAACTGTGTTAAAGAAGATGTGCTGTCCTGATGTGGAAGTGCTTTTCATTAACTGTAAGCCATTTTATGCACCAAGGGAGTTTTCCTCGTTCATTCTCATCGGTGTTTAAATTCCACCGCAAGCACACATGAGTACTGCATTGCAACAGCTGCCTGATCTGATCACAGAGACTGAACAATGACACCCGGACTCTGTTTTATCAATCTCGGTGACTTTAATCAGGCAAAACTCACACATGAGCTGTTTAAATTCAAACAGCACATCACATGTCTTACCAGAGACAATAACATTTTGGACCATTGCTACACCACAATAAAGGATGCATATCGCTCCGTCGCCAGAGCAGCTCTAGGACTCTCTGACCACTGCCTGGTTCATCTTATACCAACTTACAGGTAAAAACTTAAAACTACTAAGCCAGTATTAAGGACTGTTAAGAGATGGACCAACAACACAGAGCAGGTCTTTTAAACCTTTTTTGAATGCACTGACTGGAGTGTTTTTGAAGCTGCAGCCACCGACCTGGACAAGCTCACAGAGACTGTAACATCATACATCAGTTTCTGTGAGGAGTTATGCATCCCTACAGGACCTACTTATTATTTAACAATGATAATCCATGGGTTCACACCAAACTTAGACAGCTTTGTCAGGCCAAAGAGGATGCCTACAGGAGTGGGGAGAGGATTTTGTACAATCAGGCCAGGAACACACTGACTGGAGATTGGTGTGGCTAAGAAGAGCCTAGCCAAAAAGCTGGAAAACCAGTTTTTCAGTTTTCTGTGGAAAGGCCTGAAAGACATCACTAACTACAAGACACCATCCCCCAGCATCGACAGCAACAAACATCTTGCAAACGAGCTGAATATGTTCTACTGTAGATTTGACACCTCTGACCAGACACCCCTCACCCGCCCGGACCATCTCCCTACACAGCCATCAACACCTCCAGCCATCTCCCTCTCCCTCCCTGCACTTCAGATCAGTGAGGATAATGTGTGTCAGATCTTCAGTAAAAAAAAAGGGAGGGAAAGCACCAGGCCCAGACGGTGTTTCACCAGCCTGTCTGAGAACCTGCGCTGACCAGCTGGCTCCCATTTTCTCACAGATCTTCAACAGATCACTGGAACAGCGCAAAGTTCTATTCTGCTTCAAATGCTCCACCATCATCCCAATCCCGAAGAAGCCAAGGATCATAGGACTCAATGACTACAGACCTGTTGCCTTAACTTCTGTGGCCATGAAGTCATTGAAAGACTGGTGGTAGCAAATCTGAAGGACATCACTGGACCTTTGCCGGACCCCCTGCAGTTTGCCTATAGGGCAAACCGGTCTGTAGATGATGCAGTCAACATGGGACTGCAATATACCCTACAACATCTGGACAAACCAGTGAACTACGCAAGGATACTGTTTGTGGACTTCAGTTCTGCCTTTAACATCATCGTCCCATCACTGCTCAAGTACAAACTGACCCAGCTCTCTGTTCCTAGTTCTGTCTGTCAATGATCACCAGCTTTCTGACAGATAGACAACAGCTAGACAGAATGGCCAAAATCACATCCGACAGCCGCACCATCAGCACTGGTGCCCCCCAGGGATGTGTTTTATCCCCACTGCTCTTCTCGCTGTACACCAACGACTGCACCGCAAAAGATCCCTCCATTAAGCTCTTGAAGTTTGCTGATGACACTACAGTTATCGGCCTCATCCGGAACGGTGACGAGTCTGCATACAGACAGGAGGTGGTGCGGCTGGCTTTATGGTGCAGATACAACAACCTGGAGCTGAACACACTCAAAACAGTGGAGATGATAGTGGACTTTAGGAGAAAGCCCCCTGAATTCCCCCCACTAATCATCATGAACACCACTGTAGCTGCAGTAGAGTCATTCAGGTTCCTGGGCACCACCATCTCGCAGGATCTGAAGTGGGACATTCACATAGACTCTATTTTGAAGAAAGCCCAGCAGAGACTGTACTTCCTTCGTCAGCTGGGGAAGTTCCAATCCATCCTCTGCACTTCAATAACCGTCTGGTTCAGCTCAGCTGCCAAAACTGACCTCCGTAGACTACAGTGAATAGTCCGGACTGCTGAACGAATCACTGGCACTACCCATCCTACACTTCAAGAACTGTACTCTTCCAGAGTGAGTAAAAGGGCTCGTAAAATCACTCTGGACACCTCGCACCCAGCACACTACCTGTTCGAACTGTTACCGACTGGTCGGGGCTACAGAGCACCAAGCACAAAAACAGCTAGACACAGGAAAAGTTTCTTTACGCAGGCCATCTACCTCATGAACAGTTAAATATTCCCCTACTGTGCAATAAACATGTGCAATACTTTCTCATACGCACTTGTACACAGCACCTTATAACAATATACAACGCAATACTTTCTCACACGCATTTGTACACAGCACCTTATAACCTGTATATTTATAACAAATCTGTACATACAACTTAACATTCAGATCCTTTGACTGCATCTCTGTTTAAGGTTTATCGTCTTTTTTCATATTCATTTTGTGTTGTCGCTTGTCATTTTATGTACACTGGAAGCTTCTGTAGCCAAAACAAATTCCTTGTGTGTGTGAAGCACACTTGGCAATAAAACTGATTCTGATTTATTGTCATTACACATGTACAAGTACAAGGAAACGAAATGTAGTTTAGGTCTAACCAGGAGTGCAATAGCAGCAAGTGCAGGTTACAGGTATAAGTTATAAAGTGCAGTTATAGAAAAACTATGGTGATATTTACAAATGGATGTACTATAAACATTATATACAGTTTGTATTAGCTATGAACAGAGATTTACAATAGATGGATATATGTACAGGTTGCTATTAATAATCAGAAGTGTGCAGATAGATAAACATAATTACAAATGTATATGTACAGTGGGTGTGTACATAATTACAAATGTACATGTGCAGTGGGTATGTACAGTTCAAATAAATTAATCAGTGCAATGGGGTACAATGAATATATGCAATTTTTAAATGTGCAAATGTTAAATAGTGCAGTGATTATGAGGAGTATGAGTTATGAGAAGAGTGGGGGGTGTATTAGGGGGGCAAAAGAGTCAGTGGGGGCAGAGTTAAAAAAGGAGACAGCTCTGGGGAAAAAGCTGTTCCTTAGTCTACTGGTTTTTGTCCGGGGGAGCCTGAAGCGCCTGCTGGAAGGCAGGAGAGAAAACAGTCTGTGAGCAGGGTGAGAGGAATCGTTAAGAATACTGTGTGCTCGGCGCAGACAGTGTTTCTTCTGGATGTCCTCTATGGCTGGCAGTGTGGTCCCTGTGATGCCTTAGGCAGTTTTCACCACCAAGGATCCCATTGATGTGGATGGGATCATGTGAGCCTGTTTGTCCCTTCCTAAAGTCCACAATGAGCTCCTTGGTCTTGTCGGTAAGGAGCAGATTATTGTCGGTGCACCAAGTGGCCAGATGCTGTTTCTCCTCCCTCTAGACAGTCTCATCATTGTTGCTGATAAGACAAATCACTGTGGTGTCAACTGCAAATTTGATGATGATGTTAGATTTGTTCACACGCCTACAGTTGATGGTAAAAAATGAGTAAAGGAAGGGGCTTAGCACACAGCCCTGTGGTACAACAGTGTTGAGTGTGACGGTGGTGGAGCAGATGTGGCCTGATCTAACATTCTGAGGTCTGTTAGTCAGAACGTCCATAACCCAGTTGCAGAGAGTTGTGTCGATATCCAGGTCTCTAAGTTAGATCATTAACTTAGAGGGTATGACAGTGTTGAATGCTGAGCTGAAGTCAACAAACAGCATTCGTGCATAAGTGTTTTTATTGTGCAAGTGTGTGAAACTGATGTGGGTCCAGTGTGGATGGCAGAGAGTCTTTCAGATGTGCCAGGACCAACCGCTCGAAGCACTTCATGATGATGGGTGTGAGTGCTGCAGGGCGGTAGTCATTCAGGCATGTTGGGCTGGAGTGTTTCAGCACTGGCACTATAGGGGTGGTTTTAAAGCATGTTGGCACAGCTGATTAAGGGACATGTTGAAAATGTCTGTGATTACGCCAGCGAGCTGTTCTGCACATGCTTTGAGGACACGCCCAGGAATACCGTCTGGTCCAGCAGTCTTACGCACATTGATCCGACTCAGTGCGGTGTAGTCTTCTGAGGAGGTGAGTGTGATAGGTGAGTGGTCGGTTGAGGAAGTGATCCTAGTGTAGGGTTCTTTATTGTCTCTTTCAAAGAGGGCATAAAAGTAATTTAGCCCGTTCAGGAAGGAGACATTTGTGGGTGTGGACTGGCTGGGTTTGTAGTTGCTGATGGCCTGGATGCCCTGCCACATGCACCGGGGATCAGAGTTGGAAAAGTGCTCCTCTAGCTTTAGCTTGTAACAGTGCTTTGCCTTTTTGATCCCCCTCTTTAGATAAGCCCTAGAAGTGCTGTAAGCCTGTGCATGCCCTGATCTGAAGGCAGTGTTGATGCCTTCAGCAGGAGGCGCACCTCCTTGTTCATTCATGGCTTTTGATTTGGGTATGTGGTAATCTGTTTCTGGGTTGTAACACTGTCTATGGTGGTGTTGATGTATTCCAAAACAGAGGAAGTGTAGCTGTCAATGTCTGTGTGAGAGCCACAGATGGCTTGGGAAGCAAACATGCTCCTGTCTGTGTGTTGAAACCTGTCCTGGAGTGTGAAGTCTACCCCCGCTGACCACACTTTGATGGTCCTTACTGATAGCTTCACACGGTTGATGAGTGGTGAGTACTTGGGATTGAGGAACAAAGAAAGGTGATCAGATTGACCCAAGTGGGGGAGGGGGGTCACAGTGTAGCCTTCAGCCATGTTTGTGTATACATGGTCCAAGGTTTTGTTTTGTGTGACAGAAAATGTTTTGATGGAATTTGGGAAGCACTGTCTTTAAGTTTGAGTGATTAAAATCCCCCGCAACAATAAAAGCAGCCTCCGGGTGAGTAGTCTGTTGTTTGCTAATGGCTGCATGAAGTTCATTCACAGCAAGCTTGGCATCAGCATCAGGAGGAATATAAGCAGCAGTTATAATGGTGGAGGTGAACTCACTTGGCAGATGAAATGGTCTATATTTTACCATTAGATATTCCAGGTCAACAGAGCAATGTCTCCCAAAGACGACAGAGTTTGTGCACCAAGCTTTGTTAATATAAATGCATAATCCTCCGCTCTGGTCTTACCGGAGTCATCCGCCATTCTGTCTACTCGGAATGTGTGATGCTCAGGTAAAGATACAGCGTTGTCTGGTATCCTGCTGTTTAGCCATGTTTCTGTGAAAATCATGACATTACAGTTCCATAATCTTTTGCTGTGGTTGATGCGCAGTCGAATCTTATCCATTTTGTTCACCAGTGACCATACATTGGCGAGGAAAATGCTGGGTAAAAAGAGTGGGTGTGGTGTTGGCTTTAGCTTAGCTCTTAGCCCGCCGCGCTTTCACCGTCTTTGTTTTTGGTCTCAACGCCGCATTCGAGCACTTCTGCCCGAACGGGCAGGGCACTCAGGTTACAGTTCAAATGGACCAGACTCTTCTTCCTCCGAATAATAACATGTAAATGTAATTAAAATTGTTGCCTTGTTTTGTGTAGTTTGCAAAATATGTGTTTGATTGTGTGTTATAAGTTGTAATCGCCCCGTGCGGCTTGTAATCACTTATCTATTATAGATCAGTGCTTGTACTATATCTCTGAGGTTAAATCTTTATGAAGCTGTTCACATATTGCGTCCAAAACCACGTTCCTTCCTTTACCCATTTAAATGCGTTTCTGAACTCGTGATCCTCTGCCTTTTGTCTTTGCTCTGGCCACCATCAGCTGTTCCTCACATGCGCGGCACGTTCCAATTTCAAAAATAAACTTTTGCCACTGTGTGAATTAATACTGAATGTGTTGTTGTTATTACTTAAGGTTTAGGTTTAAGAGTAAAGTAATATGCTGGTGTTTAACTGCATTGCTTTATTGCATTCCTGCATTGGGCTCTTACATACTTTCTGCTACTTCGTACTGTAGCCAAGGTGGGCATTTCTCTCTGTCTCGCGCTGAACACAATCGGCCAATCACAACAGAACAGGTCATCAGTCCAATCAGCGCAGATTAGCTTAGCGCTAAGGAGGGGTTTGGAAACAAATGAATTGCTGAACGAATCACATGGGAGTCATTTGGATAATTAGGTAAAAATAAATGCATATTATAAGACAATGAAAGTGTTTATTGACCTTGCATGCATATTAGCCTGTTGTTGGAGACCCCCAAAACCAAAATATGACCTTTTATAATGTAAAATAGGGGCAACAACCTAAAACAATCTAAATGATCTGCCAATTGGGTAATTAAAATAGTCTTATTTTCACTTTGAAATATAGGCATTTGGACTAGAAACAAGACAGAAATTCTAAGTAAGAAAAACATTGTTTTCTTTTGCATAAATCTTACAAATAACTGAATACAATTAATCTTTGTTACACCTCCATACATCCTTTTTTGTGGCCAAATTTTTTTGAAAGGCTCAGTCAAAGGCCTTAAAAATACATGCAAATGATAAACGTTCACTTTGTTATGGTTACTTAGCAGTGACTCTACAAACCACGTGTTCTGTGGCTCCTGGTCAACTATAATTCAGATCTTCATCATTGCAGATCTTGTGATGTGACTATTGCAGATGCACACATTGCGATTTTGAGGATGAAACAATATATTGTGCAGACCTAGAATATATTCTAAAATATTTTTAGAATATAACTGGTAAGACAGGTATATCTTTCGTTTATTGAACCAATTACATAAATAAATCTGGCTGTGTACCCATGTACAAGGGTTAATGTATAAACCTAAAATAAAACTGCATATCATTACTCTTTCTAGATTTCTCTACATTTGCAATGACTATTTTTTGTGGGTCAACACTGGCAAGCATGCAGCAGTTTCAATGCTGACCCTGGGAAAAAATAAATACCAATGTGTAGTTTTAACAGTTAAGTGTTCTACCTTCTGTAGTTGAGACATGCTTTCTGGTTTCTCTAAGTGATGTCTTTCAGAAGCCACCTGCTCCCTTGAGTGCATTTCATCCTCGATCTCTTGCAGACGTCTCTCTACCCGCAATGAAACCTAAGACACATCATGCAAGTTGATTCAACATGCTATTTAGTCCTTCAAAATAGTTTGGAGCTCTGTAAAGCTAGAGCAATCTTCTGTCATTTATTATAAAATGTTCTATACAATGAACTATATCTTCTACTATTTTTTTTTACAATGAACTATCAGCACTTACAAGTTCTTCACTCTTTGATGCCTGAACATGGCCTGCAAGATCCTCCAACATCTTCTTAGTTTCTATGTCAGTCCTTTTGTGAGGCAAAAAAAAAAAAAAACATTACTAACAATTAAACAATGTGTGTATATATATATATATACTCATTATAATTAAATCATTATAGTGACCTGTTTCTTCTGCTGATTTCTCTATCAATGTCATCACCCATTCGAAGTTGATCACTCCGCAGGTCTCTAAGGGACTGATGCAATGAGTGCATCTAAGAAATGAAGAATTTAGGAGCCCATATTTAAGACATTTTAAACATTTTTAAGGTTTTAAATTTCTCCAAGTTGATTTATCAACTTGTAATAGTCAATGGACACCCTGAAAACATTCATAACAATTTGTTAAGGTATTAGAAGCACAAAATGGCATGAATGTCACATGGTGGGAAATAAGTTATGAGTCTGGGTTATCAGACAGCAGACCCAGAGCATCAGAGAAAACGTACGCATGATCATCATGATTATGATTGAAGTACGATTTTATATATATAATTCAAGTGCACAGCTTCAACTAATTAATCATTGAATTGTTTGGTATTATAATTACATTTTTTTAAAATAAGAGAACAACACCAATGATGTAAAAAAAAATCATGAGTTGTCTAAAACATCTAAATTTGACTGTGCTTTGTCTCGGATGCTCTGGATCTGCTCTCAGATGACCCAGATGCATAACTTCTTTCCCACCATATGACATTCATGGCATCTTCAAAAAGTTGATTTCAATAATTCCATTCAAGAAGTGAAACTTGTATAATCTATACAGTCATTCCACACAGACTTATATGTTTTAAGTGCTTATTTCTTTTTTGCTCCAATGTCTTTTCTGAGGTCCAAGGTCAATGCAGCTCTATACCAGGATGTTTTATAGCACTACTTCATGTTTCCTGCTGCTGACCAACTTTATGGAGACCAGTACTTGGATTAAGGACCATGGTACACTTTTTCCTAATTGGCCAGCAAACTCGCCTGACCTTTACACCATAGAAAATCTATATACAGTACATATATACACATGTATATTTATAAACAGGGCTTAACATTAACTTTTTTGATCACCAGCCACTGTGGCTAATAGATTTCCAACATTACTAGCCACTCGCCATTTTCACTAGCCACAATTTTCTTGTTGGGAAAATATATTCTATATGCATAAACTTGACTTTGACATGCTAAAATGACTTGATTTAGATGTTGTGTTATGTCCACATGCCTTCTTATTCATTTAACTTCTTGTGTGTATTGTGTATTAGCTTGCACAGTGTTCATGAGCAAATGGGTTGTCGCAATACAATCAGTTTTTATTTCACATGACTTTTCAAGGCTCAAAATTAAGGATTTGCCAAATTTATCTCTGACCACACCAAATAAGTATTTCTTAGCCCAAAATTTTAATTGTGTCAAAACAAGGAAAATATAGCTGTATAGGTGCACTTTTTAATTCAACAAAACTTTTCTTTAAAAAAACATTACATTTAAAAAAAATTATTATTGTCATGTATCTAAAATATGCACAGTAATCTGTCCTTGCTAAAAGTCCCAGATCACCAGTTAACATAAACAGGGAGTAATCTCCCATTAAAGTAATGTTATTATAAAGAAACATAATTAAACCATATTAACAAAAATAACTGTAAGCAAAAGAAAGCAGGTGAAACATACCGTGTTTGATAATGAAAGGATAACTTACGCGCACAGTTAATATAGGCCTGTAAATGAAAGCAGTGACTGCTGCTGCTTACAAAATAATACGTTTATTTTTGTTTTAATCTTGAGCTCTTGAAAGCAGCAGGACTGTGGGTGCACGATCATCGCTCTTTGTCCAATTTATTTCAAAGGGAACCGATCGCACCAGTTGCGCTTCCTAGGCACGGTGAGAGGTGCTTCGAGCAAGTATATGGGAGTGCGCGCGTTTTTTAACAGTTGCGTGCATCACATCACTTGTTCGCGCGAGTGATCATCCTCTCGTTCGGTATTTACCTGCTTTTTGCTCGCACGAACACAGTTATTTTTGTCAGTCGTGCTGCTTCTCGATTCTAAGACATCACATTTGCACGAATATTGGACCACGCTTATTTTCAAACCCTGCTTTTAAGAAAACTACAATTTAAAAATTATTTCCAACCAGCCAAAGTGGCTAATGGAGGTGTCTGTCTAACCCGCCAGAGCTGAAATCTACCCGCATTTGGCCGGTTGGTGTTAATGTAAAGCCCTGTTTATAAATACATATCATAAATCATTATAAATGGATTGGGGAAAATGGAGACATCTGAAAATGGAGGCGTGGCAGCAGACATTCCCCTATCTGATTCCCCGATCTGATTTCCTCAATACTAAGGGCACAAAGTTCAGTCTTGCATTCTTTACTTTAGTTCAGCTATCGCAAGTTTAATATGTAAAACAATCTCCCAAAGACACGTGGGGTATAAACAGTAGATTGTCTAACATCATTCGCATCACCCTGTCTACGTTGTTTCACTGTCTTAACAATAAAATGAAGACATGATATAAGGAACTGCCTATTTTTATTTTGATATTAACTTAACAGACACTAAAAATGTTGAGGCATCGTGTGTATATGTATATGTGTGTATATATACTACTGTATATATAGAACTTCTTGCACGCACTCAAATTTACACGTTCAAGTGCAGATCTTCTTGTGCGCTCTCCAGTAAGCGCTGCTGAAGCGCAATTTAGTGTGTTTTTGTGTGTTTTCCGACATTAACGCGTCCTGAAGTAAAGTGAAACGGCTATAAACTCCAGCAAGATAAAGTCATTGTATGCAGAGCCATTGACCTTTATCAATAAAGTATACTTATGAAAACTGTGTTCATCTTAACTGAAAGCTACGCTGTGTTTGCTAGACTCACGCACCTGTCAGTCTTTCAGAGAGTCAGTCAGCATGTCACCTTAAAGGGTTGAACAAATAGCGCACAGCACTACTACGGTTACAGAAAAGTTTGCGCTGTTTACCTCTAATATGTTTTGGTGCGATTACAATCCGCTATAAAAAACACGACTAAATGTTTTAAATGAGAAGTTGTAATGTAGCCGTGGCCGGATGAATTTTGGCGTGGCGGACCGCCACGGATGATATATATATATATATATATATATATATATATATATATATATATATATATATATATTTAAATACATTTGCATCCCTTGTCAGCAAGCTGCTTCCTATTCACCCCTCCTTTCCTGTCTAGTCAAGGTACTATTTTATTTCCTTTTATTTTAACAGCACACTGTAAAAAAAGTTTCAACCGTCTGTTTTGGAGTGAAGGTTCACTGACTTCAATGTACAAACTCTGTATGGGTGATGTTCTGAATGCTCCTAAAGCAAGTCGTAATCCTTGATGGTGTACTGTAATAAGAATCTGTTTATACGAGTCCTTGGCAGCATCATAAATTATACTCCCGTAGTCCACACGGGATCGAATGAGAACTCTATAAATTCGCAAACGTAGTAAAATCAGCTCCCCATTTAGTTTTTGCCTGAACGTTCAGGCACTTGTTTTTTTCACTATTTCAAATGAGGTCCAAAAGTAATTTTGTTGTCAATACTTAAAAAACCTAAAAACTTGATTTCCTTAACAACTTTGATCTGTTCTCTATTGATGAAAAGTTTTGGATCATGATGAAAAGATCACTGGATGCAGAAATACTGTATGTAATTTTTTTGTTGTAGAGAGCGTAAAAGCATTTTTAACAGACCACTGATATATTTTGTGAATACATAACTGTAGTTGCCTTTCAATTGTGCTCATGTTCTCCCCTCTGTAGCAGATACAAAGATCATCCACATAAAGGCTGCAGAACATGTTTGATCCAGTGATTTCCACAATATTATTTATCTTGATGCTGAAGAGAGTTCTTGTTTGTGATTTGATAGAGAATTTCCCACTTGAACTCTGAAGTTTCTTGCAGTGAGAAAGTTTGAGAAGAAGATGAAAAGCCTTTCTCTAAAACCCGTTTGATGAAGATCTTTAATAATTCCATAATTGTTGTATCATTTGCCTTTTCCAAATAAAAAAGACAGCAACAGCCTGTTCTTTTTGTTGAATCAGTCTCTGATACAAGTTTCCAATCAAATGAATTGATCCAATGCTAATTGTTTATTTGATTTCAGTATCCAGACAAGACAGTTATGAACTATTCTCTCCATAGTTTTACATAAGGAACTGGTAAGAGAAATTTGTCTATAATTATTTGGGTCAGAGTGGTCCTTTCCTGGTTTAGGTATAGGTATTACTGTTGATTCTTTCCAGGATGCTGGTATTTTACCAGAGGTCCAGACAAAGTTGAAAATATCCAATAAAAGGTATAGTGAAGTATAAGGTAAGTGTTTTAAGAACTGATAATGAATTGTATCTGGACTAATAGCTATGTCATGTGAACATGTAAAGAGTTCAATAATCTTTTGCAAGTTCATCTTAAAAGGTTAGTTATAAACTTCCTTGTTATCAGAACAAAAAACAGTTCTTTACAATCTTGCTGTGTTCGTGTTAGTTGAAATTCAGGGAGGCTGTTCTCTATTGATGATCACTTATTTGTCTGACATATCCCTTGTTTTTAAATATGTTGTATATGAGAACCATTTTCCATTCCCTTCATTTTACAAATCATGTTCCAGATCCTCTTCATGTGAGTATAGCAAGTTAAACTTAATACAAATTGTTTCTAACTTTGTTTCTTTGCTTCATTAATGATTCTGAGCTTAGGCTCTGCAAATTTTTAAACAAATGAAATTTGTAGTTTATGGATGTTTATTAAAAACACTTTCAGCCTTTTTTCAGTGCTTCAATAGCTTTTTTTACATTGCTAATTAAACCATGGAATGGTCTTTCGTTGTGGTTTTGTTGATATCTTTGGAATAGTTACATCTGCTACATCAATTTACTGCTAAGCGGAGGTGACACTCTGACACTCAATCTTAGGTTGTTGAAATACATTTTTCGCAACACATAGTTTGAAAAGAGAGCCAGTGTGCTTTTTTGAGTTGCCACTGTACATCCATTTGTGGAAATATGAGGATAATTGAAAAGTGGTCACTCCACACAGGTCATTCCAGATCCTCTATGAACAATCAAGTAAAAGATCAGCACTGCATATTGTCAAATCAATTGCAGTATCATGACCTAGATAAAGATTTGTTTTTATTATATAATTCAGTAGACATAAATTATTATTTTCTACAAAAACTACCATTCTTCTTCCTTTGACATCACATCGGTCTTCACTCCACAAAGGGTATTGACTGTTAAAATCACCCATGTGTATATGTGAAAATTGGTTACTGTGAAACAAGTTTTTTATCCAGTTCTTGAGGTATCACAGCTTCATGTGGGGAAAAATAAATAGTATATGTAATAAATGTAGTAAATGTAATAGCTCTATGAAGAGTAAGTTAAACTGCTATTGCTTGTAACTGGGTATCCAATGCAATTTGACTGTGGATTATATAATTTTTCACCAAGACAGATGATCCTCCAGAAGGCCATTCTAAACTCAGTCCACATATACTAAACAAATTAAAAGTCAAGGCATCATTAGGAGATAAGTGGGTCTCCTGAATACAATAAGCAATTGGATTAAAAACAGCAGTTAAGTGCTGTAATTTTGTTTTTATTTCCCAACAATTCTACTGTATTATATGATTAATTATCCTCAAGTGGGAAAAAAGACAAGTGCGGGTGCTTTTTTCTTGTCCTTTTTACACATAGGCGAGAGACTGCGACTATGACTGGGCATAGCCTTAGTCATTTCAATATCTTTTGGATTGTCTTTCTTTTTTTTTTCTTTTTTTTGAGATTGACATTTATCTTGATATAATGGTTGGGTTGCTGTGCTTTAAGATTTCTTTTTCACATTTGATTCTCTCTGTTTCAGATATGAGTCTTGAATTTGTTTTTGGAAAGCTGAATTGTTTTTTTGTGTTGCTTATTTATGGCTTGAGGTTTCTCTTTGGTTATCTAAGTTAGATCTGTCACTTGTTTGTGACTTTAATGTAACAACAGCAGGATAGGGCTTAGTCAGGGTAAAGGCAGGGAGTCCTTCAACTTTTTAAGAACTTCAAGATAGCTCACCTTCCTTGTGTGTTTAATTTACTGCATATCTTTCTCATTAACCCTTAGTTACCCTTAGTAAACCATTAATTCCTTGATGAAGCTGCATGATCTCCAAGGCAGTTTTTACATTTAAAAGGTTTTTTTCATTTCATTTTTAATCTCAACACAATTTTGGCAAACATTTTATTCTTGCATACTGCAGATCCATGACCAATTTTCTGACATTTAAAACATCTCAGTGAATTTGGCATAAATACTTTATATATCCACAGTGACATTAGATATCCAAGTTTGATTTTCTCTGGTGGTTGTGGTCTGTTAAAAGTCAGAATGCATGTTCCTGTTTTAACCACCTGTCTATCCTTTTTGATGATCATTCTTTTAACATCGATAACACCTAGTTGTTAAATTCTGAGGCTATTTCAGTTTTGTTCATAACTTGCAGTTCTCTGGTGCGGATTTCACCTTTGCTGTTGTTCAATGAATGATGAGAGTATGCTTTCATAGTAACTCCAGTCACAGTTGTTGCTTATAGTCAATTTTATGAGTTTGTTTTCCTAGCACATTCCATCAAACTTTTTCCAGATCACAGCTTTTTGATATATTTTACAGCTCCTGCAATTCCTGAGATTCCTTTTTGGATTGCAAAAAGCGACAGTTAGGAAAGGGGCATGTCATCAGTCAGTGATTCCAATAAAATAAATATTTGCCAATTTTCATTTTCAGATGAGAAAATAAAATCAGTTTTTAGTTCAGTCTCCAAATCTCAATCCAGTATCCTTTTTTGTGTTTTTGCAATGTTAAGAAGATATTTGTTCATTATCTCTACTCCTCACAAACCTCGGAGTCTTACAACTGGATGTACATCAAGGATTCAGAAATGGTATACTGGAAGGACTATTCTGGAAGGAGTGAAAGTTTTATGGTTGATTGTAATCCCAAAATAGTTCCAGGGCAAAGTCCTGACAAACCAAATGATTGGAAAGGGCCTTTCCAACCTCTTGTCTCAATGAAGTAGGAGCCAAAGTGATGTGTTGGATAAGTGGTAGCTGCAGCAAACCAAAATCCTCAAGCACCAGGTTCGATTCCTCCACTGACACGAGTCGCATCTCACGGCCAACGAGTTGCCCCATTTGTCGCCTCTTACAATCAGTAAGGGGGTGCTAGGGACCTATTCTACCCTGGCCCCCACGAGGGATTATTCATTGTCTACACAGCTCAACTGTTGTATTGCTTTTATGAAGCAGCCTGCAGAAGGTTGGGTGGTTGGAGAGGGAATTCAATGACGTGCTGTACCAAGAAATGTGTGATTTCAAAAAAGTTTTATTTGGCAATATTTACAGTGAATAAAAACTAAATAAATAGAAACTGTACAAAATTAAAGAAAACAGCAACAATGTGCTCACCACAATGGTCCAAGTATACCCTGGGTTGCTTGTCTGTGTGAGCCTGCATCAAGACTGCCTGCTTAAAGCCAAAAAGCCTTTGATAGACTAAAGTATTGCTGTGAAATTTGGGGAAAATATCTAATTGCGATTTTCAGCTCAATAATTTGTAAGTCGTGGCAACAATTCTGCGACAGCTGTTAAAAATAACCTGTTTTTGTTAAGTGTCTGTAACTTTGAAACCAAAATATTCCCATATTACCAATGCTGTTTTTCTTTCATATTAATCTATTAATGCTTCTGAAGTGGAAGACGCCATTATCCCATTTGTTCACGCTTTTCTGTTTGTTTGTTTGTTTGTTTGTTTGTTTGTTTGTTTGTTTGTTGTTTATTGTGGGCGTTCCGCATAGTTTGGTTGTGCAATTCTGATTGGGCAGAACAAAAGTGTACTCACTCAATTAGCTAGTAAGACTGTCTCACATAAACGACAGTCACGTATTTGCTCTGGGTGGGGGAAATTAAATAATACATATACCTTTCATATCGCAGCCTCTTGCGATTAACTAAGCGCAACATTTCAAATTTCGATTGGGATTCAATTAATTACAGATTTTACTAAAGTCTAGACTAAAGTCCCACATACATGCTATACCAACCTAGGTATTGGGTTAGGATAACTCATTCATTCATTCATTCATTCATTCATTTTCTTTTTGGCTTAGTCCCTTTATTAATAAAGGGTTGCCACAGCGGAATGAACCGTCAACTTATCCAGCATGTTTTACGCAGCGGATGCCCTTCCAGCTGCAACCCATCAATGGAAAAGGTTAGGAGAACTACAAAGTTCAAATTAATTTAAACTAAATAAACACTTAAAACAGCAATAGCTATATTTCCCAAACCAACAATACAATAATCATTAACAAAATGAGAGCGCAACAGCCTATACATGGCAAAATAACTGTTCTTACATTTCTCCCACTCACACCAACATGCTAGCTTCAACATGAAGTGATGTGGCAGTAGCTTCAAAAAGGCACAGGAACTGGATTATGGGTTTGGATGTACTTATTGTGAACTGGAAAGCTTAACTGCAATATATGTGTGAAGGATTAAAAAAAAAATGACAACTGTTGTTTTAAGACGCAGTGAAATCAAATTAAGAGTTGAGTAAATTCTGATACAGCAGAAACAAACTTAAACTAAACTAAACAAAATCTCCATAACACTTTCTGATGTGCACAGATGGTAGGTTGCCAGCAGTGCAAAAAATAAGTGAGATAGAAGTGTGTTTTTAAAAATTCAAGTTTAAAAGTCAACAGGGGAGCCTGTGACACAGCTGATACAAAAATAAATGCATGGTAAGCCAATAAAATAAAGCTAATAAATAGGAAAGATTTCTCATTTACTGAAACAATTTATATTTAGAAATTTATAAGATTAATAAGATAATTTATAGATTTCAGATTTTCTAAGATATCAGTATTTTGCTACCACAAAATAACCTAAATTAAACATGCCATTTTAATGTGTCTCCAATGCAAACAAACCCTATCCTGCAATTCAGTCAAGTCTGGTTCTAAGATATAGTCATACCTCCCCTTCAGCTTGAGTGACATCTCTGAAATGCACCGCGACAGAACCAGGCCGTCTTCTATTATCTGTGGCTGCACTCCCATAATTTCTCAGAGTGGACGTCGGAGGGCTGCACCATCGTTCTACAGGAGAAGAGACAGAAATCTGGTGGTAACATGCTGTATAATGCATACTATATATTCATTCATTTATTCATTCAATAAATCATTTTCTTTTTGGCTTATTCCCTTTATTAATTAGGGGTCGCCACAGTGGAATGAACCGTCAATGTATCCAGCATATGTTTAAGCATCGGATGCCCTTCAAGCTGCAACCCATCACTGGGAAACACCCATACACTCTCACTCACACACATACACTACGGCCAATTTAGCATACCCAATTCACCTATAGCGCATGTCTTTGAACTGTGGGGGAAACAGGAGCACCCCGAGAAAACCCACGCGAACATGGGTAGAACTCAAACCAGCGACCTTCTTGCTTTAAGGCGACAGCACTACCCAGTGCGCCACCGCACTATACTGTATATATTAAGTCTATCTGAATTGGTTAATGAGCCATCTGAATTCATCCATATAAGGAATACATTTTTATTAATAATTCTTTTTCTTAAATGAAATGTGAGACGAAAAATGTATGATGCTGTCAAATGCAATCTCTGGAGGGTGCAGCCTTCAAAATGACACAACAATTACGTTGTAAAATAAAACTTGTCTCATATAAGTAAAACACAGGTCATTTAAAATAAAGTACATTTATTAAAGTAAGGTTAAATAAAATAAAGTAAGTTTAATATTTTGGCAAAAATACCGGGGGGCTGTTTCATAAAGGTCGATCAGAAAAGCACAGATTAAAGTCCAAAACCTATGTTTTTCAAAATGTTTAGCCAAACTAAACATCCATGCTTAAAATGGTTTCATAACAGCAAGTTGAAGATCATTTGATTTAACTAATCCGAGTTCAGTTTAAATAATCTAGATAATGCTTGTGCAAATTACTGTCATGAACGGTTGAACATAGATGCATCAATTTTGTTGTATGCTACTATGGCTACCTAGAAAAAGCAAAGATGTTCACAGGAAGCGAGCAGCTTTTGTTTTTAGAGTTTAAACATATAATAATGTATACATATAATAATCAAAAGCTACAGCTGCAAAGCAAGAGAGAAGGTTGACTTTGCAAAAGCATCAAAATATGTATTTTTCCACCCACTAAAACAGCCTGATGGGCAGGGTGGAGATAAATTTTAATTCCCTTACTGGAAAACACAATAGCGCCAGGACGTCGGGCTTGCAATTTTTGCATGCCCTGCCATCTGGAAATTGTTGATCATCTCTACATAAGTAGCAATACATATTAAAATATAGCCCTATATTAACTTGTTGTTAAATTGTTAAATTAAACATTTGTCACAGTACATTGAAATTGTGCATGCATGGGAGAGAGAGAGAATCCGCACTCTCTGCCTTATGTTGCATGCAGGAAAACCAGAGCCGGATTAACCAACGGGCATTAAGGGCACAGGCCCAGGGGCCCCTGCGCACTTGGAATGCTGATTTTGGAGTGTCTATTTAGGCTAAGTGCAAAAAGCACATCGTTGGAATAAGCTAGTTATATGCTCCCCGCCAGCGTCGTTTGATCGACAGACACAACATAACTAAAGAGCGCAGTAGATAGTAGGTGGGTGCGGCATTGCTCGTAAAGAGCATGGTAACATGTTTTGAGGTGACCAATCATGAACCCGGTTCGAATCCAGCGTCTGATGAACACGTTCTTCTTTTTCCCCCCATTACATATCTACGGAAGTCCTAAGAGGCCATGCATTAAAATATTTTTTCTCTCTTGTTATGTCGTGATCACGACTTTTTTTTTTTTGCTTTAATTTATTTATTTATGTATTAATATTATTATTATTAGTAGTAGTAGTAGTATAGTAGTAGTATTAGTATTAATATCTGGCAAATGTCAGGACACCAGCCTTGCGAACAGGGAGAGAATAACTGCAGACGCGCATTCGTGCAACACATTAAAGGCGTTCAGAACAGCCATAATATGAGAGCAAACGCTCATGCTCCTGATTAATGTACATTCATGATTATGTTCATGTATATGATCATTATTTACAATAATTTGCATCAACTGTTACTATTTTAAAGCAACTCTATGGCGCATTTTTAAAGTTGTAAATAATTTGGGGAAAGGATCATAGCAAGTGCAGGATCTTCATCATTCTTCATACTTTAATTCATGCATGCAGCAACTTATTTAGTGCCATATAGAGTTGCCTTAAAATGGTAACAGTTGAGGGAATATTATTGTAAATAATGGTATATAATCAAATACGTGAAAATAATCAGAAATGTACATTAATCATGAACACGAGCGTTTGCTCTTACATTATGGCTGTTCTGAACGCCTTTAATGTGTTGCACAAATGCGTGTCTGCAGTTGGGCTATTCTCTCCCTGTTCACAGGGCCGGTGTAGACTCTCTGGCCAGACATTTGCCAGATATTAATAAATAATAATAATAATAATAATAATAATAATAATAATAATAATAATAATAATAATAATAAAAATACATAAATAAATAAAAGCAAAAAAATAAGTCGTGATCTCGACATAACAACTTTTTGTTATGTCAAGATCACGAGAAAATTAAGTCGGTATCACGACATAACAACTTTATTAAGTCGTGATCATGACATAACAACTTTTTGTTATGTCGAGATCACGAGAAAGTGAGTTGTCATGTCGAGATCACGAGATAATTAAGTCGTGATCACGACATAACAAGAGAGAAAAAATATTTTAATGCATGGCCTCTTAGGACTTCCGTACATATCAGAATGGAAATACAATTATTTTCAATAGAAAGGAAATGTTTTTGTTTAAAAATTCAAATAAAGTATATAAAATATATAAAATGAGTCACAAGGTATTTAATAAGGATAATAATAATTATAAATATTCTATAAACAATTATTTTCCACCTGGTGTTAAATGTTAGGGACATCTTAATATAATTAATCTGTATTTACAATGTTAGTCGCCCTGCTTCACCCATATTTTCAGACCTCATGGAGAGAGAGAGAGACAGAGAGAGACAGAAGAGGAGAGAGACAGGAGAAAACTGGTATACTGTGTGTGATTTCGGATACTTTCAGCTTTATAATTAAGTGCTTTTTGCCTACTCTTCTTCATCACGAGGGAGACAGTAGGAATCATTAATCAGTGTGTGTATTATGGAAGACTCAGATTCATAGAACTGGATTGGAGAGGTGATATATCCAAATCATATACATTATAAGTTTGTAGAAGTTATACATTAAAAAATACCCTTAAATATAAATTTTTAGTACTGCTTCAGTGAACTTGAACAAGTATATTAAAAACCATTAATTTTCACTAGTTATATTAGTATTTTTTTTTATCAAAGTGTGCTTTAAATGCTTTTAAAATCAGGTAAATCTTTGTTGACTGTAAATATGTACTATGTCATTTATTTAAAAAATGTGGGCAAAATATTATAGATTAACTTTATTTAAAAAATATTATATTAATCTTATTTTTTAATTTAACTAAATGGGTGCGGCCTTGTAGGGGGCCCTACAAGACATTGTGCCTAGGGGCCTCTGAATTCTTAATCCGGGCCTGAGGAAAACAAAACATTTTATGGCTGGCAATAAACATCTAAAATGTGCTTTATTTATGCACATAATCTTTACAATAATGGCAACAAAGAGCTGTGAATGCATGAGAGGCAGGATTTTTAGAGTACAAACGTACGTTGCTCCTAACTGCCTGGGATTTGCTGCTTTCTCTTTGACACTAATTTTCCTTTTTTTCACTTATACTTATTCCTACCTACCTACCTATCTACATACCTACATATGTAGATGCATACATACACTGCATGCACATGCATACATACATACATACATACATACATACATACACACAGTTGAATCAGAATTATTACCCTCCCCCTTTTTTTATTTTTCTCCCAATTTCTGTTTAACGGAGAGAAGATTATTTCAGCACATTTCTAAACATAATAGTTTTAATACCTCATTTCTAATAACTAATTAACTAATAAGTTAATTTAATTTATCTTTGTCATGATGACAGTAAATAATATTTTACTAGATATTTTTCAAGACCCTTCTACAGCTTAAAGTGACATTTAAAGGCTTGACTAGGTTAATTAGGCAGGTTATAGACAAGTTATTGTATAATGATGGTTTGTTCTTTAGACTATCGAAAAAAAAATATAGCATAAAGAGGCTAATAATTTTGACCTTAAACGTTTTTTAAAAAAATAAAAACTGCTTTTATTCTAGCCGAAATAAAACAAATAAGACTTTCTCCAGAAGCAAAAATGTTATCAGACATACTGTGAAAATTTCCTTGCTCTGTTAAACATAATTTAGGAAATATTTAAAAAAAAATTTATTAATTAAAAGGGGGGGCTAATAATTCTGACTTTCAACTGTATCGTTTAAGTCAAAACTATTTTGCTTCAGTTTATAGTGAACAACAGGCAACAACATCCTGGCAGGTGAATGAACTGATTATTCTCTCGATACATAAGTGCCATATGTTTTAAAATATAGGCCTACATTAATAAAGTTTAAATAAATATTTGTCGCAGTACATTGTAATTGTGTGCATGAGAAAGAATGTGTGCTCTCTGCAATGTGTTGCTTGCGAGAAAACAGAAAGTTGTATTGCATTGCATACATGCACCGAATGAAGCGTTTCTCCATATACATATAAAATGTGCTTTATGTATGCACAAACTCTTTACAATAAAAGTAACAAAAAGCTTAGCATGCACAAGCAGCAGGATTTTTAGTGTACAAACACACTTTGCTCCTGAAACTGCCTGGGATTTGCTGCATCCCGCACCCTGTGGGAAATACAAGGGTTGGACAATGAAACTGAAACGCATGGTTCAGCCTGACATCGACACAAGGAGTCATGATGTTAATTTATTTCTTTTAATGACAGCTGTAAAAAACTGAACAATTATTTGAACTGTACAACGGTACAAGCTAAAAATTAACATTTGTTTTATATCTTTTTATCTACTAAGTGTGCAGCTTTTGTCACTGCAATGTATATTAATGGGCTTATTTTACTTCTAAAAAAAGTATACTTTTATACTTGACCTTTACATAAGTATACTTCCTTTTCCTAAGGGTGTATTTACTGACTTACCAAGATCAGTCTTGAACAGCCAGGGGGAGTACTGCTGCTCTGACAGCCAAGTTGGGTCAAAGTTAGGGATGCTCCGATCAGAAGTTTTGCAGCTGATATTGAGTACCAATTCCTTGTCATGGTGATTGGCTGATACAAAGTACCGATTCTAATGTTTCAAGCTTTATAATGCATTGAGCACATTTTCCCTCTAAGTATAAACCTTGAGAGAAGATCTTGCCTTACCTAAGAGAATAAATCATGGATGCTGCATGTAATACCTTAAACACGTCTCTTATAACCATTAAGGTGTGAACATGTCATAGCCAGAAGCAGCTGTACAGAAAATAATTCATCCATTCATTTTACTCTGGCTTAGTCCCTTATTTATCAGGAGTTGCCACAGTGGAATGAACTGCCACAGAAATAATATAACACAGATATAAAAATTGTTATGAAAAATTACAATGCAATTTGGAAACATTGCAAATGATGAATGAAGAATTCAACATGTCTTAATCAAGAAAAAGTTTGAAGCTCACATTTGATGCATAAGAAGTTAAAATGCACACCTATAAATCTAATACTACTTTACTAAAAGGAAATAGGCATATAAACTACTGTTTATAGCAATGAGTGTATTACAAGAAGTTATATTTTTAAATATGCATGTTAAAAAATAAAGTTATATTTATCGAATTATTCCAGCCAGCTTTTAGTGAATTAGCAATATTGTCAAAACAGAACTTTCAGTTGGTATATGTAAAAAGGCCTAAATACATGCAGGACCATTCAAATATTTTGCTGGTCTCCAACTATTGACAGCAGATCACTCAGTAGCTGTTTCCTTTCACCTATTTTGGACATGCGCATAAAAAACCAGTTGATGAAAATGCCATGAAGCGCATACATTTTGAAAATGCGCATAAAAAACATATGCGCATAACTGAGTAGGATAAACTTTTTATTCGATAAGAAAAGATGCGCATAAACTATGATGGAAACACTTTTACCGCACAAATTCCAGTGTGCGCATTAAAAAAAGGTCATGTGATTTTGTTATAAGTGATCATGTGATGATAAAAATGTGTGTAAATGGACAAACCAGCAGGCTGAGCACATTGTAAAACATCTGAAATGTCGTTTTTGTCATTCTAAACCGCCTTACCGTTTAAGAATTAGTGTTAATATATTATTAATGACCTCCACAATCAAGAGTGTCTGTGCTCCGCGTCTGACACCTTTAAACGCCACCACGTGTTCACTGTGTGTCAGGATTGCCTTCTGAGTCACAGGTCTTTTATTAGATGAAGAAAAGATTGACGCAGTTTCTCCTACTGCAGCAAATTCAGTTTTTACTGTTGATATTTGGCGCCAGTTAATCAGGAAGTGACAATTTAGTTCGCTTTGACTTGTTAGATGAAAACGGAGCTTTATTCGCACATCTTTTATGCGATAATCCAGTTTTGTACATAAAGTTCATTTGCATTTTTGGATGGAAACATAGCTAGTGAGAAAGAGGGATTTGCACTCGCGATATCTTTACTGCTCTATTCATTTAACCTAAGAAAGGTAATGTTTAGACCAGGGTGCTCAACCCTGTTCCTGGTGATCGACCTTCCAGCTGATTTTAGCTCCAACCCTGATCAAACACACCTGAACCAATTATTTAGAACGTGAGGAGCACTTAATAATTACAGGCAGGTGTGTTTGATAAGGGCTGCAACTGAAAACTGCAGGAAGGTCGATCGCCAGGAATAGGGTTGAGCACCCCTGGTTTAGACCATCACTGTGACTCTCGCGATCTGTTCATTTACTCTCGTCGCCATGATTTCCGAGTATTTTAACTCATTTTTGGGGATCACAGGGCCGGTAAAAATATGCGGGGAACTCGCAGTGCTTCCTGGAAGAGTTTAAGGTTGGATGAGACGCTAGATAGGGTGTCACAGCAGAACGCGTCACAGAAGCTTAAAACAGTGGAAATACAATAGCTGCACCTGCATTAAGGAGTATCACTCACACGAGTCGCGCTAACAAACTAAACAGAGGTCCCATCGCATCTGTATATATTTTAGCTGTGTGACGGGAGCACATTACGCTCCATCACATAATTTACCTGTGTTGTGGCTGCTTGTAGGTTATACATAAGCCTAATATATGGCAGCGCACGTGCGCCTTCGGTCCTGTCAGATGTGCATGCGCACTCTCATTCCCATACAGCAAAGAGAGTCTGTGTGAAACTCTAGAGAGCAGAAATTTGTAATCGCGCGACCATGTAGAGACAGAAATCACATGTCTTTGTGTAAATAAGATATTAGCTTGCTTATTAAAGGAAGTTGTGATCTGGCGCTGTATATAAAATAGAATTAACTCGACTTCAAGGGGGGGTGGGGAAAGCCGTTGGGAGGGCGGGGCGCCCCCCTTATATAATAGTAGGGGAAACACTGATATATATATTATATTATATAACATATACTGTATTAAGGGTGTAACGATACACGTAAATATCAACAGTAAAAACTGAATTTGCTGCAGTAGGAGAGGCTGCGTCAATCTAATAAATCTAAATCACATCTAATAAATGACTTGCGCCTCGGAAGGAAGTCCTAACACACAGTGCACGCATTTCAAGGTGTCAGACACGGAGCACAGATGCTCTTGATTCTGGATGTCATTAATAATGTAATAACACTAATACTGAAACGGTATGGGGTTTTAGAATGACAAAAACAAAAATTTCAGATGGTTTATAATGTGCAGCCTGCTGGTTTGTCCATTTACGCACATTTTTATCATCACATGATCTCTTATAACAAAATCACATGACCTTTTTTTTAATGCGCACACTGGAATTTGTGCGGTAAAAGTGTTTCCATCAGTTTATGCGCATCTTTTCTTATCGAATAAAAAGTTTATCCTACTTAGTTATGCGCATATGTTTTTTATGCGCATTTTCAAAATGTATGCGCATCATGCTGTTTTCATCAACCGTTTTTTTATGTGCATAAGCAAAATGCGCATAAAAATAGGTGGATGAAAACATAGCTACTGACATCACAGAATCACTAACTGGAATTAGACGAAAACTAGACACGCACACTACATGCAACCATCCCCGCAGCATTCAGACAGGCAATTTCTACAGATTCGAACAGGGCAAAACAAACCACCGAGGCGATCGGTACATTTATAGCTGTGGATATGAGGTGGAAATTTCGGGTTTCAAGAAAATGTTAAATGTAATAGAGTCCCGTTACATTATTCCTTCATAAGCCCATTTCAGTCAGATAATAATTCCTGCTTTCAGATCCACTGAAATGGCAAATGACAGTCAAATCAAGCAGATCTGTGCTGTCTGAAGAAAAGGTGGACACTTTCTGAAAATAAAAACTTATTTAAAAATTGATTGAAACTGAGTTACATATAAAAACTAAACTGTTCTTTTCTTTTTATTTGTTTAACTACTAAAATATTACATTTATTTTCATAGGCAGCATTTTGGTTTTGAGTATAAAGAAGGATTTGTTTTATTTGCTGCCAAGCAGAAACCTCAGAAGTACAGCTTTATATCACTGTTCAAAGTAAAAAAAAGAAAAAAAGAAAAATCTTTTATGATGTTAGTTTTAATACAATAAAAATATTTAAATCAGATAAATCCTCTGGATTTTTTCTTTTTTTGCTGTATCGGAAACATACCGAACCATGACACCACTGTGTCGTATCAAACCATGATTTTTGTGAACCGTTACACCCCTAATATATATATATATATATATATATATATATATATATATATATATATATATATATATATATATATATATATATATATATATATATTAGGGATGCACCGATGCCGATACTTGGATCGGATATCGGTTCGATATTGCATATTTTTCTGTACTTCTACAGTTTAATGTGAAGTACAGATGAATATTAAAGTGTTTAAATTCATGTTCACTTCAGCGCTTCCCGCTCGCTGCGCCTGTCAATCATTCTCCATTCATTCACAATTCAGTCTGCTTGTCGCATTTGACAACGGGAAAAACTTTCTCTAAGACTATTTGTTCCTGTTAGTTTAAATAATTAGTGGAGAAATGCATTTAGTTTTGCATTGAATGGGTTCATTTTGACCTGCAGCAGGAGTTCATTTCATCATGTTTGCGCTGATGTGTGTATTAGATCAGATCGCATTCGCAATACTGGAGTGGAGACGGTTATTATCTGCTCTTCACACACAAAGTAGGCCTACCTGAAATGTTTAATTAGAAAAGCCTCAATAATGCATTGGACAGATCCTCAACGCACTTATTTCTTCCATTTGAGCTGCTGTTTTGCAAATGTCTGCAGATACCGGAGCGCTGCGCGCTGTCTCCGATGCATCAAGCGCTTTCATTCACGTGCCGGAGGCATGCGCAGAGGCGAAGTGCGGCGCTCCGTAAGACACATTAAATATTGCATTTTAAAACACTTATTTATTTAACATGCAAACAGCATACAGAACATAATATAGCATCTTCACCTGCTGTGTTTTTAGCAGGATAGAAAAACAGAATAAACTAAACAAAAAAAATAAATAAATCCTGCTCTAGATCTTTCCCTTAAATGACAAATATAAATTACAAAACGAAAACACTGACTTTTTAAGAACCGGCAGGCTGTTTGTCCAATCATGTTTTTTTTCTTCCATCAAATAAAAATATCAGGCTACATCAAATAGATCGCTCCACGGAAAATATGCATTTAATTAATGTTAATTAATTAATGTTAAATTTTACAAATGCCCCGTCAACATGTTTAATAGAATTCATTAGTTTAAAGATTATGTCTTTAATTACGATTATGACTTATTTCCTCTGTCTCATTCGCGGTTCATGTGCGCGCGCTGCGTGTAATAAAAGACAATGACAATGAACCTAAAGGCTCTATGTTGACTATTGTATTGGCTACTACATAGCATATAACAAATTTGTTGTTTACATATGATATTTCATTATTTGCATACATGTTTTTTTAAGCTGTAAAATGAAAGCCTGTTTGGTGCGAGGTCCATTATGCAAAAAAAAAAAAGAAAAAAAAAAATTTAGATTTGTTGGATTGGTAGAATAGGCTATGTAGGCTATTAAAAAAAATATATTATATAAGAACTATTAATAACTGCAATTTTCCAAATGGAAAAAAGGTTGGTTTGTTAGTTGAACACTAAATCACCAATAGCCTATTTATTGAGTTTATGACACGGCTCTGGCAGCAGAGAGGCGATCCGCATCTGCGCTGGCTGGTTTGTCAACAATTCTGTGTCAAACTGTGAGCAGAAATATCCTTCTTTCATTTTGCTTCTTTGACAAAATACATATGTAGGCACGTGTGGTTGCATCTTACTGTTACTGCACGCGCTTTTCCATTCCATTCCGCTCTTTTTATGTCACTAGGAAACGACTGAATCAGCTGAGCCGTATTGTACGCGAGTGTTCCTGTCAGTAATTGTAATTTTTATTTGCATTATGATATTCAAGATTTGTAAAGTCATACAGCTTTGAATGAATTTAAACAGCGACCACAAGTCTCTCCTCCATCATTAAAAGCTCGCCAAAGTCGTCTTGACAACACAGACACTGCTGTCACCTCAAAGAAAACCCAGCCTCTGCTTTCATTTGATTGAAGAATGAAAAAGACGAGACTGACGTAACATCTTTTTCCGCTCGAGAGCACATAGCGCGCAACGGCAAAACATTAGTAAACCATGCAAAAGATGCACCTATCAGTCTCAACGCAAAAAGCGTTAGGGACAAAAAAAAAAAAAACGGCACAGTATCGGGATCGGATCGATCAATATTCAGAATTTTGGTATCGAGATCGGATCGGTTCGAATATATATATATATATATATATATATATATATATATATATATATATATATATATATATATATATATACACATATATATACATATACATATATATACATATACATATACATATACATATATATATATATATATATATATATATACAATAACAACAATTTTATTTGAAAATATATAAAATAATTTAAATATATACGCACACACAAATAAATTAAAATATACAGAAAATTAAAAATAATAATAATTGAAAAGAGAAGCTACATCTCATGTTGTTGTACCTGAGACGCTGCCATCCTCCAAGTCACTTGTTTGCAGTATGGAGGTCGAAGTTCTCCACCCACTGGTAGACTTCCTCAAACGCTGCCCCTGAAGATGCTGGACTGACTCCTCTAAGCTCTCCCTCAGCTAGAACACAGGGTATGGTCTCAAAACAAACCCCTTATCTGAAATCTCATACAACATTGAGCACCAATACTCACCGTCGCCATGGCTTCAACTTGATCATCTGCGTGTTCCTTGTACTGTTCCAACATCCGATCCACTTTGTTTAGATTTCGGCTTGTGTCCTGCACAAAAGCACAAGCTTGCAAGTCAAACGATCCCTGCTGTACACAACAGAGCATTCATTCACGTGCACCGAATAAAGACATCTTACCTGCAGAGTGTTTGCTAAAGTGTCGATTTTGACCGATATGTCTGATACATGTGTATCCCTTGGAAACCCACTGTCTGACCTTTCCCTAGCCCGCCATCGATGCCTTGCGGGTCTATTATATGTGCCAGATTCACTGGAGGAGTCCATACTGACATGAATCAGTGGCTAGAAACAAGCAACATCACTATAAAAAACACATTTGTCCTTCGTAAAACATGCATTATATATTTGCTAACTAACGTTTAAGATGGATAATTATGGTCTAGTGAAATAAAGACCCTGTAAACTTTTGACATGGCACAGAAAGTTAATGTTAAATTACCAAGATCAAGCTAGTTAGCTTTGTACTTATGTTTCTTTGGCTATAGGGTAAAAAGTACTGTCTCTTTGTAAAATAAACTATTGAATCACAAAACTGCTAAACTATAAGACACGTAACGTTAATGTACATAAAACTATACCCGAGTGCCCAGTTGTTTCACGATTTTTGCGGGTGATCAACTTAAGATACCGCTATCGTCTGCTATGGCAACTTGAACTGGCCGCCTAACAGGAAGACAACAAACACTATGAATCATGGGAGTTGTAGTGTTACAACCAACTGTTCAGTTTTAGAGCAACTGCTTCATTTGTAAGAGCTAATCTCTTACGGCATTTCTTTGTTGTGTTTGTGTTTAATGTTTATGTTACTTGCCGTCTTGCATAAAAATCTACCGTCTAGCTACTTGAGCCATTTTTAATTCATTAGTGCGCTCGTTTTTACAGACTGTAAATATTTCCAGCTATATTTTTAATGAGCAGTTCAGATCATAATTTCGTGTGCGTAGGCACGTGTTGTGATTTTTTTTCAGAAAGGTTCTGTAGGTCTATATTTGCTAAAAATCATAAGTAAATATTTTTGCTGCATATAACTATTCAGTTCCTATAGCAACCGCTAGGGCGCCTCAGCCGACAGCCTCTCTTCATCTACAGGCTGTCTCGACTCAGAGTGACTGTCTCAGACTCTCGGCACGCACACATTTGAGCTTTAAACTGTTTGTCTGTGTTTTTCACAGTTTAACGTTACTTTTCCAAACCAAGTAGAGAGACTGTATGTTTCGTGTGGAAGAAAACACGTGCATTCTTTATATCATGAAGACACATGTGATGTTAGTATTGATGCTGTCACTTGTGAGTGTGATCGGACGGACGAATTCATGCCCTCACGGCTGTGAGTGCTCCCAATGGAAAGGCTTCGTTGTTTCATGCATGAACGTAGATTCTATTCCAACGTTACCCGAGAAAACAGAAGTCTTGTAAGTATTAATTATTTTCTTAGGCTAGTGTTTTTTTATTTGTGTTTGTGTTATATGTAATTTTCCTTTTGAATTAGCAGAATATAATTATAGAAACGTTCCAGAAGTTCTATGGTTTCCACTATACGTACATACCTGTTAACCATTAAAACAGTAGCCTACATTTAAAATAATTTGTACTGTAGTGTGTTTTGGGACATAGGCTATTCCATTAGGATTAATATGCCACAAGACAACAAATTGCCAGTAGAGACCACCAGAGATCATTCATCCTAGTTATTTTACAATATAATTTGTTAACTATTATTATTATTATTTTTTTTTTTATTATTATTATTATTAATATTATTATTTTACTTCAGATTATTCATCACATCAAACAAGGTTAGCCTATTATTATTGGTTAAGAACCCTGCTGAAAAATAAACCAATAGAAACCATCATGGAAGAATCTAAGTGTTTCACTACACATATCATTAAAAAACACAAACCATATTGATTTTAATGATTCCTAGTTTGTTTTGTGACACATTAGAAAATCGGTTTTAAAATGCCCAATAGCTACAGATTCTATTAATACCATTAAATGCAATTTCCATTATAATCAATTAATGAATAACAAAACCATTAGAACTTCTGTTACGGTTTCTATTTTTTATTTTTTGATAGGGGGGCGGGGGATTGGTTGCTGGGGGGGATTCAGGGAATACCCTTCAGTTGATTGTCTTTCAACAGAACTGAACTAACTATAACTACACCAGCATTCTATCCCTTTTCTGCTACCTGCTTGAAATATTGTGTTCCACTGTGATGAAATTTTGTTATCTGACTCTTATTAATACATATAAATACTTATGGCAGCATGGTGGCTCAGTGGTTAGCACAGCAAGAAGGTCGCTGGTTCGAGTCCCTGCTAGACAGTTTTGGCATTTCTGTGTGGAGTTTGCATATTCTCCCCTTGTTAGCGTGGGTTTCCTCTGGGTGCTCCGGTTTCACCCATAGTCCAAAGACATGTGCTAAATAGGTGAACTGAATAAACTAAATTGTCTGTAGTGTGTGTGTTGTGTGTGAATCAGTGTGTATGAGTGTTTCCCAATACTGTATTGCAGCTGGAAGGTCATCTGCAGTGTAAAACATATGCTTGAATAGTTGGCTTGGCGACCTCTGAAATAGGGACTAAGCCGAATTATTTCAATAAATGAATGAATATAGAAATATATAGAAATAAAGGTTAATTGAAGAAGTTGTTGCAGTATAATTATCTGTCTAAATGTTTAATCATGTACTGGTTTTTATTAAAAAGTAATAGATTAGAAATAATCATGATTTGTAAGAGAGGGTAATATTGGTTTACATTTTGCTACTTTACTGTATGCAGTGAATAAATAAAAAAATTAATCAAGGATCATATAGTGAAATAATTCAAAGGGTTTTGATTCAATGTTATTATAAAATGAAATAGACCTGCTGATAAATTTACAGTTTTTGAAAATGAAAACAAAAATGCACCCTTACTTACCGGTGACCATGTTTCTCCTTTTTATCTGTTATGTAGAAGAGTTGGATGTTGCATCTGATGTTGTAAAACAAATCAATCATTAAGCTTGTGTGTTGCATATTTATAATATTTAGTTTGAATTAAGCTAATTAAATGTCCTTCTTTAATATTTTCTTCTTTATTTTGTGTTAAAGGTGTTTGCTTTGAATTGCCTCCTTAATTTATATTACAATCATACAAAACAAAGAATTTAATTAGGTTGGTACATTAACATTGTATCAGTTATTTAATATCTTTAAAATCTCAAATGTTGCTACCATAATTTTATGGCAAAGTTCTGCCAACCTCCGTTGACATTTTTTACTGTATATTTCAGTTTAATATAGTTTTTTTTATATATATATTGTAGAGAGATTGCTTCTCTGAGCACCTAATCTGCACCCAAGGACTCTTCTCATATTTTATGCTCAATACTGATTTTCAATTTGTTTAGGCTAGAAGCAAGAAAAGTTTAAAATGTACATGAACAATGTATTTATTTTCTTCATTACAATCTGAACTGTCTGCAGTGACTTAAATTTCCTCAGGTTTAGAACCCATCATTGAGTCTATTTATTTACTTATGTACAGTGCATCCAGAAAGTATTCATAGCGCTTCACTTTTTCCACATTTTTTTTTTTTTTTGTTACAGTCTTATTCCAAAATAGATTAAATTAATTTATTTCCTCAACATTCTACACAAAATACCTCATAATGACAATGTGAAAAAAAATATTTTTTTAAATTGTTGCAAATTTATTAAAAATAAAAAACCTGAAAAAACATATGTACATACAGTTGAAGTCAGAATTATTAGCCCCCCTGTTTATTTTTTTCCCCAATTTCTGTTTAATGGAAAGAAGATTTTTTTCAACATATTTCCAAACATAATAGTTTTAATAACTAATTTCTAATAACTGTTTTATTTCATCTTTGCCATGATGACAGTAAAAAATATTTTACTAGATATTTTTCAAGACACTTCTATACAGCTTAAAGTGACATTTAAAGGCTTAACTAGGTTAATTAGGTTAACTAGGCAGGGGTGCGTTTCCCAAAACCATCGTTAGCCAACTAAGGTTGCAAGTTCCGTCGTTACAAACATAGTTTGTTGATTTGCCGTTTTCCAAATCCATCGCTCCAACAAACATTCGCAAACTGCGTCACAAACTTGAGCACTTGAAACGACACCTCTGGAGCTGTAGTTAGAAACATAGTTCCTGGCTGTGTTCTATTCCCACTTATCCCCATATGCCCTATTTATTTAGAACATTCTAACATTCAAAGTTGGAATTATTAAAAATAAAAAAGCATTAAGGTCTTCTCTCTTAGGTGTAATTTGCTTTCAAAGTATTTTTACAGTTCAGTTTTAGCGATCTTCATGTTTAAAGTTGTGCTCCCTTCGCAGTGCACTTTGAAAAAATCATTTTGAACACAGCCTCATGGCAAAAGCTATAGGTAACCTATTATTTAAAAGCAGAATTTATTTTACATCTCCAAAGCTTGTGAAAATAAAAAACATAGCCGACGTTAATTCTTTTAATTTATAGTGGGTTATTTATCTGTACTGTATAAGACATGGGCCTGTTAGAACTTTCTGCTGTGGTTTACATGTGTCAAGTTGTAAAAGTAGACTTTTCAAAAAATAAATAAATAAACAATATCCTACTAAATAATAATAATAATAATAATAATCATCATTAATATTATTAATATTATTATTAAAGTAAATATATTTATAATAAATAGCCTCATTATTTATTTATTTATATGATTTATATATGACATTCGAATAGGGTTAGCTTTTGTAAGTGATTTTATGTTTTCGAATAGAATATGTGGTGTTCATCTTCTCAATAATATTATTAAAGGAAGCATAGGCCATATGTGCCATTTACATATATTTCAATGAATATGGAAAACAAGTGCATGTTTTTACCAAAACTAATATTGGATTTTATTTTAAATGCGTGTTTGTGTAAAACAATATAATTTGCACAAAGAAATGATGGGGTTCTTCTCTAAAAAAGTAGTTACTCAACCCCGTTTAGAGCATCATTATGGGCGTTTTACGCTATATCTAACGTGGTTCAAGGGATGGATCTGCGACGGAGAAACTACGGGTTTTGGGAAACACTCGTCACTACATCGTTCTTTTCCCAAACGATGCATACTATGATAGTTCAGCCACGAGTTGCGTCGTTGTTTGGGAAACGCACCCCAGGTTAGGGTAATTAGGCAAGTTATTGTATAAAGATGGTTTGTTCTGTAGACTATCGGAAAATAATAAGCTTAAAGGGGCTAATAATTTTGACCTTAAAATGGGTTTTAAAAAATTAAAAACTGCTTTAATTCTAGCCGAAATAAAACAAATAGGACTTTCCCCAGAAGAAAAAAAAATATTATCAGTGAAAATTTCCTTGCTCTGTTAAACATCATTTGAGAAATATTTTAAAAAGAAAAAAAAAAAATCAAAGGCGGGCTAATAATTCTGACTTCAACTAAGTATTCACAGCCTTTGCTCAATACTTTGTTGATGCACCATTGACCGCAATTACAGCCTCCAGTCTTTTTGAATATGATGCCACTAGCTTGGCACACCTGTTTTTGGGAATTTGTGCCCATTCCTCTTTGCAGTACCTCTCAAGCTCTATCAGGTTAGATGGGAAGCGATGGTGTACAGCCATTTTCAGATCTCTCCAGAGGTCTGGGCTGTGGCTGGGCCACTCAAGGACATTCACTGAGTTGTTGTGAAGCCACTCCATTAATATTTTGGCGGTGTGCTTTAGGTCATTGAGACAGGTGACCAGAACTGAACAAAGTGGCTGTGAATACTTACCCAGCTAGCAAATTTCATGTGGCTCAAATCCGGCCTACACTAGACACTTACATCCGGCCCACATACTGCATGGAATGATGGCATTTGGGCGGTCTGCTCCTGTTTGCCAGGTCTGGGCCACAATTAAGCCATAGCAATATCACATAACAGCCAGAATGCAACCAAATTAACCAGAACTGACCCTATTCTGGGCCACAGTTTGCTTTTATTTTGGCCCAGATCCGAACCACATACTGAATAGAATGAATATTATTTAATCACAGGTGCCCCACATAAAACAAAACTAGCCTTATTTGACATTTTATTGTTTTTTATTCTGCTTTTTGTTTTTTACTTGGCTTGTTTGCTGTAACGAATAAACTTTTCAAACAAAGTTCTTAAAGGGTACAGCAGTCTAAAATAAATTTATATTAAAGGTTTGAGCTGTAAAAACACAGTGTAAAAATGTATTTTAACAGTATTATACTGTGAATGTAAACTACAGGAGTGGACTGTAAAAACACAGTATGTGGCTGGCAACCCAGCTGCCACTATTATTCTGTAAATTTACAATGAAAAGATTTACAGTGTATATTATTACCCATATCTGCCATGACAAAGAGCTATGTTTGATCCCTATAATTATCACCCTTTTTATGACCTCTTACTGTTCCGAATATTCGCCAAAAGTTGTCCGCATATGTTTTAAGATAACTGGGCCACATTTGCCATATCTTCTCTGGGCCGCTTTAGGCTCACAGCCACATTAGCCAAAGTTTACTCTTTCGAATATTTGCCAAAAGTGAACCACATATGTTTTAAGATAACTGGGCCACATTTGCCATAACTTCTCTGGGCCATTTTTGGCTCAAAGCCACATTAGCCAGAGCTTACTGTGCCATATATTTGCCAAAAGTGGCCCACATTTGTTTTGGATAACAGGGCCACATTTGCCATATCTTCTCTGAGCCACTATAGGATTAATTCCACGTTAGCCAGAGCTTACTGTGCCAAATATTTGCCAAAAGTGGCCCACATATGTCTTAAGATAACTAGGCCACATGTGCACCTACACATGTTAGCCCACATTTGTATGCTATCTGGGTATGCAAATGTCATTTTTCAGGTTTTTTATTTGTAATAAATTTGCAACAATTTAAAAAAAAATCTTTTTTTCACATTGTCATTATGGGGTATTGTGTGTAGAATTTTGAGGAAATAAAGTAATTTAATCCATTTTGGAATAAGACTGTAACATAAAAAACGTGGAAAAAGTGAAGTGCTATGAATACTTTGCGGATGCACTGTAAATAGTGTAAATACATATTTATTCAAAAAGACCCAATTTGGCCCCTGTTTGAGCTCATTTGTCCAATTTTTGATAGTATTTCTAAAATTCTTGTTAGCCATGTCAATAAACTTTTCCACATTTTTCGAGTACCTTGGACTGATTTTTGTCATTTATTCTGATGAATCCCTTCCCCAAGGAGCCCCAACACATGATAAGCACTTTGACAAAATGTAGGAAGTATTTTTGTTGCATCAAAAAGTGTGGTAATGATAACCATCCAACAAACTAATCCAGCACAAATTAGTGCTTAAAATGTCACTAAAATGTAGTATTTTGAACCTCATAATTTGAGGCGAATAAATGCAAAAAGGTCCACTTTTTGAGAAAAAAGAACCACCCCTTTTAATAGGCTGGCTATGGGCCTATCACATCATGGTGTTACTTGTGCACATCAAAAAAGCAGTTTCTCATTCCTTTGAACAAGTTGCAAATGCTTTTGTATAACCATGCAAGTGATTATGTCTCTGATGTTTCAACATTATCAATTGCTTGTCATGTTGATCAAAATTTATTATTTTAGTCTCTGTTGAATATTTAACAACAGAGACCCCACAACATTTAATTGTTTGTTCATGGCATTAGTCTTTACATGCAAAATGACTGAACAAGTTGTCATAATAGTTTGTCCTAATGCATATTTCTATACATTTCTATTAGACTTTTTTTTTCTAAATCTGTCTATAATTGGTACATTTTTTCAGATGAATCTTGACTTTTTCTAATGAAGATGCATCTCTAATCTCCAATAATCCTATGTTCACATTTCTACTTTTTTTTTGTGTGTGTGCTATGCGGTGCTTTCTTTTCATTGTACCACAATCACATAATCTGTCAACAAACTACTGTACAAACAGCAAAAAAAGCCATAGTTTACATCAGAACACTCCTCCAAAGTACACTGTTATGATGACAACATGACTAAGTAATTTGACTTATCCGTACACAATGACACGAGGACTTGTCATTCCAATGGCACTAACATGTTCATTGACAGAAATTTTGTTTTAAGAGATGAACTAAAGGTTTTGAGCAAGAGACTGGCTTTTGCAGGTAATCCATGGTGTTTTCCCACAAAACACGTGTTTAAATGACGTCTCTTAGACGTTTCTTTTGGACAATTAGACATTGAAATGGCATCTCCTAAGGGTTCAGAATGAAAGTTTTTATGACATCCTTATTAGACTTACACACAGCCTTATGAAATCAACTAAAACATTAAATCTCTTAAAATGTCAGCAGAGGATTGTTAAACATCTTTACAAACAGCATCAGCAGCTTCACTTATTAATCTGTTTGACTTTATTACTGTCAGAAGTTCTCAGTCTCAATTGTTGAGAATTTAAAATTTTAAATGTTTTATTGAAAATAAGTCAACACGACAGTGTAGAGTGGTTGCTTTACTTGGGGCAATTCATGTTAACTTTTTTGGTTTGTTGAAGCAATGTGTTATGTCAAAACATACTGCTGGACAAAAGTGATTGTTGCTTCTTCTTTTAAAAGTTTGATTCACTGATATGTTAGTGATTTTAATTTTGTACAATGATGATAACATGGTGTTGATTTTACTGAGTTAATAGTAGAAATCATGTGGTTCTGCATATTGAAAGCCAGAAGTGCATTGGTCAGGTTTTAAAAATGCCTTGTGCATCTGAGTAGCTCAAAAAAGGAGACATCAGGAATCATCAGATTCTTCCAATGATGGTGACACATTTCATGCTGCAGTGCATGCTGGGAGAATCATACAACACTTGTCTGTGACTGTATGGAAATGTTTTACCATCAGTAAGATGCATACGCCGATTCTTGATGTGTATTTTTAGTGCCTCAGACATTCACTGTGCTTTTAAAACCAGACCAATACACTGCTGACTTTAAATGTGTTATCAGTGTAATTAACACCACAATGCCATTATTATACAACATTAAACGTCACTGACTAAATGAGATCAGCAAATCAAACTTTTAAATAGCCCAGAAGCATTAACAAACTGCTTTTTGGTTTTATTTCCATAGCAAGTCACATAATTTAGCTTCCCTTATAACAGTGAGCCCAAGTAAAGCAGACATGCTTCCCCACAATTTCTTTTTTTAAATAAATTTATTTGTGACTATTTTCCCAAGCTTTAACAACACAATTTGTACAATCAAGGTTGTATTTTTTCCCTTTTTTTGACCCTTGCTGCCGAAATGAATTAACAAACAATTAAAATTTAAATTACAACAGAAATAGATAAAATATGTAGCTAAATGGAATTAAAAAAATGACAAATAAAATAAACTTTACAGTATTATATACATTTACAATTATACAATATCAATTGTGAAAATAATTCAAATAAATAATCACCTACATGATAATACAAATCAATAATCTGATACATTTATAGTGGTCTTCTACATAAATATGAAACCAAACTATATTGGTGATCACATTTAAACCTGTTTGCACAGATTTATTTATATAAATTAGTCAAAAGGGGGAGTCTTCCTTTTTTCAAAATATGTGATCATAGGATGCCATGTCTAAAATTTTTGGACAGATCCCTTCATTCAAAATAAAATGTTCTCTAATTCCAAATATAAAACCAGATCACACATCCACATTGAAGCTTTATGTGAAGCTGCTGATTTCCACTTAAGTAGTCTTCTTCTACTTGCTAACAAAGTAGCGAAGGCGATAACATTTTTTTTCTTTGTTTGTCAATGATATTTTGTGTTCTGGTACACTAAACATAGCTAACTCAACAACAGGTTTTATTTCTAAATTAAAGGCATGATTTAGTGTTTTAAATATTTGTGTCCAATAGTCACTCAACTTTTGACAAGCCCAGAACATATCTGTCTGCCTTGTCACTTTTACATCAATCACACACCTCATCAATAGAAGGACATATTATTGAGAGTCTACACTTTGTGTAGTAGGCTCGATGAATAATTTTAAATTGTATGAGATTGAGGCGTTTGCAGGAAGTGGATCCATTTACTCTAATCAGAGTCTTTTCCCATATTTCATTAGGTATTTCAGTTCCAATGTCCCTTACCCACTCTCCTCTAATTCGGTCAATTAAAGCATCTTTTGGAGACATAATAATCATGTATAATGCTGCAATTTGACCTTTAAGAGCAGTAGGAGATTGTAGACTTTTGTCAAGCATTAAAGCAGGTGGTAGGTCAGGAAAAGTTGAGCTCTGGGCTTGGATAAAGTGTCGGACTTGGAAATAACAAAATAGATTGGAATGTGACAATTGAAATTTTTTGAAGGGTCACTAAAATAAGCGAAGGTGTTGTCTATATGCAAGTCCCAACATCTGGCCAAGCCTGCCTTCTGCCATTGAACATATGTGAAATCTAGTTTACCGGCAGGAAACAAGTGGTTATTACATAATATTATTATACATAATATACATTACATGGCTTTACATAGAAAAATCGGATAGTTTATGCTTCTGTCTAAATTGGGACCATATCTTGAGCGTAGAGCATACAACAGGGCTTGAAGAATAATAGACGGAGAAAATGGTAACTTAATTGTTATTAATGAAGAAAGTGATGTAGAAATACAGATGTTTGCTTCAGCTTTGCACCAATCAACCTCTGGGGTATTATACTAACTAATAATATTTTGGAGGTTAGCGGCCCGGATAACTTTTCTACTATCTTTGGGACATTTTCAACTGGATGTGAAATGTATAACAACAGGTCATCCGCATATAAAGAGACCCTATGTTCCATCCCCATTTGATCAATTCCCTGGATAGCCTGCAAAGATTTAAGCATAATAGAAAGTGGTTTGACTGCTAATGCAAAAAGAAGAGGGCTTAAAGGGCAGCCCTGCCTTGCTTCCCTAAATATTGGAAAAAATTGCAAACATATTTTATTTGTGATAACAGATACTTTGGGAATAGAATATAGCAATTGGACCCATATAAATTGATCTAAAACCAGTTTTGTTTAAAACTGTAAATAAATAGTGCCACTCTGCTCTATCAAATGCCTTCTCTGCATCCTGGGACACCACCACCTCACTAGTGTACATAATAGTGAACGAGGGCACAAAGTGTGATTTCAAACACAGACTTTAAATATTGACTCTGAGCTCTGTTAATTCACAGTTTACTGCTGTTGGTTACTTTCTCGAAAACAAAAATGTTACCCAGAATGCACTGTTTTTAACAGAACATTACTGTTTTAGTGAAATAACATTATTTTACTGTAGAATCTGACCGTTATCTAACAGCATATTTTTTACAGTGTAGTAAGTGAAGCTGCTACTCTTGAGTTGTTTATTGTTTTTCTGGTGAGGTTTTGAGAGATTTAATGTTTTAGTTGATTTTATCTAAGGCCAAGTCCAAAAAGGACTTTAAAAAAGTTTCTTTCTGCACCCTTAGGGGACGTCATTTCAATTTCAATTATATATATATACAGTGTTGGGGAGTAACGGAATACATGTACCGGCGGTACGTATTTAGAATACTATTCATGAGTAACTGTATTCCGTTACAGTTACTACTTTTAAACAGGGTATTTAGAATACAGTTACTTTCCTAATACCATTGGAATACTTCGGGCGATGCGTGTCTGGCCCATAATAATATTACTAAATTGCCGCCGAAATCATACAAACAGAAGCTACACTTCCGACTGCTATCACCAGCGTTAATTCAGTGAGACTCACGCAAATGACCCTGTTCTCACGCTCTCATGCCACACCTCCATTTTCTCACGCAGCAAAAAGGACGATCGCAAACACCGAACAACCGGACAACAACCATGATTTTCAAATAAACTGCTTTTTTTGCCGTCATTGTTCGTGAATTCGCTGCTTGATGTTTCGTTTGCCCTCTTCATAAAGTACAACACTACATTGCCATCAAGTGCTCCTGTAGAGCGACTCTTCAGCCAGGGAGGGCTCATTTTTACTCCTCATCGCAACAGAATGACAGATAAGCACTTCAAAATGTCTCTGTTGCTGCGCTACAACCGCCTTTACTTGTCTGTTGATTAGGAAAGCATAGGTAGTTCAAGGTACTGTAGATAGGTGGCTACTGGCTAATATGTTTGGCTAAAAGTTGCAGTATGTAAGTTTGACACCCAGTGGTTGAACTAGGTATTGCACTCCTGGATCAAAATAGATGCAAACGCGGGATGCCAGATTGAGTACAGGTACGAGTGATTTAAAACAGAGGGAATATTTTCCATATTAAAAGGAGTTTTGGTTCTAACCAACAGCTCGAATTGATATATTAGAAACGGCTTCTATTTCTCACAGCTGAACAACAGAAACCTATGACAGTGATCACCTCAGGTAAATCTTGTGTGCTTTATTCAGTGCTAAATGCTAACAATGTGAGTTTGAATAGATTCTAAACCTTACCGTTTTGTGAATGAGTGCATATTCTGTGCTTCTGAAAGGCTGTATTTACTTTTCTGTTGTGTTTCGTCTGGCGCAAACAGCCAAACCGCTCATTACTGCGTATCTCGTCACAAAGTGTGTTGTTAGGACACGCAGTTACAATGTAACCTGCTCACCTAATGTTTAGGTTCGTAATATTTATATCATTTGCTAATTAATAACCTCATGTGGAACTGAATCGGTCTCATTTTGACGTCTGATACTGTCTATTTCGGTCACGGACGCATGCTTTCAGAGTCTTTCTGAATTAATGAAATACGCTGTTTTCCAACAAGGCAACCCGGAATGCTGAATTATAATTGGCTAAACTGGCATAGTGCAGGTTAAATTTACCTAAACAAAGACAGCGTTCTGGCACGGAAAAAACATTTTCAAAGCAGAATATCTGACTTCAGCATTGTTTTTCAGTTAAACAAGTATGTTCACTTAGCATGTTTCTTAAATATATGCAAACATATTATGGTATTTTTATGCTTTAGAAGAGTCAAAAACTTACATACAGCACCTTTAAAACAAAACTTGTTCATTTTGATGTTTACATTTTTGTAAAGCGAACACATTTTGCATTCTTCTAATATTTGCAATATTGTTCTTAAGTGAGAAGTTTTCATAATAGAAATTAAAATGTTGGATAGAGCCTGTTACATTACCTTGATTTTACATAAACTATTTTGAAGTTTTTCTTTTCTTGTATACCTGATATTTTTCTGTGCAGACTGTGAAATACAAAGGGTAAGCAAAATGCATATTATATACATATACTGTATATTACAGACAGTAATGCTTTCTATGTTCAAGCACTTTTTATCTTTATTACAGAAATTGAATTTGTTGACACTTTGATAAATAAACATTATTTAATAAACATAATTATAGTGTTTTATTTATTTTTCCCTGTCAGTCAATAATGTTTAGCATTAGAGGCCCTCTGTTTTCCTGCAGAAATTGCTACCAACGCATAGTGTGACATTTAATAGACTTGAAGGCTGTTTTCAAGGGGAAGTATTCCAAGTATTTAGAATACAGTACCAGGATTAAGCAAAGTAACGGAATACGTTACAAAATACATTTTAAAGCAGGTATTCTGTATTCTGTAACTAAATACATTTACAAAGTATTCTCCCCAACACTGTATATATATATATATATATATGTATATATAAATATATATATATATATATATATATATATATATATATATATATATATATATATATATATATATATATATATATATCTTGCTTAGTTTATTAGTAGTAGTTTTAAACCAACAACCACTAACATGAGCTATAACGAAAACCATCTGAACATAAAAGAATTACCTGTACAACACTTTTATATTTGATATTATTTTGATATAATTTATATTGAAGAGGTATTACATGAATGAAGGTCAAAATTGTTAATGCTGAATAAAAGTACTTCCCTGTAATGTCTGTGTTGTGATATACAGTTGAAGTCAGAATTATTAGCCACCCTTTTAATTTTTTTTCTTTTTTAAATAATTCCTAAATTATGTTGAACGGAGCAAAGAAATTTTCACAGTATGTCTGATAATATTTTTTCTTCTGGAGAAAGTCTTATTTGTTTTATTTCGGCTAGAATAAAAGAAGTTTTTAATTTTTTAAAAACCCTTTTAGGGACAAAATTATTAGCCCCTTTAAGCTATATTTATTTCGATAGTCTACAGAACAAACCATTGTTATACAATAACTTGCTTAATTACCCTAACCTGCCTAGTTAACCTAATTAACCTAGTTAAGCCTTTAAATGTCACTTTAAGCTGTATAGAAGTGTCTTGAAAAATATCTAGTAAAATATTATTTACTGTCATCCTGGCAAAATAAAATAAATCAGTTATTAGAAATCAGTTCTTAAAACTATTATGTTTAAAAATGTGTTGAAAAAATCTTCACTCTGTTAAACAGAAATTGGGGGAAAAATATAAACAGGGGAGCTAATAATTCTGACCTCAACTGTATATTGTGTTAACATTCTGATTACATATTTGTAGTATATTTTTGCTGTGCAGTTTGTGTAGATGTCCAGAACAGAGATCATTGGGATTTAAAAAAAAAAAAGTTTTGAGCAAAAAGGATTCAGTTCTGATTTCTTGGAAGATGGATTGTGCAACTTTATAGCACTCAAAAAAAATGGACACAATCCTGAAAATAAGAATTTGATTCCCACATTCACTTTTAAGAGGACAATGCTGACCTTTCCCTTTCTGTTGGCGAGTGCCTCATGCCATGCTCTAATCCACACCTTCTGTGGGTTTGTTTAGCCATCCAGGAAAATTCCTCCATGGCTTGTCTGTCCAGTCTCAATTACACAACCTATTTTTCTTCCATTTCGCCTCGTCAGGCACCATTACATGAAATTACCACCAAATCAGTGCGCCACTTAAGGAGGACTTACTTTGGAGTACAACATTCCTTCTTCTTTTTTGTGTCTGCTTGACAAGTGGTGGACAGTTTAATGAAACTTCGAATACTTCAACCCAAAATATACCAGACATGACAAGTAACTTCTGAAGTTTTGGTTCGATTGTTCAAATTCCAAAGGTAACCATTCTGCCATAAAACTAATTGGGCAGACTAAATGTCCTGGAGACTTGAAAAAGTAGCCTGAAAAAACTATACTTTAAGTTTAAGTTTTGAAGTATACTTGCGTAATGTTGAATTATACAGTATATTAAGAGTGCTTCATGTAGTGAGTATTTTATTTATTAGTAGTATACTTGTAAGTGTACTACTAGAATATCACTTAGATGATTTAAAGTTTACTTAAATCATAAAGTTTACTTGTCACACTTACAGATGTAAAAGTTTACTTTTTTTAAAAGAAAGTGTACTTAAAGTACTTAAGTTTACTAAAGTTTACTTCTATGACACAGCACATTTAAAGTGCACATGTAGTCCAGAGTTAAGTTTATTATCTGTACTGAATTTGAGCTTTTCAACCCTAACCCTAACTAATATAACTGCACACACCATAGTGAACAAACACAGACACACAATTCCTGGCAGTACTGGACTCAAACCAACTTTGGGTCTGATTTTACCACTAGGCCATGAATGCCCAACTGTTTCCATGTACTCCTAATTAACTAGTAGTTTTCTAGTGTTATACTACAAGTGTAGTGTTTGTGTTCTCATACAGATACAGTTAGTTAGTTAGTTTTATTTAAGAGTGCTCAAACATTTTAATCTAGGAGTAGCCTTAAGCCTTATCTCTAGGGTTGCCACCCGTCCTTTAAAATACGGAATCGTCCCGTATTTAAGAATGAAATTGCGCATCCCGTTTTCAATCAATATGGGACTGGTTTTGTCCCATATTTTTTAATATTTTTTTTTAAAGAAGCTTTTCATGCAAATTATTCCACACTCATTTTATGAAGATGCTTCATTTCCTACTTTTGATTGGGTAATACTTGATGTCATCGTTAGTTTGATTGGTCTTTGTCTAGTGAGGAGGGCGTGTCTTTTAAGCAGAGTCTTTCAAGTCTTGACAGAGTAGCCTAATGGCAGATGCTTCTCCAGGTAACCCCCCACGTCTTAAAGTTTCAGAGTTTAAACGCAAGCGGCTGCAAAATAAAGCAGAGAGTGGGAGTAAACAAAAATACCTGGCTGCAGAGTGGTAGAAATTGTTATCAAGCCAACTGCACGATTTGTCGGAGAGCGTTCTCTGTGGCTCATGTGGGACGTGCGACAACATGCCTTTGGAGAGCAGCATTCCCGCAATGACAGAGCTCACAAAAACCAATGCACAGTCAGACAGTTCTTCGTACCTCAAGTCTCTCCCGAAGCAGACATGGTAATGACAATGACCCAGTCTGTGAAACTCTAGCTGGAGTCATTTTTTTTTTTTTTGTCATTTACTGTTTTCTACATAAAATAAAGAACAGTCTGTGAAAATAATAAAATTATATGTATTTAATATTAACTGAGTAAAACCATATCAACAACTGAAATCACAGTGAAATGAATGGCTACAATCAAACTTTCTCTCAGAATTAGATTTGGCCTGGTTTTCACACACTGGGTCACAAATTGTAATTTGTAATATTTCTGTAAATACAATGTAAGTGGATCACGTTCCAATTTAATATTATGTTTTGCTTGTTAAGTTTAAGTCAGGCACATAAGCATTAATTTATTACATGAAACATTACATTTATTACATTAATAAACAACATAATGCCCATGAAAAGAAAATTAACTAGTAAATTGCAACTTGAAATTGGCTATTTGAAAACTTTACTAGCCAATGTTTGTAGCTAGTTTATGTATGTGCTGTTTCCATGTTTGGATAGGTGTTACTGCAAATAATGACAAATATTTTAGCCAAAATCCGTTATCAATACCACCCTGACTGCATCTGATCTGTTTACACAGATTTAAAAAAAAGACAGTTTATTTTAATGTCCAAGTGTTCATACTTTCCTGAAAACATATTTTAGATTGCGATTCACCACCACTGGCATGCTATTGGGCCTGTGATTGGGGATGTGGCCCCCGTTGCAGTATGTGTCCCTTATTTTTTTGTATTAAAAGTGGTAACCCTACTTATCTCTGAAACTGGTGGAGTATGTAATATTATGTGAAAAAAAAACATAACAAGAATAAAAACAACTATAATCCAAGCAGAAATTTACAAGACTTCATAAAAATTGCCAGCCAGTGTCTTTGTTTCCACATTTCGAAAAACATAGACACCGTCCACCATCCATGACATTTCAGCACCTATTAGACAAGGAATGCAGCCTCCAATCACAATGAAACTCGGTAGGCTTGTTTGACCCCAGAACCTAGAGGTCTGTAAGAGAGCTGAAACAAGCCAGCCACCAGTAGGCAATATTGTGTTTTACATGTGTAAGCAACTGTATATTGCACAGTTTCAGGCTGTAAAACATAATTACAATGGCACAATGTGGACTTCATGATTACTATTAAATAAATAAAAAACTAATCTAAAAAGTTAAAATAAAACAATACAAACATCTCAAACAGTCATCTGTGGTCTTTCGTTGCTTATACATTTGCACTTGTATATCTGACGCTCATATTTCCCACAGAAGGTGCAGTCTCACATTCATTTATTTATTTATTTAATTTTGGGAGGCAGTTCATTCCGCTGTGGCGACCCCGGATTAATAAAGGGACTAAGCCGAAAGGAAAATTAATTAATTAATTAATTTTGGTAGGAGTAAAAATTTACATTTTGGTTTCAATAACCAGATGCATTAAGACCCGTTCAGTTTGATCCGGAACGCATCTCAGATTACCTCCTGAAGTAGTCTGAGCGACCGGATCAGTCTCTAATGTGTTTCGGAGGTCATTTACAGTTGTCCTTTTCATGACCAGACAGCTGTAAAATAAACTATAGCATAATTAGGGACCAAGCGCTGGCCTTGGCGGAGAGCAGCAAAAAGTCAAGAGGCCTCTCATTCCATGCACGGAATGATAAAACACCTTGATCATCTCCTCCTTGAATATGTCGTACTAACTGCAGCTCTATTATTCTACTTCTCAGATCATTGTTTCCCAGTCCCTTGCTCTGCCGGTCACAAAAAAAGTGACCTTGGCAAACTTGGACCTCCACAATCTGGAACACTTTCTCAGACTGCAGAGCAAAGGCAAGGAGCAGCACAAATACAGATAACACAGAGACAGAAATAGATGAGACGATACAGGATGATTAGGGACATACAAGTAAAATATCTCACATATGCGATAATCACACAGTGTAAATGATCAAAAACACAGATCAGAGAGAATTGGCAACGTGTCACAGATGTCTGTGAAATAGTTGGTATGCTAAGTATCGACTTGTCAGTGATTCAAAATCATGCTGTGTGAATGAGTTCTGCCTGAAAAACCACATCAGTGATTACCAACAGCTAATAAGAGAGCAGGATACAGGCCAGTAGGGAGTTCAGGGAGGAGTTATAATATACAATATCAGAATAATTAAGCTTTACAATACCACTAAAGAGAAACAAAGGAACATTTGCTTGATCAGCAGCAGCTCATTGCAATACTATTTACTGACCTCCCACCTATTTTTTTTCCCTCTCTTTACACAGCTCTGCAGCTCGTAAAATGTTTTACTATATTTGTCAAGCACTGGGCACAGATATACTAAAGGACAAATACTACATTTTTACAAATACACTTATGGACATCAAAAGTGCTTGAACTTGATGCTTGCAATAATTGCAATTCTAATTGTTCTTTGTGCTTAGCCCAATTGGGTATGCCTTATTTTCACAATGCAGTGTTGACAGGTATGGTCTGATTTATCTAGTATTTGGGAGTGTTATTAAGAGTTTACTTAAAACATACTTAAACCACAAAGCTCTAAAATTTTACTAATGTTTTTATTATTTATTTTATTTTATTTATTTATTTTTTTATATGACCAGAGCAGTCTATTATCTTTTTTCACCATGAGACGATGTTGTCTGCATCAACGCTCCAAAACAAAAATTGTTATATATGTCAACATGCAGATATGACAAGGATTTTGATTTAAATTATCTTTAATATGTCTAGTATTAATATATAAATTCACAAATATTCAGTTTTGTTAAGTTAGTGGACAAATCTTGGTTTTATGTGTAATAGTTTTAGTGGTTTAGTGGTTTTATGTGTAATAGTAATGCTAGAATATGAGTGCAAAATGTTTTATAGATGTTTAAAGACTGCAGAAATATTTTAACTCAAGATACAAACCCAAACCTAGTCATTTTCCTATTTTGGTTTCAGATTGAAGAAGTGATTTTCTTAAAGACTGGGTTTGACATGTCTGATGTTAAGTGGTACAGTTATTTGGATTGAGGTTAAGGGGAGCCAACCAAGAGTATGGTGTACAATAACAGTCTGTTCACTGTCATAGAGTTTGTTTAATTTGTCAGGATGGTCATTTCTCCTTTGTGTCTGTTTACCTTTACCTCAGGGCTGTAAATTAGCTCATTGTTAAAACATCCATGAGTGCCCATGTTTAACAAGTGAAAACTGTGACTAGACCATATAGAGCTTTCATTGTGTTTTTATTACCAACAGTAAGTTGACAACATTATTAATTATGTTTTCTAAGCCATTTGGAGTTTTAGCTAACTGCATAAAAAAGCTTTAGAGGCTGCATTGTCTTTTAATTGCAAAAAAGTGACGTATTTGTTTGATTTGGCCATGATCAAATTCACACAATTTTGTTTAGATTTTAGACTTACCACAGAGACATTATTTTTCTTGCTGTATGAAGAGCCGCAACTCAGCCCAACCCTGCCAAAATAGTTTAGAGCAGGAGTGCCCAAACTTAAGGCTAGTGGGCCGAAGATAATTATAGTTGCTATGAGTCATTTCCTAATTTAATTAATAATATAAAAAAATAACATTTAGAAAACAACTTTATATTAACTAGTACAGTATAATATTTTCGTTTTCATTTTATAATGAACTTATTACAGTAAAAACAAAAACAATCTCATTTATAGCAGAATGGAGTTACACTAGTTTTTGTATTTACTAGGCCTACACAATATATGGTTTTAGCTTCGATATCGCAATGTGATCATTCACAATAGTCACATCGCAAGTATATGCAATGTTGAGCCTGGATTATAATTCATCATTTCAAGTGTTTTTTGAGGCCTGTGACTGTGTGAAGGTTTTAAAAGCATTCAGGCATAAGAAGAATGTACCGTTTGTGTCACACCTGGGTTCACTACAGGAAAGCACAGAATCGCAGGATTATCAAAACACGTAGATTTATTGATAAACACTTACATTAAAGGGTTTAAAAGGCACGCCCTCGTGCCTAAACAAAAAGGAAGGTGAGAGGAGGTGGCTAGGGAAGAGTCTGTGATGGAGAAACCAGGAGATGATTTGCAGTGTGTGGAAAGGAGGAGGTGGCCAGGGAGGAGTCACAGGAGGGAGGAGCCAGGAACGGAGGTGAAGCAGGAGGATAAGGACCCTAGAGCCGGGAGGACGGCCTAGGGTGGAGTCGACGGAGTGAGGAACCATGGAGGAGTAGTGGTTTCCGATTCCAGGGGGCCGACCGTGGGAGACACCGCAGCTGGAGCCCAAGGATGAGACGGAGAGCCGTAGGGCGAAGGTGACGTCGATGTCCCGAAAGGCCAAGGTGGAGTAGATGGCTCACCCGACCAAAGCGACGACACAGGTCCCGATGCCCGCAGCAAAGCCAGAGCGACAGAGGACCAAGGTGTAGCTGGAGGGAAGGAGGAGCTTAATGGAGCTGGCAGGATGGAGGGATGAGGTCCAGCCAGAGGAGCGGAGTCTAGAGGTGGAGGCAGGGCATGACTGACCAAGGTGGAGCCAGGGGGACGAGGGAGCCGGTGGGCTGACGGTCCACGGAGGAGATGAGGGAGGAGAGAGCCAACGTGGAGCTGTTGGGTCGGAGGGCCGAGGTGAAGTCTGTAGCTCGGAGGGCAGATGACGTCGAGCGACAACCTCTGGCCGGTGAAAGAGGTAGGCAGGCCCTCAGGGATACCTCCACACATAAGGCTGGAGGGTGAGCTGGGGGACTGGCTGACTGAAGCAGCACTGGAGAAGGCAGGATGGTTGTGGGTGATGACATCATTGAAGGTGAAGAGGGTGGGTTGGGTGGGATGCTGCTCATGACACTGGAGATCTCGTCCTCTGGGACGAAGGGGGCTGGAGGGCAGTCTGGAAACAGCGGGAGGAGCGTGACTTCACTCCAGAAGTCGATAGACAGCATTTCAGGGTCCAGGGCCAGCTCACCATCTGCTGTGGGTAGGTGGGCGGGACTCTCGCTCGGTCCCTCAATGTCCACTAGGACTCCTACCTACTTTGGGTATCTCTGGTTTAGAGCAATCTCGTGCCTGCAGGCTACTGTCCATGTATTTACAGTTTGTTTTGTGGAGTACGTTTTGATCCCTGTGATTTAGAACTTGAATCATGGGCTTTAGAAATCAGTGATTGGGTGTCAATAACAGACCATTTCTGACATGTCATAGTTATTTTTAGTGGTATATTATTGAGTTTATCTACTAAATGTTCTTGTCACGGTCACACAAGAAAAACAAGGATGGTTATCTTTAAGGGTATTTATTTAAAACAATGCTGCTGATGCAGAGAGATGAAGCAGGTAAGTGGTGTAGCAGGGGAGAGCGATCTTACACACAGTTCATATGGTAAGCATCAGATCTTCAGTCAAACACCAGATAAGCTTAGTCACTTCCTCTATTAAGTTGTATTTGCATCCACAAGCAAAGAGAGACATCCACGGAATAAGACGAGAGGAAGAGGGAGAGAAGATGAGGTGAACCATCAAACTTCGATTCCAGCCGGTGAGTGAGTGAAGGAGATGATATTTATGGTGTGTGGTGTTTGCGGGTGCAGGTGCAGGTAATCAGTATTCTGGTGATTGTTCACGGGTGTGGTGAGAGGTGGATGGTGTGGGAGAATGGTGATTGGAGCAGCAGGAACAAGCTGAGGGTGTGACAGTACACCCCCCCCCCCCCCCTTCACAGGTGACTCCAGGCACCCTAGACCCGCAGCTGTGATGACCACGCCCTCAGGGAGCTGGGCGTTCTGGGTGTCGGTGGTGGAATTCCTCAAGGAGAGTAGGATCTAGCATGTCATCACGGGGTGTCTAAGATCTCTCCTCAGGGCCAAATCCTTCCCAGTCAATTAGGTATTGGAGTTGGCCGTTCCCCACCGGGAGTCGAGAACTTCTTTGACTCGATAGATGTTATCGCAGATGATTTCGGCTTGATTGGGGGGGGGTTCCGGGTCTGTAAATGGAGGAGAAACAGGGTCAGTGCAAGGTTTAAGTAGGGGGACATAAAAGGTGGAGGCAATTCTGTAGTGAGGAGGCAGGTTAAGGCGATAAGTGACAGGGTTGATTTGGGAGTGCACGGTGAACGGTCCTATGTAGTGGGGACTCTGCTTACGGCAAGGCAGACGGAGGTGGATGTCCCTGGTGGAGAGCCATACCCTGCCTCCTGACTGGTAAGTGGGGATACGTAGGCGGTGACTATTTGCTGTGTTAGTAAGGGGTGTTAACCTACACTGGTCTCACGGTTTACTTTGGTTAAGATTCATGTCATCGATTCGGTTCAATTCGATATATCGGTGCATCACGGTGCATTGACTATGATTTCCATACATAATTAGATTTTTTCTTCACAACACAATATTTTTTTTTATTAAAATCTATAAATATATTAATATTTATATTTTATTTGTAATACAATTTTGTCCTTTAATACAAGCATTAAGATATATGAAATGTGGCTTTAATTTGACCTGCTCAAAGAACACTCTTATTGAATGTTTCAAACAAAACTCCAATACATGCACAGAACAACATGAGCATTTATAGCAAATAAACTAATGTAAATCTCGCTCGCTTTTTGAGCACTGTCAAATAGGGATGCACCGATACCATTTTTTCCCAACCGATCCGATCTCGATACCAAAATTCTGAATATCGATCGATGCCGATCCGATTCCGATACTGTGCCGTTTTTTGTTGTTGTCCCCAACGCGTTGAGACTGATAGGTGCATCTTTTGCATGGTTTACTAATGTTTTGCCGTTGCGCTGCTATGTGCTCTCGAGCGGAAAAAGCATGTTAAGTCAGTCTCGTCTTTTTCATTCTTCAATCAAATGAAAGCAGAGGCGGGGTTGGGTTTTCTTTGAGGTGACAGCAGTGTCTGTGTTGTCAAGACGACTTCGGCGAGCTTTTAATGATGGAGGAGAGACTTGTGTTCGCTGTTTTAAGTCATTCAAAGCTGTATGACTTTACAAATCTTGAATATCATAATGCAATTAAAAATTACAATTACTGACAGGAACACTCCCGCTCAATACGGCTCTTTCCTAGTGACATAAAAAGAGCACCGCACTCCTTTTTATCTTGTCACCAATAAAGGCAGTGCGGTGCGCCTCGCATTTTTGGAATGGAAAACCGCGTGCAGTAACAGTAACGTGCAACCACACGTGCCTACATATTTTGTCAAAGAAGCAAAATGAAAGAAGGATATTTCTGCTCACAGTTTGACACAGAATTGTTGACAAACCAGCCAGCGCTGATGCGGATCACCTCTGTATGTGCTGCCAGAGCCTGTCATAAACTCAATAAATAGGCTATTGGTAATTTAGTGTTCAACTAACAAACCAACCTTTTTTCCATTTGGAAAATTACAGTTATTAATAGTTCTTATATAATATAATTTTTTTAATAGCCTACATAGCCTAATCTACCAATCAAACAAATCTAAAGTTTTTTTTTTTTTTTTTTGCATAGGCTAATAGTCCTCACACCAAACTGAGGCTTTCATTTTACAGCTTAAAAAAACATGTATGCAAATAATGCAATATCATGTGTAAACAACAAAATTGTTATATGCTATGTAGTAGCCAATACTTTACAAAAAGTCAACATAGAGCCTTTAGGTTCATTGTCTTTCATTACACGCAGCGCGCGCACATGAACCGCGAATGAGACAGAGGAAATAAGTCATAATCGTAATTAAAGACAATCTTTAAACTAATGAATTCTATTAAACATGTTGACAGGGGATTTGTAATATTTAACATTAATTAATTAACATTAATTAAATGCATATTTTGGAGCGATCTAAAAAAAACATGATTGGACAAACAGCCTGCCGGTTCTTAAAAAGTATTCAGTCAGTGTTTTCGTTTTGTAATTTACATTTGTCATTTAAGAGAAAGATCTAGAGCAGGATTTATTTTATTCTTTTTATTTTATTCTGTTTTTCTATGCTGCTGAAAACACAGCAGGTGAAGATGCTCTATTATGTTCTGATGCTGTTTGCATAAAAAAAAAAAAAAGTATTTTAAAATGCAACATTTAATGTGTCATACAAAATATAGGCAGGTCAATTATTTTTTTTATTAATATTTTAATATTAATCTGTTAGCGGTTAACATTCGGTTAACGAGCCAAAAAATAACCGAAATTAGCAGTTTCTATAGCTCTAGTGCTAAACTGAAATCATATCTTCTTTAGTAAAAAATACCAGACCTATAGGTATACATGACAGACGGCACAATCTAACTAAAAACATGCTTGCTGTAAAACTAGGCTACATTATTTGAGCATTCCTTGTGATATTGTCATTTCCTTATATTAAGATTTTTCTTTGAAATCTGCAATAGGCTATTGACATCGTTGGTAAAATAATCAGCCTTTTATTAAATTTACTAATTATATTAAATTACAGCCTGATATTTTCCTGCAGGTTTGATGCAGATTAAACTAAACCGTCTGATGCCAGTTTTACTTAATTCCTCTCCAAATCTCGCCGTGAGTGAGACAGAGAAAGTTCAAAAGGTCCGCTTATAGGCTATGCTTCAGTGCCAAAACACAAACTGGTCTGTTTAATAAAATATTAATATATAAAATTACAGTGAAATATTCACAGTTTCAGAGTAGCATATATTAGGCTAAAGCATTTTCTGTTAATAACAATCCATATTGCGCCCGCCAGTTTCACCTTTAATTTATATAATAGCCTAAACTACTTTGACCACAATGGGCCAGACTTTAAAACTGTTCGCAGCAATTAAAGTATTCACCTTAGAAAAATAAACTCAATCTGAATGATGGGAGAACAAACTCATTGTACGAATAATCTTATACGGAGCACCGCACCTCGCCTCTGCGCATGCAGCCGGCACGTGAATGAAAGCGCTTGATACATAGGAGACAGCGCGCAGCGCTCCGGGATCTGCTGACATTTGCAAAACAGCAGCTCAAATGGAAGAAATAAGTGCGTTGAGGATCTGTCCAATGCATTATTGAGGCTTTTCTAATTAAACATTTCAGGTAGGCCTACTTTGTGTGCGAAGAGCAGGTAATAACCGTCTCCACTCCAGTATTGCGAATGCGATCTTATCTAACACACACAGCAGCGCAAACATGATGAAATGAACTCCTGCTGCAGGTCAAAATGAACCCATTTAATGCAAAACTAAATGCATATCTCCACTAATTATTTAGACTAAAAGGAACAAATAGTCTTAGAGAAAGTTTTTCCTGTTGTCAAATGCGACAAGCAGACTGAATTGTGAATGAATGGAGAATGATTGACAGGCGCAGCCGCGCAGCGGCGGGAAGCGCTGAACTGAACATGAATTTAAACACTTTAATATTCATCTGTACTTCACATTAATCTGTAGTATGGCTTCAGAACATTTCGGATATAGTGGGCCTACATGACAACGTTCTAGTGCCTTTAAATAGGCTTCATTTAGCCTATTAGTTGGCTTATAAACACAGAATATAGTGCACGTGCAAGATCGGATTTGGATCGGTACCAGCTGGCCGATACCCGATCCAGCAAAAATATGCGATATCGAACCGATATCCGATCCAAGTATCGGCATCGGTGCATCCCTACTGTCAAATGAGGTCTTACACCCAATGACTATGACTGGTCATTGTCTTTACCTGCTCAACAGTGTCAATGAAAGACTTTTAAGCAAAGTCACAAGCAGTTGAATTGTGCATAATTATCTACCTTTTAAGTAGTATGAGGCTTTTACTCGCCCTCACCTCCTTCTCCATAGTATTCTATGCGACATCAGGCATAGGAAATAAATGATGTCAGTACGTAATAACCGGTTATGATTATTACTGAACCGATATCGAATTGTCCCCGTCTGCATTGCGGTGCACCGAAGAAACAATTAATTTTGACACCCCAAGTGTTAGTATACCGCTGTACTGCCTGCCAAAGATGGACATGAGCTGAGTCCCATATCCTCGTGTCTCTCAGAACCAGTGATTCACCGCGCGCACTTCTGAGGTCTCACCAGTCCATGGAAACAGGGAAGGTTGGTATCCTAGAACACATTGAAAAGGTGTTAGGCCGGTGGAGGTTTGACGGAGGGAATTCTGAGCATACTCAGCCCATGGTAGATACTGGAAATATCTTGGATTTTACGCTCGGTATGTCCGTTGGTCTGCGGGTGGTAACCGGAAGTTAGGCTGATGGTGGTCCTCGATCGGACACAATGTCCTCGGGAGGCCCGTAATTCCGGAAAACATGATTGAAGAGGGCTTCGACCTTTTCGAGAGCTGTGGGGAGACCTTTTAGATTAGTTTGCATAACTTAGAAAAGCAATCTACTACTACGAGAGGTATAAGGGGTTGTATAACCTTGAGATGGGGGTAGATTGATGGCAAAGTCTACACCAAAGTGGGTCCAGGGTCGGTGGGGAATGGGTAATGGCTACAGTTTACCTTCAGGCATACGGCAAGGAGTGGTGGTGATGGCACAGACCGAGCAACCCTGGGTGACGTCCTTGGTCATATTTGGCCATCAATAATTTTGCTGGAGGAGCGAGAGGGTTTGCCTGTTGCCAGGGAGTCCTGAGCCGAGGGAGGTGTGTGCACTATCCAGGAGTTTGAGACGGTACCTGGTAGGTACGTACATGAGGCCTTGAGGGAGTTCAGGGGGTGCTGGTTCTTCCACAGTGGTGCTGTGTATTTCCTCATCCAGTTGCCACAAAAATGGAATCCCAGAAACCGTTGCAATTCCTTCAGGGTCTTTGGTTCCTCCCATTGGAAAACTGCGACCACTTTATCTTTCTCCCTACTGACCCTCTCAGCGGTGATCTCATATCCGAGGAAGGAGATTGAGGTTTTGTGAAACTCACATTTTTCTGCTTTCAGGAATAGTTGATTTTCTCATAGACGCTGGAGGACCTTCTGTACATGAGACTGGTGTTCTGTTATGTTACGGGAGTAGATTAAGATGTTATCTATATATACTATAGTGAAGCGGTGGAGGAAGTCTCTGAAGATTTCGTTCATAAAGTTTTGGAAGATGGAAGGACTGTTAGCTAGGCCATAGGGCATCACCTGGTACTCATAGTGGCCGGAGGGGGTAATGAAAGTCGTTTTCCACTCGTCTCCTTCTCGGATACGGATCAAGTTGTATGCGCTTCGTAGGTAGAATTTACTGAAGAAGCGGGCGTATTGGAGCTCCTTCAGATCGGCCGGGACCAGAGGCAAAGGGTAGGCAAATTTAATAATAAAATTTTAATTTCTGTAGTCTATACAGGGCCTCAGTCCTCCGTCTTTCTTTGCAACAAAGAAGAAGCTTGATGCGGCTGGAGAGGTAGATGGTCTGATGAATCCTTGGAGGAGAGCCTCGTCGATGTAGTTTTCCATCACCTCGTGCTCAGGATGGGAAAGTGGATAAATCCTTCCATGCGGGAGTTTGGCGTCTGCCAGCAGGTCGATGTCACAATCCCAGGACCGATGTGGGGGTGATTGTGTGGCTCGTTCCTGGCTGAAGACGTCGATATAAGGGGTGTAAATTGTCGAAATGGAGACTGTGGAGGAGTGAAGATGAATTTCAACAGTGGTGGCATGAACAGAGAAGGAGTCCCGATGCAGAGTGTCAACAGTAGGGCGAGTAATGTGACCATGGTTGATACAGGCTGCACTCAATCCCAGGATCTCACCAGTGTTCCAGTCAATGTTGGGTTGTTGTTGTGCGAGCCACGGCCTGCCCAGAATAACATTAACGCTGGCTCGGGGGACGATGAGTAGAATACATTTTTCTTGATGACTATGAGGAGACTGGATGATCACTTCCTTGGTACGTCAGGATATCTTGCCATCGCCTAATGGTGAGTCTTGTATGGTGGTTTTTTATATTGAATTTCGTTACATGCCAAGGGGATATGACGCTTGGCAACGAAGTGAGAAGAAATGAAGTTACCAGCCACTCCAGAATCCACTAGCACAGTACAAGTGACTGAAAAAGGATTGGTAGGTGGCCATCACCGGACTGCTGGCATTCCAAATCCATCCACTGTTGAGCTTGTCCTGTAAGAAGGGAAATCATGAAAGCAGCTTTCAAAATCTCATTGGGGAACTGGTGAGCATTAGCCTCAATATAGAGAGAGCATTGTAGGAAAAAATCATTGCAGGTACTCGGTTCGCCTGAGTAGTAGAGGTGTGAACCTACACTGGTCTCACGGTTCGGTTCGGTTACGATTATCATGCCATCAATTCGGTTCAATTCGATATCTCGGTGGATCATGGTGCATTGATGATGCTTTCCTTAAACACAGTTTTATATTTGCGGCTGTCTGTTTAAACACACACAAACATAGACACACAGCACCAAGCAAGCGACACAGAGCATCACGCCCTCTCATTCACACACATACACGCACACACAAACATAGACAGCAACACACAGCATCGCTCTCTCTCATTCACACACATAAACACACACACACACACACACACACACCCACACACACACGTGCTTGCTTGGGAGCGATATTGTTAGACCGCCCTCTCCCGTTCAACTTACACCAGAGTTACCGACCGCTCCCGAACTTTATTCGGAAATTTATTTCCGCGCCGCAAGAAATCTGGTCTGGTCCAGCGGCTCCCGCCTTACACCCGCGGGAATGCAGACCACTATCCAGAAGTACAGCCGTATCAGCCGAGAGGAGAGAAAAAGTCACGCCAGCAGGTCAAATGGGCCACAGTGAGAGAGAGAGAGAGAGAGAGAGAGAGAGAGAGAGTAATGGAGTTTACTTTCATTCTCTCAATCGCAGTGAAATAGGGGCTTCTGCTGTAAGTGTCAGTGAAAGAGTGTCCAGAAAACACACACACACAGTGAAATTGTGCACAGTTTGTGCGTCAAGTAGGCGAAGCATTGTAAACACTCGCGCTCGCCTCCCTCGCCATAGTAAGCTACCGCGACATAGCGCATAGGAGATAAATGACGTCAGTACATAATAACCGGTTATGATTATTACTGAACCGATACCGAATTGTTCGCGTCTGCATCGCGGTGCACCGAAGAAACAATTAATTTTGACACCCCTACTGAGTAGCTCATAGGGCGAGCGAGGAACATGCTCGTGATGACCACCAGGTTTATAGTGGGGCTCATAGGAGTGGAAGGTAACGTTTGTGACATGAAATATACCATTCCAGCAAATGGATTCGAAGAGCTTCCGGTTAGTACGGCGCTAGTCTCCATTAACCGTGTATAGTTTGTCTGTGTGGTGATTGCGGGTGCAGGTAATCAGTATTCTGGTGATTGTTCACGGGTGTGGTGAGAGGTGGATGGTGAGGGAGAACGGTGATTGGAGCAGCAGAAACGAGCCGAGGGTGTGACAATTGCAGTCTCAAAAATATTATTGCTGATGATGACAAATAGATGATATTGTCGAAGCGGATGTCTATTGATGTGCTCTAATAAAGCTATACAGTGTTTGGAATACTTAGACAGTTTATTGTAGAAATTGCTAAATATTTTCTTTCCTAGTGCAAGCATATGTTGATGATACGTAATTATGCTGTTGATATCTTAGGCATCTTTCTCACTATGTGTACTTAAGGTTTTTATAACTAGATTGGCATATAAACTTTTTTATATTTTTCAACGTGTGAATGTTTTTTTTATGTTAATAATGTGAAGCATTAATATACAACTTTTAAAATGGCACAGCTCTTACTAAGGCATTGATGGAAAAAGAGGAGTAGGTTTCTCCAAACCTTGCCTCCCCAACCAAACCAACAGACATAGGCCTCCAGATCATGGTTGATTCCAATTTTACCCATCCTTTTCCCCACAGCAGTTCCCATGGAAATAATCCATAGAAACTATGAAATAGATAGAAGAGAGCAGAATGCAGTAAATAGCTCAGCTAAGCTGATTTTAAGAAGAAAAAAAAGGCATTTAATTGAGATTGAACAGCTAAAATCTCTCTCTCTCTCTCTCTCTCTCTCTCTCTCTCTCTCTCTCTCTCTCTCTCTCTATATATATATATATATATATATATATATATATATATATATATATATATATATATATATATATGTATATATAGTATATAGTAGCACAAATGGCAAGCACAGAAACTAACATTTTATGAGAATAAAAAAGCTAATTGTTTGTTTTATACCCATAAAATGTTTCTGTACTTGCAGTATTTGCTACTAGACCTAAGAGTTAGCTGAGCCATTACTGCATTGTGCTCTCTTCTGTTTCATAATTTCTATGGAGCTACTTAATTTTTCAGTTCATTTTTCAGTTCAATTTTACATTTAAAACTTTACTTCAATTATTTTACTTCTAGGTCTAAAACCATTGTTCATTGTAAAAGCACTAACTTTGAAAATGCATGTCAACTCTGATATGTTTAAGGATTAACTTGAGTAAAAAACTAGTACAAAGATAAGTGTTTAAAAAAAAGTTATTATTGATACCAGTCCTGAAACTCTCTCTCTCTCTCATTCAAAGTCAGCTAAAAGCTGCTTTCGGCCTGTTCCATAACAAGTGATGAGCACAGTATTTTAGTTGGAAATCATAGACACTGCGATGTAAAGGAAATGGTAGAATAAGAGCAGAAATTGTACATTTCAGAGTTTATGCACTAATATAGTAATTAGTATATGAACATTGCGTTCAAGAAAAAAAGAGATTGCAAAAATGCTTTTGGTTGAGAAAATGTATTTCTCTTTGTTCCATTTGTCTTATCTTAAGTCTCCACCATCATATACAGGGCCCGATGGCAGATGACTGAAGTAGTAGGCCCTGACACTAAATGAATGGGGGGATGATTAAACTTCCTGAGTAATCTCAGCTTGATATTCAGTGTATTTAATTCAATTCAATTCAATTCACCTTTATTTCTATAGCGCTTTTACAATGTTGATTGTGTCAAAGCAACTTCACATATAATATTATAGTAAATTGAAACAGTGTCAGTTCAGTTTTCAGTGTTTCAGTTCAGTTTAGCTCAGTTCAGTGTGGTCTAATGATCACTACTGAGAGTCCAAACAATGAAGAGCAATTCCATCGATGCGTAGCTCTACAGATCCTGAACCATGCAAGCCAGTGGCGACAGCGGCGAGGAAAAAACTTCACCAATTGGCGAAAGTGAAGAATTTTAAAAACCTCGAGAGAAACCAGGCTCAGTTGGGCACGACTATTTCTCCTATGGCCAAACGTCTTGTGCAGAGCTGCAGTCTAGGCGTCAGAGGCTGGGGAATGCTGGAACTCTGCGAAGACTCGCCTGTCCCTGGAGCGTCACAGGAATCAGTCTCATGCTCTCCACTCTTCTATGACCTTCACAGCAGCTCGTCAGGATACGGCCTGGTCCAGGATTATGAAAAGCTTGGGATCATCTCGTTGCTGGTCTTGGATCGCATCAGTGGCACTGCATAGTCTGAGGGCCTCGGGAAGAGTACCCCCAGGTGGAAATAGAGAATAAAGAGAATAATTAGCGTGGGTGCTGTTCATAGTGTATATAAATGAGATGCAAAATCCTGCGTGGGGCACACTCATGCGCCATGCCGCATAGTGATGCACTGAGTGTATGCTTTGCTAAAAAGATAGGTTTTTAATCTAGTTTTGAAATGTGAGAGTGTGTCTGAGCCTCGGACATTATCAGGAAGGCTATTCCACAGTTTAGGGAAGGCTCAACCTCCTTTACTCGACTTTGCTATTCTAGGTACTACCAGAAGCCCTGAGTTTTGAGATCTTAAAGAGCGGGTTGGATTGTAGCGAGACAGAAGGTTGGTTAGATCAGGGGTTTTCAAACTTTTTTATCTCATAGACCCCCAAATATGATGATTCCTTGCAGGGGACCCCTTTGCCTAAAGTTTAAAAGCACTTATGTATTTCAAGTATAAATATCTAAACCAAAGGTCTATATAATGTAAAGACATTATAATTCATATTTCACAGGCATGCAAAATGGTATTGTTTTTAAAACTGTTTATTTTATTATTTTATTAGCAACTCACTATAGCCTAAAAAAAAAATGATTATCACAATTATTTTATATTTCATAAAAATAAAAAATAAAAAACAACAAAATATTGACATTAACTGAACAATATAGCTTTTCTAAATAAGGCACTGGTAGATGCAAAGTTAAATTATATTTGCAACATTTGTAGTTTCTGTAGTTTTTTTTTCCCTGTCTTGTATTTATGGAAAACTGCAAAATGTTTACATTGAACTGAGTACCTTTTCTAATTAAGGCACTGCTAAATTGCTGCTATATTTGCATTAAGTGAAAAGGGAACCTTTATTCACAGCATTAAGTTTAACCTGAAGAACAGCCTTTGCATTACAAACACAATCCAACCAGTTTGAATCATTCACTGATTCAAAACTCCTAATGGGACGGATGAGCTTGGTGGCTTCTACATAGTTTGTCATAACGTGGCTTCATTTTAGTGAGAGCCAGACGCATGTTGCTTTCAACCTCCAGACGGGCTCTATGCTTTGACTGAAGTACTTTCAGTGCTGAAAATCCAGCTTCACACAAATAAGTTGTGGCAAAAGGTAAAGAGATTTTATTGCCTTCTCTGACAACATAGGGTGGTCCTCTCTCACAGACATCCAAAACTCTGATAGAGGAAAAGATGGGAACCTTGTTTTTCTCCCGCCATCATTTGACAAGTCAATCAGTTGCTCCTTGACTTCCAGATCCAGATAAGTGCCAACCCCTGGTGCAAATGGGTCCCTGACAAAGTCAAGGTGGTTGTTGTTCAAAAGGAAGAATCTGTGTTTCAATGGCTGTGATTTTACATAGTTCACAGTCTTTATTACATCCTTCAACACTTGATGCAAGTCATCTTCAGTGCGCTTGGCCACAAGAGCCTCACGGTGAAGCATGCAGTGTGTGCCAATGGCATTGGGGGCTTTCTCTTTTATCAGAGTCACGATGCCGCTGTGCTTACCGGTCATATCGGCAGCACCGTCAGTACACACTCCAATACACCGAGACCAGTCTATTAAATTGTCCGTCATGAACTGATCCATCATATTAAATATGTCCTGACCTGTGGTTCTGCCTTCAAGGGGTTTACAGACGAGAAGTTCCTCAATAAATTTGTCCTTATCGAGAAAACGTACGTAGACCATTAGATGTGCTTGATTCGCTATATCAGTACTTTCGTCTAACTGCAGTGAAAAATATTCACTGGCTTGCAGCTGTTCTAAAAGTTGTGATGAAATATCATCGGCCATCTCACTTATGCGTCTGCTGACTGTGTTGTCTGACAAAGGCACACAATCTACCTTTCGTGCAGCTCCCTCTTCAAATAACTCTTTGACGATGTCTTTGGTAGCTGGTAATAACAATGCTCCGCCAACTGTGTGCGGCTTCTTAGCATGCGCGATGTGGAGTGATGCCAAATATGACGCTTTTAAACACCTCTTAGGGATTGATGCTTGCTGCCGAAAAATACTAGCCTGCTGGGCCAAACACAACTCCTGATGTTTGAAATAGTCAGTCGATTTTTCTGCCTCATTGGGATGTTTTTGCTGAAGATGGTGCTTGAGCTTGGATGGTTTTTTATGCATTCGTTGGAGAGAATCTCTTGACAAAGAACACACTGGTGTCTATCGACTCCCTGCTTTAACATGCAGCAACCAAACGCACTGTAAGATTTGTTATATTTTCTGGTTTTTGCCTTAGCGTTCGCCAAGTCAGATTTGCATGAACTGCTTGCAGGAGTGGGATTCTTTAAAAATCTTTCCATCATCTTTACTGCACTACAGCCTCTAATTACTCCATTCAACTGTATGCTGTACGTTAAGCAGAACTGTAACTGTACATTAAGCGGAAAAGATTTTGGGATTAACACATTACAATTAAATGTCCACTTATAGAAATCATAAAACCATATACAGATTTGGTCATTAATAATTTTGGGATTAAAAAAAATTATGTAAATAATTTTTTGTTTTTGCCAAGTTTTTCGTGGCCCCCTAGCGCTCTCTTGCAGCCCACGTGGGGTCCGTGGACCCCAGTTTGAAAACCCCTGGGTTAGATCAACAGGAGCTAGTTTATTTAAAGCTTTATAGGTAAGAAGCAATATTTTATATTCAATACGAAACTTAACAGGCAGCCAGTGTAAGGAGGATAAAATTGGGGTGATATGATCATATTTTCTAGACCTGGTAAGAACTCTGGCAGCTGCATTTTGTACTAGGTGAAGTTTGTTAATAGAGGATGCTGGGCAGCCAGCATATAGAGCATTACAGTAATCTAGAAGTCATAAAAGCATGAACTAGCTTTTCTGCATCTGAGATGGATAGCATACTTCGTATCTTAGCAATATTTCTCAGATGAAAGAAGGCAGTTTTTGTAACATGGGATATATGGGTTTCAAAAGTTAAATTGCTGTCTAATATGACACCCATATATTTTATAGTAGAGCTAATGCTAACTTTGTATCCCTCTAATTGCAGGTCGAGTTGTGGCAACTGCTGTATACAGGATTAAGGCCCAATAAGTAATAATTCTGTTTTGAGTTTAAGAGAAGAAAATTGTTGGTCATCCAGTCTTTAACATCTTTAAAACACTCAGTTAGCTTAGACAGTTCAGACATCTCATCAGGTTTAGTTGAAATATATAATTGAGTATCATCTTCATAGCAGTGAAAGCTGATCCCATGTCTTCTAATAATGTCTTCCAGGGGTAGCATGTATATTGTAAACAGCAAAGAGCCTAAAACTGATCCTTGAGGCACCCCGTACTTTACTGGCCTGACTTGTGAAAGCTGTCCATTAATATTCACAAACTGGTAGCGGTCAGCTAAGTATGACTTAAACCATTGAAGAGCCTGTCCTTGGACACATGTCCAATTTAAGCCGTCTATGAGAATATTGTGGTCGATGGTGTCAAATGTGGCACTAAGCTCAGAAAACACTTGGTTTAGGAGGAAACCTTCACAGGGGTTTGCAGTGTGAGGTGCAGTACCATTGTGCACAAGGGTGATTTCCCAAAGGGTGATTTTATCCAAGCGGGTGTGGAACTGTTTGAAGTAACAGTAGTCTGCCTCGTCCAGATCTGATCATGAGAAAAACTGATTTTTTGATCACATGTTTGTCATTGTGACAAGTGACAATGGATTATGACTGTCAAGAGGTTGGCTGCTTTAAAAGCACTATATATAAGCACAATATATAAGGTTTGATTTCTTAAGAATGATATATTTCTGACTGTGAAGCTGAGAGGATTTTAACTGATGTGTCTCATTTTTCATAGAGTTTTCTGATGCAGGTCCTTATGCATGGTGAAAGAGAGATGGTACCATGGTACCAGAACCATCTTAAGAGATGGTTCTGGCTAAAGAAAAAGGCTGCTTTTGAGATGGTTTGGACAACAAAGCTGAATGGAAATAAACAATTAAGGTAAAATAATAATTAAAAAAAATTACCTTAGTCTTTACATAGTTCCTACTGAGTTTTAAGAGATAAAACTTTTGACATTTGGAACGTTGGTGAATGGTTATGGATTCTGTATTGTAATCATTTTAATATTATAGTCCATCTGAGTCTACCTAACCCAGCTAGCAAAATTCATGTGGCTCATATCCGGCCCACACCAGACACGTACATCCGGCCCACATACCACATGGGATGATGGCACTTGGGTGTCTCGCTCCTGTTTGCCAGATCTGGGCCACAATTAAGCCAAAGCAATATCACATTTCAGCCAGAATTCAACCAAATGAACCAGAACTTACCCTATTTTGGGCCACAGTTTGCTTTTATTCTGACCCAGATCCGGCCCACACCAGACACTTACATCTGGACCAAACACTGAATGGAATGATGGCTCTAGAGCGGTCCGCTCCTGTTTGTCAGATCAGGGCCGTAAGTAAGCCAAAGCAATACCACATATCAGCCAGAATTCAACCAAATGAACAAACTGACAGTATTCTGGGCCACAGTTTGCTTTTATTTTGGCCCAGATCTGGCCTACACCTTTCACTTGCTGGGTGTGGCACAGTACAAAAATCCCAGCGTGCATTGCAGTATGAATACATTATATAGCTTATTGATGCTACAGTTTTCATTATTTGATTTTGATTCTGCTGTTTATATTGACGTTGTTGGTTTTGTCACTTTTAGTATCTTGTTTGTGATGTTTGTGATTTTTGTTCATTTTGTTAATTGTCACTGAGGTTCATATGCTGATTATTGATGTCTCTGTGAGCAGAAGTTGAACCATAGAATTATTTTAGCTTATAAACCTTCATAATTCTGTGTTATTACAATACGTTTAATAATAATGGATTAAACGTTGGTTAACATCAGTGAATTATATTATTTCATCACAGGTTGTGCCTCGCTTAATTTTATTTATTAAACTTTTCAAGCAAAGTTCTTAAAAGTTACAGCAGCCCAAAATAAAATTTATATTAAGAGGTTCAGGGCTATGAGCCCAACTAAAGCAAACACTTTTCTCCATGATGGTGACTTTAGTCTATGTGGTCTACATATGTTCTAAGATAACTGGGCCACATTTTCCATATCTTCTCTGGGCCACTATAGGCTAACGGCTGCATTAGCCAGAGCTTACTGTGCCAAATATTTGCCAAAAGTGGCACACATACAGTATGTTTTAAAATAACTGGCCCACATTTGCCATATTTTCTCTGGGCCACATTAGGCTCACAGCCACAATAGCCAGAGCTTATTGTGCCAAATATTTGCCAAAAGTGGCCCACATATGTCTAAAGATAACTGGGCCACATTTGAACTTACACATGTGAGCCACTTTAGGTTTAGACCCAGATTACCCTTAAATGACTATGGCACATTTTTGCCAACTGTGGCCCACATTTGTCATCCATCATTTGGGCCAAATGTATCATTTTCCACATGGGTCACATTAGGCTCACATTCAGATTACATTTTACCATAAGTGCCAAATCTTTGCCTTAAATGGCCCATTTATGAATTTGAATCTTTGCCCCCCTTTGTTATTGTACTGGTGGGCCACTTCAGGCTCACATTCATTTTGTCTGGGCCGAAGGAATACCACCAGTGCCGCATAACTATGGAGTCAGAAAAGTCTCAAAAGAAATTCACGCAAAAGACACGATGTACACATGCGTAGCCAAATTCACGTGCATAAAACTAAATTCACGTGCATAAAATATTTATTTATATTCACAAAAACAATTCACGTGCTCAAAATAAAAATACATATTCATAAAATACATTTCACAAATGCAAAACCCCATTTGCAAGTGTATAAGAGTACAAAAAGTTTTGAATGTTTAAAACTTTCGAGTTCATCCTGAATGAGAATGTGCAAATCCTCTTTCACGTACGACTCCCCCTGGATACGTGTGTGTATTTTTGAGACTGTCCTGGCAGAAGCAAGCAACTCGTAACCTTTCAGCCAATCAGATGGGAGCTGTATTCGATGTCACCGACTCTGCACTCCTTTTGCGCAGACGGTTTCTCTCCAGCATGGCGAACGGAGAAAGAGATGCACAGGCTTCAAGCCAGAACTATTAAATCCCCTGACTATCATTGACTAAAAACTTAATTTACATTATATCTAATGAAAGTAAACAGGCTGTTGTTGTTCTTTAGTAATATGTAGAATATAAATATTATATTAATACTTTTCGGGATCTTTTTCAACACAAATCCGAGTCTCTCAGATCATTTCAAACATGTTTGATGCCGTTCATGATTTTAAATCGGGCTGATCACTGCTCTGATAACCTGCCCTCCAACCTACAGCCGCATCACCGTAGAGAAGAGCTGAGGAGAATCACGTCAGTTTTAATAAATTTAGTTAGAAGTTTTTTAATACTTATGTTTCATTATCATTATTTATTTAGCTTATTTATTTATTTGTTTGTTAAATTAGCCACATAACCTTAAGGTTACCTACTAAAACATTGTATCTTAGCCTAATAAAAATAAAATGCTGTAAGGAATCAGCTCTTTGGTTTAAATCACATTTAAACTCTGGGGATTTGAATCTAAAGATTAGAACATGATTTGCATAGAATTATTTAAAGCTTACACTTAACCTAGTCATTTGTCCAGCAAATAGAACGGTCAGTGTAAAGCAATCCTGTATTATATTATTTTGTGGTCAACAATACCAATATAAAAACAGTATCTAATTATTTAATAAGCAAGGTAACAGTTTCTGAAGCTGAGACATTGACTTATAAAGCACACAACACACCAACACGGATCTTAAAAACGAAACACAAGTTTATTGCTACTCTATAACACAACATACTAATCTACATAAAATAAACAAACGCACATACATACACACAAGCAGTTTGGGGAGAGTTATGACGGAGAGCGAGTAAGGATTCAACTTCTAGCATTTGCTAAGTTCTTAGCATTGCAACCCGAGAGAAACCATAAAAGCAGAGAATTTCGCCATTCTTTACTACTTAAATATTATTCACACCAGTTCAGCAATGGATAGAAACATTGTTTGTGTTACTTGCGATTCTGATGGAATTTCGGTTTCCTCGGCTGGTCCAAAGGGAGATCCCGGCGGAGCTGATTGGTCAGCATAGCAACTTCAGTGACGTGCTGGAATTCTCTCGTCGGTGGAGAGGGGTTTCCTTACTTTCAGGGAAGTTTGGAGTCGGTTGCTAGGGATACGGATGTTGGACGAGGCGGTTTTTAAGTGTCAGTCTCGTGGAGTCCTTCCTGGAGTTTCGGCTCTCTGCGGAATTCTGTAGTTATGACAGAGTTTCAGAGTTCTGATAAGTTGACCCAATGGCTTGTGGTTGAAGCGGTTGTGCAAGCAGATCGTGGGTTGAGCCAGTAGCGAGTGAACGTCGCGGTTTGCTCCGTGATGCAACGAGGCTTCCGGCGAGGCGATGTAATGGCCAGCACGAGAAGAGCAACGTCCGGAATAGGCAAAAGATACGGCAAAAGACGACAAAGAAAGTTTCCTTGTTCAAAGTTTATAGGCTTGAGTATAGGTGTGGCCTACACAGGGATTGTCCAATAAGAGAAGCTGCGGGGTGGGATCACAACCCCATTCCCTCCTAGGAGGTTGGGTTAGCACTTCATGTGAGAATCATGCATTACCTGCCTTTAATCGGAAGCTATTAAAATAAAGTTTTATAACATGGACATTTTTACTAGTATGGTTTCTTCATATAAACCAATGCATTTAAAACATTTCAAGCTTTCAATTAACACTAAATATGATATGTTTCACAAATGTTCTGTAGATTTCATGCAGCAGTAAAGGCTATAACTCATTACCTATCAATAACGGTTACGTTAAACACATGGAACATGTACACACAAAAACCTACAGAAACATAAAACAAGCATACATTACTCAAACACAGTTTAATTGAAAGTCCGTTTAAACTCTGGAAGTTTCTGATTGCTTCTGTGGCTGCCTGAGATGTGTATTCCTTCACAGATGCCATTTGCAGGCGTGAAGCAACCGGGGTTTGTTGAGCTCTCTCAAAAACCGGTTTGGGGGAGTCTTTGAGTGTAACCTCTTCATTGTTTTGAGATGTAGACTTAATTAGGACGCAGTTGAAATCGCAAATGGCAAGTGGTTGTTGTGGATTTGCCTTTTGCTGAGTGCCTGTGGGTTGCTTTGAAATTGAAATTAAACTCATACATGTAGGCACCGTTAAATCTTTTAAAAATAATGTGGTGTGTGATTTGTTCAGTTCTGGAAAGATCCATTGACTCCCCACATCTCCCCCATTTGAATGGTGATGTTCCTGGCATGAACATCGGCAGACACTGGAAAAGGAGGCATAGGCAGAGAGAGAGAGAGAACAGACACACACAAGACACAAACCACATTTCCATTCCACTGACCGAGTTCTGGTGCAAGTTTTAGTTTAAACTGGTTGGGTTAGGAACACTTGAGGTGTAGTGTAACATTGCCTGAAACAATTAAAATTTAGTTATTTAGCTAGTCTACTTCATAGCGAGTATGTAGTGTTGCTAGCTTCAACTTAAATGAAGTTCAGGTTACGCAAATTTTAGTAGCAATTGACACTACTTTGGTAGAAGGAGTCAATCCTACTTTTCAGCCCTGTGCAACTGGAACTGCAAATTAGTTAGGGGGAGAGAGAGAAAGAAGGAAATGGAGAGGCACAGTTATGCAACAAAAACGAGGTAGGTTAAAACCAGCAAAAACAGTGTTGTGTAAGTGGAGCGGCTCCTCTCTACTAGAGGTTGTTCTAGCAGTGCTGTGGAGAAGAGAATATTAGTGTTGTGTTTAAGTAGGTGTTTACCTAGAATGTCAAAGGTTATGATAGTGTGTGGAGGGAAGAACAGTTGATCTGTGTCAAGTTGTGGTCCTCCCCCATTTGTTGTTCAATGATGATGGAGCAGCCAGTAATAGAGGGACCGGAGTTTGGCATGGGTCAAGAAGAGTTTCAGGACTGAACTGCTGTTTGTCAGAGGAGTGGCAGACGACCAAAACGGCACCCTTGTGAACTTGAGAGTTTTCACCTGCAAGTGGTTGCTGGTTCATTGTCTGTCCGCTCGGTGACTAGTCAGGCTGAATCTGCTTTTTCCTTTTGCCACTTCCTGTCCTCCTCTATGCATTTGAAAATCTCTTTCATCGTCATTTTTACCAGTTCTTGAGGGTCAAATCCCGGTGGGGTATTTTCCTCTTGCTGGGATTGAGTCTGAGCGTTATCAGGGTGGAAATTTCCTGAGTACCTTCGTCGACTCCTTGGGCTTGAAGATCCAGAGTTTTGGTGTCCTCCCTTGGGAGGACTATTGGTTGGTGACCAGCTTTTGTTTGACCCCCATAGGTTTCGAAGTGGATTGGTTCCATGATCTTTCCTGGTGCCGTTCAGGTGAGCGTCGTGGTCTAGACGTTCCATCCCAGCGCCTGTTCTTCTGCTTAGGTCTGTTTTCAGAACAGGAGTCTCGTCTGTTGGACGAAGATGCGTTCCACTCTGGGGATGGTGGTCTCACCCTCTAGTGCCAGTTCTGGACTTTGGGTGTTAAAGTCAAAAACTGTTGCAGTTTTGGTGTTTTTCTCTGACACCATCTTTTGTTTGTCGTAGGCTTTCTGTGTCAAATCTCGCAATTGTTGGATGCTCATTGTCCGTGGGCATGCGAGTACCCCGACATGTTGGCTTACTGCAGGGTGAAGGTTTCTCAGGAAGAGAGTTTTAAAGTTCAGGTCTTCTTCCATATCAGGTTCGTTGCGAGTTCCGAAAAAGGCTTGCCTGAGTCGGTTGTAGTAAGCATGTGGGGACTCATTGCGAGCTTGTTTTGTCTCAAGAGCACCTAACAGTCCTTGATCTGATTCAGGGTCTGCAAACTCTCTGATGAGGGCTTCTTGGAGCAGGTGGTAATTCTTCTTTACCTGAGCCGGCTGTCGGTCCAGGAAGCTGCGCACCTCAGTGCTGGATGTTGCTCGAAGCAAATACAGTCTTTCTTTATCAGAGACATTGGGTCTCATTTCCAGGTGGAAATCAATGTCTTGTAAATAAGCATAGACCTCCAAACCCCCTGGCACACTTGGAGTAAACTTGCCAATGTTCCTGGCCAGCTTGTCAAGGTCTTTGAGGTCCAGACTGTATGACGATCTGTGACTGGCTATCACAGGCTCTCGTTGCTGTGGGGTCAAGTAAGACTCTTCAGAAGATGTTGGTGAAGATCTTCGACATGGTTTCTCACCTTTTTCGATAGGTGTGAGCTCAGGGACAGGGGATCCTGTCCTGCTTGGCAGAGGCGAGGCTTGTGCCCATCTTGTCTTTAGAGGTTCATGGCGCAGTGCATAGGCATGCCTGAGTTCACTGGCGGACTCCTCTTTAATGTCATCCATTTCATGCATTAGTCTGTCTATCTCATGTCTTGCTTCGCTTAGGTGAGTTTCAAGGGCTTTGATTCTTGCCTTCTTGTCCCTTGAGTACACCTTCGCTTCCTTCAGTAGCTGTTCAGCGTAATCTAGCTTGTTAGCGACGTCTGCTCTGGCTTGTTCTCTTTCTTCTGTGATGGCGGTTAAAGCTTCTTGTAGTTTGTTGATCTCCTCTGTGGTACCTTCATCCACCTCATTTGGTTGTTCCAGACGTTCCTGAGCCTCCAGCTCTAGCTGTTCGATGCGGGCTTGCAGGCGTGTCAGCTTGTGCTTGAGTTTGGAGGCGTGTCTGTCACTCAAGTTGAGGGTGGCGATGAGTGTGTGACTCAAAGTACCAGTGATTTTGGCCAGCTCTTTGTGATTGAATCTTTGGCTTGGGTCTTGCTTCATTATGCTGTTTATGTTCTCATCCAGCTGGTCTTGCGTCAGAGGCTGCAGTGTTTCGGCAGCTTTAGGGAGGAGACTGCTTGTTACAATGCTCAGCCATGTTTCTAGGTCCTTCCAGTGGCCAGCAGGGTCTTTGGGGTGAGCCATGTTTGATGCGGCGAGGGGAGGACTTAGAATTCAACTGACTCAGACCTTGAAGAGAGATAGAGAGGAGAAAAGAAAAACAAAACGAGGTAGAACAAAGCAAACAGGCAAGGAAAAATGTTAATCTACAATGTTAAATGTGTACTAATGTTGAGCTGAGTGTGGTTCTCTGGAACTGTGGCCCTCTGGTGGATGTGTGTGTCTAACTGGTAGTCTCTGTGGAAAGAGGCAGTAGCACAGACACAGTGAGAGAACAAAGAAAAACAAAAGTGATAAGGGGAATAAGGAATAAAGTAAAAATCTGCAGTTTCCACTTTCCTAGAGAGAGGGTTCCTTTAGCTTTTGTTATATATAAAAAATAAGATTTCTAAATACCAGGACTGTGGTTGCTGTTTAACTTTCTTCAGAAGTGAAAGGAAGTTGGACAACAATAACAGTATTGGCTTCTGAATAGGATTGACTCCATACACCAAACAAATTGTTTCTGGATATGCGTTTAGAATTGGATCTAAATACACCTATTTTCTTGATGACCTGATGAGTGAGAAAGGAGGGGTGAGATCAGACAATTTCAACAATTAAAAGTGTTCAAGTGTCCCAAACATCTATTAAATGTTTCTAAAATTCTCAGCTTTTTGACTCTCACAAGCACAATCCTTAAACCAGCATCAATAGTCTAGTTGAAAGAAGATAGCTAGTAGAAAGAGAAAACGAGGGTTAGTTTTCTCTTGACATTAGGTGATTTAAAAGGATGTCAAAGCGATGGCACTGTTGTAACCGCTTAGCCTACGTAGTAGAAAACTCTAAATTTTCCTTTTGAAGTTTGGCTAATTGGGGGGCTACTGATTTAAGACTATGCTTAGTGATGACTTAGGTTGGTACAGTCACAGCTCACTGGGCTGCATGGTCCAATTGCATCAATGAAGCAGCAACGGGAGCACTGTCTGTTAGCAGGCTTAACAATAAATGCAAATTATGGATAATTTTATTGAGTACCTTAAGAAATATTCAACAAAGATCCACTAAATGAAAAGACTAAATTCAGTTTTGAATTGAACTCAACTTTAAATCTGTAATGTGGTAATAACTTTTACAAGTTATCATTAAACTTGATAAGAACACTTATGACTACATTTAAGTTATTAATTGTTACTGAAATGATAAAGCCATACATCAATGAGTCATTAATGAAATTAAGATTTCAAAATAATGAAGTTGGTTAAACTAGCATTTAATGCAGTTTATCATTAAGTTAAACAACTATAATTAATCTAATCAGTGAATCTTATCCGTACAAGTCAACAGTCATAGGAAATGGGTATTCTTAGATGTTGATAAATGAAAAAAGTATTTATACATGAATAGGTCAGAGAGCATTAATTTAAAGCAATGAGAACAATACTATAATTCATCACTAATAAAACCAACAGCTTATTTGAGTTCAAACTGATAAAATTCAACAGGCCAAGTACAGCAGGGAAAAATAAAATAATTAAAAGAATAGTGATTAAACTCAGCAGTTAGATCGTACACACTTTTATTAACTTTGCATTTGTCAACTTTTCCAGGTGAGTAAAGAGAAACAACTGAGATGCAAGAGTTATTTCAAACATCAGCCATACAATGCATTTAAGACGACTAAATTCTACGTGCTATCTACTAGCCTTCACTGCTACTAGAAATGCATAGACTTCAATGCAAACGCGTTAGTTTAGCTTAGCTTTAGCTTTACGCTATGCTCTTTGTTTACAACTCAAGCTGGCGCTGGTGGACTGCACATGCGTGCTTGAATGTAATTCCGGTAAGTCTCTCTGTACTTCCAGATCAAAGTTGCTGCTATGGCAACTACCACAAAGTGGAATAATAGAAAGTTTCACAGTATCACTTGAGATGACGGAGCATCTCACACTGCTCAAACAAAAAGCACTAGTTAGATTTTATATCTTAACAGTACTGAACGATCTCAACTCATAAGAGTGAGATAAATTAATCAACAGAATTTCTGAAATTAATACAAATCCTGACAGAGATATGGGGGAATCTCAGCACTTTGTGTTAAGTCTGTTTAGACTGCAAACACATCCGTGGATTCGAACCACAATTTTAATTAATCAATTTTAAAACTTCTCCTATAAATTACACTTGGCAGCTTTCTCTGAGCGCCGCATTTTAAATAATTCACTAAGTTTTAGCAAATTACAAGGGCAACAAGAATTTAGTTAGCTATGCTAAATCAGTTACCAGGAGAAAACACAGCTGAGTTTCGAGCCGGGAACACGGCGTGCGAAATCATACTGTGAAGGCCTTGAGATAAGAGATAAGAACAAAGGAATATGCTTTGTCTTATAGTTTGTCTCGGCGGACAATTAAAATGCAGTTTTACTTCCTTAACAACACTAAATGCCGTCAAGCAATAAAACTACTGGTACCACAATAGAGTTGTACAGTAACAAAACTTCTGTTCCCTCTAATCTATTCTTTCCGGACAAAAATAGAAAAGATTAACAATGTGTTTTCGGTGTTTTGTGCTTTAAAAGCTAGATCTGCTTGCCCGCATTCTCCACCACCATGTAAGGAATCAGCTTTTTGGTTTAAATTCGAATTAAATATTAAAATTCGAATAAATTAGATTCGAACATGATTTACATAAAATTATTTAAAGCTTACACTTAACCTAGTCATTTGTCCAGCAAATAGAACGGTCAGTGTAAAGCAATCCTGTATTATATTATTTTGTGGCCAACAATAACAATATAAAAACAGTATCTAATTATTTAATAAGCAGGGTAACAGTATCTGAAGCTGAGACATTAACTGATAAAGCACACAACACACCAACACAGATCTTAAAAACGAAACACAAGTTTATTGCTACTCTATAACACAACATACTAATCTACATAAAACAAACAAACGCACATACACAACACACAAGCAGTTTGGGGAGAGTTATGATGGAGAGCGGGTAAGGATTCAACTTCTAGCATTAGCTAATTTCTTAGCATTGCAACCCGAGAGAAACCATAAAAGCAGAGAATTTCGCCATTCTTTACTACATAAATATTATTCACACCAGTTTAGCAATGGATAGAAACATTGTTTGTGTAACTTTTCACGATTCTAATGGAATTTCGGTTTCCTCGGCTGGTCCAAAGGGAGATCCTGGCGGAGCTGATTGGTCAGCGTAGCAACTTCAGTGACTTGCTGGAATTCTCTCGTCGGTGGAGAGGGGTTTCCTTACTTTCAGGGAAGTTTGGAATCGGTTGCTAGGGATACGGATGTTGGACGAGGCGCTTTCAAGTTTCAGTCTTGTGGAGTCCTTCCTGGAGTTCGGCTCTCTGCGAAATTCTGTAGTTATGACAGAGTTTCAGAGTTCTGATGAGTTGACCTGATGGCTTGTTGTTGAAGCGGTAGCGCAAGCAGATCGGGGGTCGAGCCAGTAGCGAGTGAACGTCGCGGTTTGCTCCGTGATGCAACAAGGCTTCCGGCGAGGCGATGTAATGGCCAGCACGAGAAGAGCAACGTCCGGGATAGGCAAAAGGTACGGCAAAAGACGACAAAGAAAGTTTTCTTGTTCAAAGTTTATAGGCTTGAGTAAAGGTGTGGCCTACACAGGGATTGTCCAATAAGAGAAGCTGCGGGGTGGGATCACACCCCCATTCCCTCTTTATGGAGGTTGGGTTAGCACTTCATGTGAGAATCATGCATTACCTGCCTTTAATCGGAAGCTATTAAAATAAAGTTTTATAACATGGACATTTTTACTAGTATGGTTTCTTTATATAAACCAATGCATTTAAAACGTTTCAAGCTTTCAATTAACACTAAATATGATATGTTTCACAAACGTTCTGTAGATTTCATGCAGCAGTAAAGGCTATAACTCATTACCTATCCATAACGGTTACGTTAAACACATGGAACATGTACACACAAAAACCTACAGAAACACAAAACAAACATACATTACTCAAATAAACACAGTTTAATTAAAAGTCCGTTTAAACTGGAAGTTTCTGATTGCTTCTGTGGCTGCCTGACATGTGTATTCCTTCACAGATGCCATTTGCAGGCGTGAAGCAACAGGGGTTTGTTGAGCTCTCTCAAAAACCGGTTTAGGGGAGTCTTTGAGTGTAACCTCTTCATTGATTTAAGATGTAGACTTAATTAGGACGCAGTTGAAATCGCAAATGACAAGTGGTTGTTGTGGGGTTGCCTTTTGCTGAGAGCCTGTGGGTTGCTTTGAAATTGAAATTAAACTCAGACATGTAGGCACCGTTCAATCTTTTAAGAATAATGTGGTGTGTGATTTGTTCAGTTCTGGAAAGGTCCGTTGACTCCCCACAATGCTTAGAACTGTGACTTTAGAAATCATTATAGACCTACGTCTAGTTCTCTAAACAGAGAAAGAGATTTTTTACAGAGAGAGATTTTACACATTGCAGAGAATTACATTTTTGTACACAAGTTATGCCTACTAATCTATACTAATCCAACAGATAACAATTTCGTTTTGTCCATCCTAATAACCATCCAACATGTTTTGAAATTGGGGATGAGAATGGAATTTTAAAACCCAATAAGCAGTTTGGAAAGGCTTGTGAGCGTGTGTATATGGCCAATGTATTTATTTATTTTTTTATTTATTTTAATTCATTCATTCATTTTTAATTTTGAAAGGAATAAAATTGAACTGAATGTAATGAAACAATTGGAAAAAGGTGCAAAAATATATTGATAAATGGTTCAAATTGACAAACAAAAATGTCTGATATTCCATGACTTAGACAAAAAATATATTCCATGATTTCTGTAGGTCTCCGTTTGCGTATATCTGTACATAGCTAAAAAACATTGTGCTTGTTGAACTCTGATGAAAGCGGTCGGGTTTTCTCTGTATCAGAGATGTTTTGAACTTACTATTTGAACGCATTCGTTTGCTGGATCCTTGGACAGAAAAGTTTACAGGAGTTCACTCGTTAGAGAAATTTCTGATTCTAAAAAAACGCTTCTTTTTATTTGTAAGGTATTGTTTTCGTTATTGCGATGCGGAGTTATGTAGCGGCCACAGGCGCATCAGGCTCAATCATCAAACGTATTCACGGTCCTGACTGCATCATAACTGTGACATTTATTCACATATGACTGGATGTGGAGGACTGTCATGATTTTGACTACTGCAAGACACTACTGAATGATCAGAGGAGATTTAGAAGTGGGTACTCAAAGCCGCCTTTTAAAGAATTAAGTATACAGCTGCGTAAACCCGTCCTCGCGGGTTGCTTGCGTTATAGGATACCCTCCACTACACCACTAACTGTCATTTTTGATTGCGACTTGTAAAAAGCATTTACGTCCTCATCCTTTTTATGAGCCATTTTCCGAAGATTTAAAAGCACCATATATACATTGAATGCCCCAATAGACACCTGACTTTTCATTTAACAAACATTTTATTCGCGACAGCCAATTCATAAGTCATTTCATTCATTCATTTTCTTGTCGGCTTTTGTCCCTTGCGGGGTCGCCACAGTGGAATGAACCACCAACTTATCCAGCACAATTTTACGCAGCGGATGCCCTTCCAGCCACAACCCATCTCTGGGAATTTCCACACACATACATTCACACTCATACACTACGGACAATTTAGCTTACCCAATTCACCTGTACTGCATGTCTTTGGACTGTGGGGGAAACCGGAGCACCCGGAGGAAACCCACGCGAACGCAGGGAGAACATGCAAACTCCACACAGAAACGCCAACTGACCCAGCCCAGCCGAGGTTCGAACCTGCGACCCAGCGACGTTCTTGCTGTGAGGCAACGACACTACTTACTGCGCCACTGCGTTGCCTCATAAGTCATTTCATTTAAAATTACTTTTGGTGCAATAAATAATCCTGAATAGTTGAAAGTGTTAAAATATTCTTTAAATGTAGGCTATTTTGTATCTATGACAATTGCACCAAAGTTGTGCTTTTGTAAAATAGAGAAAATAAAAAAGATGCGCTTTCTGCAGTCTCATGCAGCCTCCGTGAAATATAGCGCGTCACAGCAATGAACCGGCTACTTGTCACGAAAAGAAATCCATTGAAACCTTTAAATGTCAGCACCGTCTGCAATCTTCATCTTTTCAGCCTATAATGACTGAGAGTAATGCTGCACTATATTTTATAAACAATTAATTAAAATGTTTTCTTTTTCCCCAACACATTCATAATCATTACTTTTGCCGGTGTAAGCTTAGGTAGGCTATATATAGGTATATTATAGGTGTAGGTATATTATATTCTGCATCTATTTTTAGGTGTGCCAGATACCACTGTGAGTGGCACCGGCACACCCGTGGCTACGCCCTTGACAGAGACCAATATAACTGCAGAGGGGTTAAGTTGCATTCAGTGAATAATATTTTTCTGCACTTATTATATGTGCAACAGGTAATAATTTCTCCTTTAAACATAAACATTTCAAACACAGCACAGCCATCACAGCAAAATTAAGAAAAATTGACATACTGCGCATTTGGACATATTGCGCATATCAACATGCAACATTTCTTCATTCTGCAGGCTATCCACTCCCTGCATGTCATAGCCTACCCTGATAAACATGCAAAATGTCTATTATTATTTATTATATATTGTACGCATGAAACGAAAGTTTGTGTGTGAGAGAGAAATAAACAGAAAATCTCGGCTCATCTTAAGTGCATGAGTTTATTTATTTTTATATCTAACTGCCAGACAGTTGGTCAAATATTACCATAATAATAATAATAATGATAATAATAATAAGTAACTATTAGTAAACCGAGTTATTATATATCACGTCGTATATCGTCGTATATATATCGCGTAACATAGCCTATATATATATATATATATGTATATATATATATATATATATATATATATATATATATATATATATATATATATATAGCTGATAGTAATAATAATAGTAATAGTAATAAACTTAAATTATTATAATGATTTCTAAAATCACAGTTTATTGGTTAAGCATTTTATTTTTATTAAGATACAATGTTTTAGTAGGTAACCTTAAGGTTATGTGGCTAATTTAACAAACAAACAAACAAACAAATAAATAAGCTAAATAAATAATGATAATGAAGCATAAGTATTAAAAAACTTCTTTTTTTTTTTTTTTTTTTAATTAGAATATGCATAATGGTACACAAATTGGGATCATACAAATACAAAGAAATTGAAAAACAACAACAACAAACAACAAAAAAAAACAACAAAAACAAAAAGCAGCAATAATACAGTGAGGTACTGGCAGTTGCGTGTGTGTGTGTGTGTGTGTGTGTGTGTGTGTGTGTGTGTGTGTGTGTGTGTGTGTGTGTGTGTGTGTGTGTGTGTGTATGTAAAGGTAACATGGTGGACAAATCAGGGTACATATATAGGGGTCAATACACAATCAATAAATGAAGCAAATATCGTAGATATAAGTAAACAGAAAGACAACAGTCAGTGGTAAGGTGGGGCAACAATGCTCGTAATGTATGATAGTAAAAATGACAGAAAAAAGAAAGGACAATAGTAATAACTGACAGCAATAATAATAATAATAATAAAATAAAAAAATAAATAAATAAAAAATAAAAAATAAATCACCACTACACCAACTACTACTACAGAAAGTTACTGATATTATGACTACTACTGCAGCTGCTACTACTACAGCCACAACCACTACCACTACTACTAGTGTCTACTACTACTGATACTACTACAACATCTACTACAACTGATACTACTACAACAATGTCTACTACTGAAACTACTACAACATCTTCTACAACTGATACTACTACAACATCTTCTACAACTGATACTACTACAACAACATCTTCTACAACTGATACTACTACAACAACGTCTACTACTGATACTACTAAAGCAATCACTGCTACTACAACGTCTACATCAACAACATCTACTACGTCTGATACAACTACAACAACGTCTCCTACTACTATAATCACTACTACCACAATATCTACATCAACAACATCTACTACTTCTGATGTTACTATACCGACTACTACAACTACTACTTCAACACCTTTACAACTTCTGGTACCACTATTCCAACGACCTCTACTACTACAAAACTACTCTACTACTACCTTAACACCCAACTACAAATACAATCGTTACTTCCACAATGACTACTACTACTACTACTACAACAACTACAGCAACCTGAATAATGACCAGGGTAGAAATACTTGTAATAATGATAATGAGGAGAAAACGGGAGGACAGGTCAGAAAAGCAATAATAATAGTAAAAGTAATAATATTAATGATAATATTGAGGAGGTGAGGTGAGATTGGGAAATCAGGAAGAGGACAAAAAATCATAATAAATAATAATAATAATAATAATAAGTAGATGGAAAAAAAAAAAACAGGAAAGGAGAGGGAAAAGTGGAGAAAAAATAAATAAATAAATAAATTTAGAAAAATGAGGTGCTCCAAACAGAATAATGAAAATGAGAAAAAAAACGTTACTATAATAATAATAATAATATACAAATGATAAACCCAAAAGTAAAGAATAATATTAAAAAGGGGAATTTAACTACCAATATGATGAATTATTAATAATAATATAAGGATAATAATAGTGATAAGAATGGTAATAGTAATAATAATAATAAAAGATCAAGAGGTGGGCAGGGAAACGCGATAACCACAATATACTCGCGCCGACAACAACAACAACAGTAATTATAAAAAATAAAATAAATAAATAAAAAAAAATAAATAAAATAAAAAAAACCTTTAACAATTTAAGTGGGTGAATGTTATGCGGTCAGTTTTTACCTTGAAGTGTACAGTGTTTGTCAGTTTCTTTGTGATGCATTAAAAAAGTATGACGTGCAGCATGGACCAGTCCAGTGCAATGCCCAGGCCGCCATGCCCACGTCACACTTACCCTGTGAGTGTAGTATATGTAAGTATATGCAAGTAGGTTTATTATTATTTATTTATTTTATATATTTTTTTCCCTTTCTTTCTAAATGCCTGTTACCTTTTTTAATCAATTGTTAGCCAGGTAATTATCAATATTATTATTATTATCAGCGCGAGTACACCAGTCGCCACGCCCTCCCCACCCACCTCACGATCCCTTTCCCTCCCACTTCTTGAGGGAAAGAAAAAATAAAAAATAAATTAATTAATAATGATGATAATAATAAAGAATAATAATAAAATGAATAAATAGATTTGAGAGAGACAGAAAAGGAACACACATAGTACGAAAGAGGAAGAAGTATGTAAAGACCGAATTATTTTAAATTAGATTTAATATAAGAGACAGTTTTTGCCTCTACCTGACCCCCTCTCCCCCCTCCCCTCCTGTCTGTGTACTGATGAAGGTGTTGTTGGATAGTGGCTTGAGGCAAAGAGGATCTTCAATTGAGATGTAATCTGTTGATAGATTTTTCCAGAATGAAATGTGAATGATATTTCTTGATTTCCAGTTCATGAGGATAGTTTTCTTGGCGATAGTTAGGGCCACCAGCAGTAACTGACTATTTGTATTATTTATATCGATTGCGGATATGTCACCTAATATGCAGAGAGAGGGAGACAGTGGGATGTGACATCCCATTAAGTTGGAGAGTGTGTCAGTAACCTTTTCCCAAAATGATTTAATTGAAGTGCAATGCCATAAGGCGTGAAGATAAGTGTCTGGGGTGTTTTGTGTGCAATGTGAACATATTTCTGAAGTGAAACCCATTTTAAATAATTTCTGCCCAGTTAAATGAGATCTGTGAAGCACTTTGTACTGTATAAGTTGTAGGTTAGCATTTTTAGTAATGGAGAATGTGTTTTTGCAAATTTGAGTCCAGAATGCAGCATTGGGAGTAATGGATAAGTCTGTTTCCCATTTAGCGGTTGGTACAACTAATGCGTTGTCTGATTTTGAGATCATTTTGTATATTTGGGAGAGCAATTTTTTGGAGGAAGATATATTGATAAACTTTGATATTTGAGGGGGAAGGTCTAGATTGATTGATTGGTTAAGTAATTTTGATTTAATTGATGATTTGATTTGTAAATATTCCAAAAAGCAATTACTCCCAATGCTGTATGTCTGGGCTATATGGGAAAATGGTGCCAGGTTATTATTATTAAAGATATGCTGAAGTTGTGTGATTCCTTTATCTGCCCATGTGCGAAAGTTAAGTGGCTTCCTGTTAGCTAGGAAATCAGGGTTATTCCAGATTGGAGTGTATTTAGATCATGTGAGTGGGGAATTTGTGATCTGATGAAATTTCCACCAGGCTGTCAGAGTTGCTTCTATTGTTGGCATTTTAAAACAGTGATGTTTTTTGATTGTTTGACTGTGAAAGGGTAATTCTGAAATGTTTATGTCTTTGCAGATTGATTGTTCAATATCTTGCATTGTGCATTCTGATGAGTTAGGTTTAATCCATTTGTGTATGTTTTGAAGCTGATTTGCCAGAAAGTAGTTGTAAAAATGTGGTGCTTCTAATCCTCCTTGCGGTTTTGGTTTCTGTAGGGTTGCCAATTTAATTCTTGGGGTCTTGTTTTTCCAGTAAAATTTTGTGATAAATGAATCTAAAGATTTGAACCAGGTATGAGTGGGCTGCGTTGGGATCATTGAAAATAAATAGTTTATTTTTGGGAGTATGGGCATTTTAGTAACTGATATTCTCCCCATGATGGATAGTGGTAGGTTCATCCAACGTTGAATATCGTCATCTATTTTTTTCAGTAGTGGAGTATAGTTGAGTGCAAACAACTCTGACAGCCTGGGGGAAACATTGATACCCAAATATGTGATGTAGTTGGTGCACATAGGAATTTGTGGAGTTTGGGATGCCGCATCCACACTGGCAGAGTGTAATGGAAGTATAGCAGATTTGTTCCAATTGATTGAGTATTCAGAAATATTTGAGAAGCTGTCAATAAGTTTTATTGTTTCTTGTAAAGATGTTTGGGGATTTTGTAAGAATAATAATATATCATCAGCACAAAGACTAATTTTATGATGTATGTTTAATGTTTGAATTCCTTTAATGTGGATGTTTTGACGGATAGCTGCTGCAAGCGGTTCGATGAATATGGTGAATAGAGAGGGAGAGAGTGGGCATCCTTGTCTAGTTCCCCGGTGTAGAGTGAAGCTGCGTGATGTTAGTCCGTTAGTAATGACGGTAGCTGATGGTGATGTGTAGAGAATTTTAATCCAATTAATAAATGACTCCCCAAAACCAAACCTCTCTAATGTGGAAAACAGGAATTTCCAGTTTAACTTGTCGAATGCTTTTTCTGCGTCGAGGGTGACTATGATGGATTTATTTTTATTTATTGATGAGTGGTGTATTAGGTTTACGAGTCTGCGTGTATTGTTGGATGCTTGTCTTCCTTTAATAAAGCCGGTTTGGTCTGAATGGATTATGGATGGCATGATTTTTTCTATTCTATGGGAGAGAGCTTTAGCAAGTATTTTAGTGTCTACATTGATTAGTGAGATTGGGCGATAGCTTGATGGTAATGTTGGGTCTTTATTGGGTTTGAGGAGGAGTGCAATTGTGGCTGTGTTCACGGTGTCTGGAAGTTTTGAAATTTGTTTTGATTCGTTTATCAATCGGATGAAAAGTGGTGATAAAATAGACCAAAAGTGTTTGTAGAACTCAGCAGGGAAACCATCAGGGCCTGGTGATTTATTATTGGGCATGAGCTTAAGTGCATTAGAAATTTCTTGTTTTGATAAAGGGTATTCAAGAGTATTTATTTGCTGTTCATTTAGTTGAGGTAAATTGATATTGTTGAGAAATAAATTTATATCATCCTGGGATGGGTTTTTTCAGGGGAGTATAATTTACTGTAAAACTTTTGAAAAATGTTATTTATTTCTTCTGGTGAGTTAGTGGGTTTCCCTGCTGAGTCCCTAATGACTGATATTGTTGTTTTTTCTTTATTGTGTTTGATTTGATTAGCCAGATATTTACCAGATTTGTTACTATGATGGAAGTGTTCTTGTCATAGTCTATGAATAAGGAATTGAGTGTGTGCATCAATTAGTTTATTTAGTTGTGATTTACATTTTCTTAGAGTATCTTGTGTTTCTTCTGTTGGATTATTTATGTTAATGTCTTCTAGTTCTTTAATTTTCTGTTCCAGGTCAGCTTGTTGTTTTTTCTCTTTCTTTTTTTTGTAAACGGAGTATGAAATTATTTTTCCTCTTAATACTGCCTTTCCTGTTTCCCACAGAAGAGATGGAGATATTTCAGGGGAGTCATTTATCTCTAGAAAGCAAGCCCACTCTCTTTTAAAATAACTGTCAAAATCATGGTCTTGAAGAAGAGGGGTATTAAATCGCCATCTAGAACTGGGTTTATGTGCAGTGGATATATTCAGTTTTAATGTTACAGGAGCGTGATCACTAATGATTATTGGGTGGATCTTTGATTCAGAAATATTGGACATAATAGAATTACTGGTGAGAAAGAAGTCAATGCGGGAGTATGAATGATGAACTGGTGAAAAAAATGAAAAAATAAAAAAACTTCTAACTGAATTTATTAAAACTGACGCGATTCTCCTCAGCTCTTCTCTTCTGTGATGCGGCTGTAGGTTGGAGGGCAGCTTATCAGAGCAGTGATCAGCCTGATTTAAAATCATGAACAGCATCAAACATGTTTAAAATGACCCAAGAGGCTCTGATTTGTGTTGAAAAAGATTAATATTATATTTATATTCTACATATTACTAAAGCACAACAACAGCCTGTTTACTTTCATTAGATATAATGTAAATTAAGTTTTTAGTCAGTGACTACGTTTACATGGACATCAGTAATCGAATTATTTGCTTTAATCTAATTAAGAGAATAATAAGACTATAGTGTTTACATGAGTTGCTTTTTGAATGTTCCTTTCATGATCCCGTTTTACATGTTATATCACATAATTCGTCATTGCGACACCTCACCACGCTATCCGCATTTCCTTTGGAGTTTCATGTAATTTCGAGTGTTTCCTTTTTTATTTGTCGACTTTAACTGCAGTTTGGCACTTTTACTTTTATTCAGGAACATTTCATGCATAGGGGAGAGGGGGGCACAAAGTAACACTTTATGGTTTTGGTCAAATAATGAACAAATTAATAGGGTTAGATAAACTATATTTTTTTACCAACAACACACAAGCCTCTCCTACAAATGAGCACTGGAATTATGATCGCCGGACCTATGGTTTGTGTGCAGTATTGCCAAAAGTGCCAGGAGTACAAATGTTTCTATTTACCCCACCTGCGGGGCAAGTTGTAACAGACAGAGGGTTAGTTGTAACACATGCTTATAAAGGCAGATTTCACACAATTAATTTAAATTCAGTCTACTTTAAATAGTAGCTATATTTCCTCAGTAATTGGCTCATTTCTTTTTTATTCTACATAGCACAGTATGTTTATTTATTTTTTTGTTTATTGGATAAACACATTTGAATCTATTTGCATTATTATCCATTTATTCATTATTATACAATGCATTTATTTGCATTTTTAGCAATAAAATATATATTTTTTCTACTAAAAAACATTTTTATTTAAAAAGTTCTCAACATTACACTCAAAAAAATAAAAATAAATAAAAATTGTTAGTTTAGTTGGTGTTCAACAGTATGTGGCTTAATTGTAACACCCTGTTACAACTAGCCCCGCTGTGTCATGTTTTAATCAAAACTGGCTAGCAGTCACTGTGTGTTTTATTGATCTTTCAAAATGGTTTCAACTTTTAGCCTAGAAGACGGTGATCATGACAATATAAGATTTTACGTTCAGACTTTCACCGATTTTTTCAAAAAAAAAAATATCAACTGTAATAAAAAATACTTTTATGCTGCAAAAATGGATTCTCCTGTGTATCTCATCCAAATTTCGCCGAAAATTTTCAATAATTGGCAGGAAGACGTCTGCCGACACTGCGGTAAAAACCTCGGAAGCATGCGATGATTAACCCTGAGCAAATATACCTTAAAACTCTGTGTTACATTTAACTCCGCGTTACTTTGTGCCCCGCACTCCCCTACCCACCGTGACAAACGAAATATTGGATGCAACTATGGACTGCTGGAATAGTGATGAAAGTTCAAACCGCATGCTAAATAGATGAAAAAAAAAAACTCTGCATTTCACGATGCGGGTGTCCATGGTCTGCACTGACTCGGTATGTGCAGAGTGTCAATCAGCCGTGCGTGTGTGTGTGTGTGTCTGGGTGTGTGTGTGTGTGTGGAGTACCCTGTCGCAAAAAACGGCTTAAAGTCCTACATGACGGCTATAGTTCGATTAAGGTGTTTACATGTCTGTACTGCATTTCAATAATGCCACTAAAATCGGCATACTCCACATGTCTTAATTCGATATCTCTTTAGTTCGATTATGACCTTAATCTGATTAAATCAATCAAAAATCGCTGTTTACATGGTCGACTCTTAATTAGAGTATTGTCTTAATCGCATTAAAATCGGATTATTGGTGTCCATGTAAACGTAGTCAGTCATATTCAGGGGATTTAATAGTTCTGGCTTGAAGCCTGTGCATCTCTTTCTCCATTCGCCATGCTGAAGAGAAACAGTCTGCGCAAAAGGAGCGCAGAGTGAGTGACATCGAATACAGCTCTCATCTGATTGGCTGAAAGGTTACGAGTTGCTTGCTTCTGCCAGAACAGTCTCAAAAATACACACACACACATATCCAGAGGGAGTCGTACGTGAAAGAGTTTTAAACATTCAAAACTTTTTGTACACTCTTATAAACTTGAAAATAAGGTTTTGCATTTGTGAAACGTATTTTATGAATATGTATTTTTATTTTGAGCATGTGAATTGTTTTTGTGAATATAAATAAATATTTTACGCACGTGAATTTAGTTTTATGCATGTGAATTTGGCGGCGCATGTGTACATCGTGTCTTTTGCGTGAATTTCTTTTGAGACTTTTCTGACTCCATACATAACTGCCTAAAGTAGCCCACATTCGTATGCTATCTGGGAAGTCTGTTGAAAGATTATGTGCACGAAACAGAGAGAGAGAGAGAGAGAGAGAGAGACTGTTTGAGTAAAAGTTATCAACTTGCTAAGCAAGTATATTTAAAATAAGCAATAAAATTAAGAGAACAAAACAACCTAGCTGATTATTTTCAGAATAGACATTGATTAAGAACAGGAACATTTTGAAACTTGATAAAAGACTAAAACAAGGTGAAACTAGCCAGAGAATGTTAAGTTTAAATCACATTACATAAACACATAAAGCAAGCTTTATTATGAGCTGTTACAATATTCATATTTATCATACAATAATGTTTGTTGACTTGGGGGAATATATTTATTCCCTGTTGTATGAATATTGTCACTAACCTCTGGAATAAGTGTTATAACATTACAGATTGCCTAAATGAAATATCAAACATTACAGAAGTCAATAATGCTGAGTGAATCTGATGACGCAGACCATGGGATGAGCTTTAAATGGATCGGTTATCCGGCTCTGTCTGCCAATGATGATGACATCTTTTCCTGATTTGGATTACTCTCTGGAATAATAATAATTTTAAAAGTTTTAATAATTTGTAGTAGTTTAACCAAGGGTCAAAAGGTTAATTACATTTAACTCTTTGCTATCTGAATGTTAAAGGTAAGTATGTTAGCATTGAAACAGTGACTGGCTAAATCACTAACCAAATTGTTCAGATAGCACCCTCACCTTAGCACTGGGAAAATAAGCAGAAGATTGAGTTTACGTAATGTGTGTTAAAGGCTAATGCAGCAGGTCACTCTCTGTGTATGTGTGTGTCCTCAAGGGCTGTAGAACATAATAGTTTGGATTTTGCGTAATTTGCATCATGTGGAAAATTTTTTAAGTCAGTCTGTAACCAATCAGTTTAAAACACCTATAGGTATGATACAATTAATGACGCTATGTGGCAGTATTGTGAGATTGTGAGCTGATCAGCCTAAAAAGTGTTGCGAGTGTTGATGCTGGCTTCTGCAAACTATCATCAGCAAACTTTCTTTAAATTGAATCTCTGACTCCGGCTCTTCTTCATCTGACTGACTGGTCATTTTTGGGTTAAATCTGTTGGTTCTCCAACAGTGTCCATTGGCAAGCTTGTTTGGTTTCCAGGGCAGTAACAATCCATATTCAGACTCTGAGCTTTTAAACACTTTAATCAGTGCTTCACACTAGCTGTAGTTTAACTTTATGTAAGCTCATTGTCTATCTAGGAATCTTTGCACCTCAGAAATGGATGTGGCTCTGAGGAGGTACAACCTGTCTCTGTCAATCAGTCACATGAGGTCTCACTTCAAGATAGAAGTATATGTAGGCCTGGATGTGTTTGCTCTCTGTGGATGTTAGGTTAAACTGGGTAATGTTTTAGCCAGTTTATTAAGGTCCTTAAGAGTCCCTTCCTGTGCAGATTTGACAGCTGTGTGTATAGACTTTCTGCTTGCATCAGAAGGGAAGAGGTCATTGGTGAAGGCTTGTGATGGCCTGGTCTGCAGCCGTTCATTTTTTCCACTGTCTATGAAGATGAGGGAGTCATCTGTGCTCAGCGGATGTGATACTGATGAGGACTCCACCACTCTTGGCTTTAGTTTCTGGTGGTAAGCATGCATGAGATCTCTGAACCTGTAGAGTTTATTGCTGATGTCATCTAGCTGTTGGGTCAGGTCAACATTTGCACTGATGTACCGCAATCTATAGCTATAAATAAATGCAAGGCTTTTTGCAAATAGATTAAGGAACACGCTCGAATAAAATAACACTGGAACATGCAGACATTAGTTTCAATACAAAAGATATTTAAAAACTGAGGGACATTCTCAATCCTAACCTTATCATAATATGAAATCTTAAAATAAGCTTGCGGGTTGAGTATGGGTATATGAAAATCACTGGAACACACAGTGGTTCAGTCTAGCAAAAGGTATTCAAGAAAAGATCACAGATGTTCACAAGGATTCAAAAGAATTAACTCTTTAGAACCGAACAACCAAATTGTCTAGCGATTATTCTAACAGACAGTAAGAGTTGTCTCCACACTGTAAAACCCAATAAGTTAACTCAAACCATTTGAGAAAACCAATTGCAACAAACCATTCTAATTATTTTTTATTGTTTTTATAAATTATTTTAATGATTATAAGGATTTCTATAACCATTCAAGATTTTTTTTATCAAACTTTAATGCATCACTTGCTTTTGTTGTATATCTCGGACAGTTTTACCCATTAAAGTTTATTAAAATAGTAATGACAACAGAACATGAGTTGCAAATCTATTTTTTTATTATGGCAAGAATAAAAGCAAATAAAAAAGCCTGCTCCACAATTCACACATTACTGTCTGGCTAGGTTCTGTCCTATACTTATGATAAAAAGGCAATAATGGTCCAACATTCCTGACCATTATCACCTATAAAGGCTATAAAAACAGGGCATCAGTATATTGTAAACCGATAGGTTCAAATATTCTTTTCCAGGTATCAAATGAATAATTTGTTCCTTAATTATAGTTTTGTAACTATTAAATTGTTTTAAATTCAAAATTGTAAATATACATCAGTGTTAAACCTATGACTGGTGGAAAAACATATTCTGTAATTTTGTACCTGGGTCTCCACTTTTGCCATGGCCTCTTTTGGCTTTAACAAACTCATCCTTCAGGTTTTTCCAAACCTTTTAACAAAAACTTTCTTCCTTTTCCAGAGCTGTTGCAATTTCTATCCAAGAATTATTGATCATCTGGTTATCCCTATGATCACGGATCATAAAGATGTCGGTACAGTCGTACCTGTTTCAGAGAAAATCTGTTCAAAGTGTTTTATATTCAACTCAAATCAAACGCGACGCCGTGCGCACTGTTTGCTCAAGTCTCAAAAAAAACATGCGCTCCACTGGCCAAAATCATGTCACGCACACCCAAAGCAAACCTCCGCAAACTCCGCAATGACTTCACATTCGCTGCGCGCACTCAAGCGAACTAGCGGACGCGTCGAGTATAAACCAGGCTTCTCACGCTCGCTCGAGTTCAAAAATCTGAACTTCAGAGGCCATTCGCGCTGCTTCAACCAATCAGGAGCTTGCTCTTGTGGGGGCGTGATTATGACGTATCGCATGTTGTTGGTGTCCCGAGGGAAAATCCTCCTGCCCACACCGTCAACAGTTCCTCAAACTGGGCTCGACTCAGTCAGAAGCACCGCTGAATGATTCCATCATCCAGGTTAAGTTTCTGGAGGAGTTTATGAACTCACAGAGCTAGGTGCACCTCTGAAAGGATCTAGTGGACTCAGACACTGCTCCAAACCAATCAACGCTGTTTTTCAGCCTTCATAAAGCACATAAAGCACACCCAGTCAACAAATTTCCTTTGGCCCTACACTGTAAAAAATTGCTATTAAAAAACGGTCAGATTCAACAGTAAAATAATGTTTTTTTCACTAAAACAGTAATATGCTGTTAAAAACAGTGCATTCTGGGTAATATTTCTGTTTTCGAGAAAGTAACCAACAGCAGAAAACTGTGAGTTAACAGAGCTCAGATTCGACGTTTTCAAGTCTGTGTTTGAAATCCCACTTTGTGCCCTTGTTCACTATTCCATACACTAGTTTACTAATATAGTTCACTTGACAGGGTTAATGAACACTAATGAGTGAATTCAGACACTGATGAACACCTGCTGTTAATAATCACAATCACTGAAGGAAAGAGAAACAAGAAACACAAACAGTGACTTCAGTTACAACATTAAATAAAATCAAGTAAAATAAAACACCTTCAGTCTCAGCAGAGGATCATTAAACAACACAAACAACAGCAGACACACTTATTACTGACTGCTTTGACTTCCATACCATTCTTATTGAGAACCAACAGAAATTTAGGCGTTTTGTTTTTTTGTGTCACTGTAAAGGAGTGAGGATCTGGTTTAGTTGGGCTCTTCACCCTTGAATTTGTAAAGTTAGCCTCTCCAGCTGCTTTTAAAAGTTAATTAAACACTTTTATTATAGCAATAAAGCTGGAAAACCAATAAGTAGATAAATCTAGTTGTCTGAGATTTGTTCTGCTAAATGTTTTGATAAAGGTCTGCATGATGGACCTCATGCAATAGTTTTTATGCTTGGTGCAGATATTAATTTATTAATGAGAAGTGGAAACAGGAAAGATACCTGATTCTTTTACAGAGTTAAGAAATAACAGACAAAAACAGGTCAGTGATAATGAAGACACACTCAGACCTCATGAATCAGACCTTGTACCTCAACAATGGTAACAATTAAAATGTTTCATGCCACAATGCATGCTGGGTGTGGCACAGTACAAATATCCCAGCATGCATTGGGGCATGAATAAATGATGTAGTATAATGGTCTTACAGTTTTCTTTATTTGCGTTTGATTCTGCTGTTGTTTATGTTTAGACTTTCAGTAGCCAGTTATTGATGTTTGTGAGTTAAACTGTTAATTTTGTTAGTTGTCACCATTGTTGAGGTTCATACGCTGATTATTGATGTCTCTTTGAGTGTAACTTACACCATAGAGCAAAGTGTTTTGTCCAAGTTATTGTTAAAAACTTCCAGAATTCATTACCACATTCATAACGTTTAACAATAAATTAAACATTGGATAAGAGTAGCAAATTATTTTAAGGAAATACAGGTTCTGCCTTATTAAAACCAATATGAACATCAGCAGGTCTTATTTAGTTTTTTGGCTTGTTTGCCATATCGAAAGATCTTTTTAAACAAAGTTCTTAACAACTGCAGCAGTTAAATTAATGTTAAAAATGTCAGGGCTCAGAGCCCAACTAAAGCAGACTCTGTTCTCCATGATGGTGACGTAAAATGTTAACCTTTATCTCAACAAGAACTTTAGTAGATGTTATACAAAAATAAATGTTTTTGTAATAAGTGTAGCTGGTGATGATGTTTGTTGAGTTGTTTAATCATCCGCTGATCATTTTAATGATTTAATCATTTGTTGACCTTCAGGTTATCTTATTATAAAGCTGTGACTGAAGTTGTAGTTTTTTGTTACTTTATGTTCTGTTCTTGTTTTTTTCCTTCAGTATTTCTTCATTTGTTCATCGCTAATCTTCAATTATCATTTAATAGTAATTTAATTAGTTCATTTACTACAGCTTTGCTCCATGTTTCTTGAACACTCAGTAGTGTAGACACTTGGAAGTGTTCAATTAAAACTGAGGTATTTGCTCTGGGGTTTAAAGGGTTAAAGGTGTGAGAGGTAAAAACACAGTGTAAAAATGTATTTTAACAGTAATATACTGTTATTTTAAACTACGGTAGTAGACTGTTAAAAAAAACAGTAGATTGCTGGCAACCACAGCTGCCAGTAGTTTACCGTTAAATCAAGGAAAAAACAGTATATTACTGTAAAACCTGAAGCAAATTTCTTCTGTGTGTCACCGTTGTGGAGGAGAGTAGAGCCAGTGTTTGAGTCAAAGATGAACAATGAACTGCTGATGTTATTCTGCATGTTTCTTTACTTAAAGACAGTGGCTGTTTAGTTGTTGATGCAGTAAGAATCTCTCTGTGTTAATTCCAGCTTTACATGTATGTGTGCTGCTGTGAAATGTAAGACATTTGGGTTAAACAGAACTTTTCAAATTAACTAAAATAATTTAGCATTATACGTAAGCATGTATAGCAGAATATTTCATAAACTCATACAGAAGTTGGCCAATTTGAGGCAGTCGCTTTCAATGAACAAAATTAAGTCACTTGAGTATTGTGTGTATCAATGTAGTCCATGTATTTTTACAGCAACATACTGTAAAATAACAGTACATTGCTGGCAACTGCAGCTGCCAGTAACTTACCGTTTTTTAACAGGACAATTTTTAACAGTGCACATATCAGCCAGAATTCAACCAAATAAACCAGGACTGACCCTATTCTGGGCCACAGTTTGCTTTTATTCTGGTCCAGATCCGGCCCACATCAGACACTTACATCCAGACCACATACTAAATGGAATGATGGCTCTAGGGTGGTCCGTTTTTGTTTGTCAGATCTGGGCCACACACTAAAGCAATACCACATATCAGCCAGAATTCAACCAAATGAACCAGAACTGACCCTATTCTGGGCCACAGTTTACTTTTATTCTGGCCCAGATCTGGCCTACACCAGACACTTCCCAACCCGTTTGCCAGATCTGGGCCACAAATATACTACTCTTATCCATATCAAAGAGTTTGACCCCTATAATGATCACTGTACTTTATCTTTACCAAAAGTGACCTATCATATGTGTTGGGATAACAGTACCACACTTGCCACATCTTACCTCAGCTGCTTTGAGCTCACACCATCTTTAGCTAGAGATACTCGCCCATATTTGCCATATCTCATCTGGGCCACTTTAGGCTCACAGTCATATTAGCCAGAGCTTACTGTGCCGAATATTTGTCAAAACTGGCCCACTTTTTTTAGGATAACTGGGCCACATTTGCCATATCTTCTCTGGGCCACTATAGGCTCAAATCCACATTAGCCAGAGTTTACTGTGCCGAATATGTCTTAAGATAACTGGGCCATATTTGCACCTACACATGTGAGCCACTTTGTGTTTAGACCAAGACTACCCTTAAATGACTATGCCACACTTTTGCCAAATGTGGCCCACATTTGTCCTCCATCATTTGGGCCAAATTTACCATTTTCCACATGGGCCACATTAGGCTCACATTCAGATTGCATTTTGCCATAAGTGACAAATCTTTGCCCTAAAAAGCCCATATATGAATTGGAATCTTTGGCCCCCTTTTGTCATTGTACAGGTGGGCCACTTCAGGCACACATTCATTTTGTCTGGGCTGAAGGAAAACCACCAGTGCCTCATTACTGCCTAAAGTGGCCCACATTCGTATGCTATCCAGGGATGCATTTGAATTGGTACTGTCATGCCAACCTCTGTACTTCATTTGCATGTTTTGTTTAGATTAGTCTCCACCTCTAAGTTGTACAGCTCCCTAACAATCTTTAAAAAATGTACAGACTTTAGAATTTACAGGCTTAGAATGCACATTGTATGTATGCAAATGTTGATACATTGTAATAATTTGTATTTTTAAATGTTTCTGTAATGTTCTTTTTGATTCTAGAAGTCTTCACGAGACAAGGCTAACAAGAGTTCCCAAAGATGCCTTTGCAAATATGGTCAACATCTCAAGAATGTAAGTACTTTCAACAGAGAGAGGTTAGATAATAAAATATTTTATATAAGTTAATGAAATCATCCTATTTATTTGTAAATATGAATAAAAGTAGAAGCAGAATTAATCAGAATATATTTTATATATATCTGAGCAATATAAAAATGCATGGCAATAAGTGATTTTTAGAAACACTGTTAATATTTTAAACTCTACATCTAAAACATAGCAAAATAAATGTTACTTATGTTGAAAATGAAGCGACCTCACCATCCTTTTTTATACCTTTCTAATCTCTAATCTCTCTCCAGTGCTCAAAGCCTTTGCCTTTATTAGTGCTGATCCTGGCTCTTATGTGATTATAATCCTTCTTTTATTAGTGATATTCCCTTTCCCTCCATTATGGGCATATACAACTATTTGGCTGACTGCCTACAATACAGTGCTCAGCATATACAAGTACACCCCTCACCCCTCATCTTTTAAATTCATATTTTTAATAGGAGGCTATACAATATTATATATGTGCATATACGTTAGATTAGTCAGTACTGAAGCCAAATCTGGAGCTTATCTAACAAAATAACTTTTGATACCGGTCCAAAAAATAGTACACCCAAATTTAATTGTTATAGAAAAATATTAAATACAAATTTAAAAAAGATAAAAAAATAAACAGAAGGTTGTATTTATTATTATTATTTTTTTTTTTTTTTTTTTGCAATATTCTGATGTGACGTATTTGCTCATGCTCATTGAGCAAGCTCATACACGACACACAAAAAGTGAAATGAATGAGGAGGCTTGTGGACATAACACAAAATCTAAATTAAGTAATTTTAGCTTGCCAAAGTCCTATTTATACATATAAAATATATTTTTCCAACAACAAAATTGTGGCTAGTGAAAATGCCAAGTGGCTAGTAATGTTGGAAAACTACTAGCCACAGTGGTTGGTGATCAAAAAAGTTAATGTCAAGCCCTGCTAACAAATATTGTTTTTCAAGAAGATTTGTTTCGGTATAAATGAAAATTTTCATCAGTGTTTCTCAGAAATTGCTTATTGCACTATTAATAAAATAACTGCCTCATTGTAATTGATGATAATTTCTTTGAACGTTTGAAGAGAATGTGTTTTTCTCTTTTGTGCTTTTATTGTCTTCTCTTATCTTGCTAAGTATGTAATTCTTAGGCTTCTTAGAATGAAAGTATAAAATGAAACACTTTTTTGATTTTTAAGACTAAGGTTTAATTTTTCTCTCTGCTGTGGGGTGATAATTTGAAATAATAGCCTTTTTTTATGTTATTATTATGACTTTTTATTAAATTATATATTTGTATTTTTAAAACTCAAGATTTTAACATTTCCTCCTTGCTTTCCTCAGCTATCTTTCAGTGGATATCTTTCTGAGCAGGTTAGAAATGCATTCCTTCTACAGCCTGAGAGAGCTTACACATATGTAAGTCAAAACTTTTAAACCTCACTTAAAGTTTTCAACTTATCACTGAAATAGAAATGTAGAGTTGAAGTCAGAATTATTAGCCCCCCTTTGAATTGTTTTTCTTTTTTAAATATTTCCCAAATGATGTTTAACAGAGCAAGGAACTTTTCACGGTATGTCTGATAATATTTTTTCTACTGCACTGTAAAAAATGTCCGTAATTTTAACAATAAAAATCTGTACAATCTACAGTGAAAACATGTTAAATGATTAACAGCTTATTTCTGTACAAAATACGGAAAATAGCTGTAACAGACCTAACCTTTGTTTTCGAGAAAGTAGGCAGAGTGTCTGAAATCTCACCATACACCCTCATTCACTAGTCCCTAAATGAGTTGATTAGTTTACAGAGCGAACGACCACAAATGACTGAATTGATGAACACCTGCAGCTAACAAGCACAATCACTGAAGGACAGAACAAGAAATAAAACTATACAGCCTTACACCAAACCAACTGAATTAAAACCAAGGATTACCAACTCCACAAACAGCATTACCAGCTTCACTGATTAAAGTTTGACTTCATTTCAATATTCTACAAAGAATATTTGATAATTAACAGAGGTTTATGTTTTTATTGAAAATGTTTCATTTGACCTCACCATCATGGAGATCAGAAGCTGATTTAGTTCAGCTCTTGAACCGGTGCGCTTTCATCTTAATATTTCCCTGGCTATTATAACTGTGTTACTAAAATCATCAGTTTTAGCAAGAAAAGCTATGAGAACCTTTAAGTACTTATTACAGAACATATTTTATAAGTAAAAAAAAAATTAGCAAATTATTTTACTTATTTTATGTGATGTTATTTGGGACAATAGTCAAGAATCCAGAAGGGTTAACAAACAATTATGAAGGAATTAAAAACTAGAGTTTCATGCACAAATCCTTGAGAGCTCCAGCATCTCATTTAAGACACACAGACATCAAGAATCAGGATATGAACCTCAACCATGGTTGCTAAAAAAATAGTAACAAAGCTGCATAATTCATTCATGCCACAATGCATGCTGGGTACCAGCATAGTACAAAACTCATGCTGAAATGCATGCTGGGAGTTTTGTACAATGCTGGTACCCAGCATGCATTGCAGCATGAATAAATTATGCAGCTTTATGTTCTTAAAATTTCTTTCTTTGCTTTTATTTTATTTTGGGGGGGTAATATTTCAGTACAGTGTTTTGAGTTGTTCTGGCTTGACTTTTATATGATATTTATTTTTTGATTGTCACCATTATTGAGATTCAAGGACTAATTGTTGATGTCTGTGTGTTTTTAAGTACTGCCATAATACAAACATTTTCATTGTGAATGGTGCATTTAGACCTGTTAAACAGGCATTGGTTGCTGAAGCTTCAGTGGTTTCGTTCACGTGTGGTATTCAATTCTCACACAGAGCTAACATGATATTCAACAAGTACACAAGAAGGCCAGATTGGCTTTGATGTCATAGTTAAATTCTTCAAAATTATTTTAATAATTTGTTTAGGCTTTTGATGTTATACAAATAGGGTGATTAACACCATTAATTATAGCAGTCAAAAGAAAAACTAAATTTTAAACAAGAAGTTAAAGAGCCCAATTAAAGCAGACTCTGTCCTCCATCATGGTGACTTCAAATGAACAACAAAAATTTATTAAGAGCTTTTGTCCTCGTTCAATTAAATTAAATTCACCTTTATTTGTATAGCGCTTATACAATGTAGATTGTGTCAAAGCAGGTTCACATATAAGATTATAGTAAATTGAAACAGTGTCAGAGTGACAGAAATTGAAACAGTGTCTGTCTCGTGACAGAAATAGTCAAAGTTCTGTAATAAGTGAAGCTCCTGATGTTTGTGGAGTTGTTTAACGATGTTTTGCTGAGATCTTGAGAAAATATATTTTTATTGTGTAATTATTTTTATTAAAAAAAAATATTTAGAGTTTTATTCTCAGTTGATTTCATCTTTGGTTTTGGCTGTAATTTGTGCTTTTCCTCAGTGATTCTGCTTGTTAACAGTTGTTTATCAATAATTCTGAATCCTCCTTTAGTTAGACACTTAATTATCTCATTAACTTCATCAATGTCTGAGTGTTCAACCCTCTGTAGTGAGCACCCTACTGAGGATTTTGCTCTGGGATTTAAGGGGTTAAATATGTTTGATGAAAAATACAGACTGTGAAATGTATTTTTAACAGAAATATTCCGTAGATTGAATTTACAAACGTAAAATGTTAAAAACAGTAGATTACTGGCAACCACAGCTGCCAGTATTTTTTTGTAAAATGATGAAAAACAACAGCAAAATAGCGTAAAACCTTTTTGTGTCACCATTGTGGAGAATAGTAGCGTCTGTGTGCAAGTCCAAGATGAACTGAGAGTATCTGATATTATGCTGCATCTTCTTTTATTTAAATGTAACGGTGTAGTTACTAATGCAGTGGAAATCTGTTTAATTCCAGTCACACATAAACACAATAATGCTTTTAATGACTTTGCATTATTTAAAAAGTTTTTGTAGTGAACTGATGTGCAATGGTTCTCAATATTAATATGCTCAGATATATTACTTAGACATTTAAAATATTGCTTTTAATGCCAGTAAATGCCAATTAAATTATTTCTGCAAATAAAAATTATTAACTCAAAGATTTGTAAATAATCATTGAATCAGTTAATGAATACATTTTTCTCTTGTAAAAAATACAACATATTTCTGTAAAAACTATTTTACAGAAAAATTCTGTATTTTTTACTAAAAAGTTCTGGCAACCATAACTGCCAGTATTTTGCGTAAATTTTACAGAATTTTTTTACAGTGTGGAGAAAGTCATTTGTTTTATTTCAGCTAGAATAAAAGCAGTTTTTATTTTTTTAAAAACCTTTTTAAGGTCAAAATTATTAGCCCCTTTAAGCTATATATTTTTTTCGATAGTCTACAGAACAAACCATTGTTATACAATAACTTGCCTAATTACTCTAACCTGCCTAGTTAAACTAATTAACATAGTTAAACCTTTAAATGACACTTTAAGCTGAATAGAAGTGTCTTGAAAAATATCTAGTAAAATATTATTTATAACCTTTTAATAAAAATCCACCAGCTCAATTTACCAGACAATTTTGATATTTAAGGAAATGTTCTCAGGGGACATCACGGTGGCACAGTGGGTAGCCTCATCGAGCCTCGGCTGGGTCAGTTGGCATTTCTGTGGGAAGTTTACATGTTCTCCCCTTGTTCGCATGGGTTGTGATGGGTTGCAGCTGGAAGGGCATCCGCTGCGTAAAACATATGCTGGATAAGTTGGTGGTTCATTTCGCTGTGGCGACCCCTGATTAATACAGGGACTGAGCCGAAAAGAAATGAATGAATGAAGAAAATGTTTTCTTCACTTTACAATGATTCATGTCTGCATTAATCATTTTACACCAGGCTGCTTTGTGAATAAGGGACAGTGCAGGGCAGATTTATTGGGGCAGGGTTTAGTTTAGTTGCTTCTGACATGTTAACAAAACCTACTCTTTGTGATCTAGCTACACATTCAGAAGTAACTGGCCTATATTACAGTATAATCACATCTGATATACTGATAGTCAGCTGCACAGTGAATGTAAGTAAATTGTCTCACAGAACAGGTTTAGTGCAATTCTGCAAAATTTTTTAGATCCTTCTTTTAAAGGTGCCCTAAAAAAGGAAAATCTGGGTATAAATGGCCATATTGTGAGCCTCAAACACAATTGTATCCTTGTTTTCATGTAAATTCCACAAGTGCAAAACAGGCCAAACATAACACAATACATAATCTTACATTACTCATCGGGCTATACATTAGCACGCCCTCAATTTTTGCATGTTCTTTAGGTCAGATTCTATGTCAGTCGGACTTGCATGAGCAGCTGCATCATCAGGAGATTAGCAGCCAAAACACAGACTGATATTTTGCACATGGGATCATTAATATGCATGCCCCAGGCTGCGTTTTAAGTTTACAACAATGACCATTTTCCTCCCTTATTTTTAAGTTTATCAAAATTCATATTAAACGTACTATGTATGTACACTCTCAGAAAAAATGGTACAATGTTGTACCAAAGAAGGTACAAATAGGGCTGTGACGGTCACCGTGACAACCGCATCACATATACTACCACCGCGGTTGTCCGTGCCACCGGCAGTAGTTTGTGATGTCACGCACTCAAACACAAATTTCAGTTATTTTGTCAAGCACTACATTTCTGTTAGAATATAACGTTAGGCACGATTCAGCAGGTTCAAGTTCAGCCATGAACCTTGTTGGAAAACCTAATGTTACATCGTCAATTTGGAAACATTTTGAATTCATGGCAAATGAGAAAAGCGAACCAATAATTTGGATGAAACTATTTGTAGGGCTTGTTAAAAAAAATACGTGTTAAATGGACAAACACGTCAAATCTCCAGAGCCATCTCCAGTCATTTCACCCAGCCACGCCACCCAGCCAGCTATGACATGCGGAGCCATCTCCAGTCATGTTATCTTCTGAACGCAAATGCCCAGCTAGTCAGCCAGGTATCGCAGAGGCCTTTATAAAAAATGGCCAAATACAAAAGAGAAAGTGATAATGGAAGACGTTGATGAGAAATGGAGCAACATATTTGGTAGTTGAGAATGCGCCGCTCTGCAGTGTAGAGAAACCTGCTTTTTGAGAAATGCGGGCGGTGGAACAAGCAAGATACCCTCTCTTGGCCACGGTTGTGAAAAAAGTATCTGCATTTGCGCTACAAGCACACTGTCTGAACGTGTATTCAGTGCTGCTGGAAACAATATAACCCCAATTAGGTCTTCCTTAAACCGGACAAAGTCAACATGTTAGTTTTTTTCTGGCAAAGAATTTAAAATATGAATAGAAATCAAAAGGTGGAGAGGTATACGCTGTTTTTTTTTCAACATCTGACTTATATTGTTACTAATAGGCTAATATTTTTGTTCTTATTATTATTATTATTATTAGTTACTATTTGTAGTATTATTTATTATTAAAGTGTAATTTTCGGCTATTCGTGAAGTTCTTAAAAATGTAACGTTTAATTATTATTATACTTTTTCATTTTAATCCCATAGGGGGCACTTGAACTGGGGATTGATTTTGGTCCCTCTTGTTCCTTTAATTTAGGCTATTTATTCACGTATTACTTTGCATTACTGCCTAAGTTACTGACAGTAATATACTTTATTTAGTAATAATAATATGCACCGTTTCACTATTACTGATTTTATCAATGAAGGTTAGGCAACGATACCATTTACATTAACGCAGACAGATCATGGCTTCAGCACCAAACGAGTGGTTTAAATTATATTTTATTCTCCTTATTTATTTCCGTTTTATTTCAAATAACATAAATGTTTAAAGTTTTAGGTAAAGACATCAAAATATGCCCACACATGCAAGCTAATGCACTAAATAAATCATAACCGAGTCATCACGCTTCATTACCCAACCAATATCAGCGTTAGGAAAAAGTAAAATGTTACAATTGAATGTCATTTTAAAAATAGTGTTTTACCTAGTTACATTTTAAGGCATTAGTGTAGCAAAACAGAGAGCCTGTCTACCTACCTAGATTATCATTCAGCCTACCTGCAGTGCATGTGAGAGGTGGATCCGCGGCAAATCCGCACGCACTATATACCTTTTTTTTTACTTATACCACTGTAACCTTGACTTCGCAGGCCGATCATCTTTAAACTCAAAAGACATTTTTTAAGTGTCTTCTCTGTTAAAAATTGTCACGTTAAAAAACAGTAAGTTACTGGCAGCACTGTTGCCAGCATGTTACTGTTAAATTAACAGCATCTTGCTGTTGCTCTGTAAATTAACAGTAAAATTCTGGCAGCTGCAGTTGCCAGCAATGTACTGTTATTTTACAGTATGTTGCTGTAAAAATACATGAACTACACTGATATACACAATACTCAAGTGAACTCATTTTGTTCACTGAAAGCAACTGCCTCAAATTGGCCAACTGCTTTATGTGTTTATTAAGTAACGTGCTATATTTGCTTAGAAGCATACTTATAATGATAACTTATTTTAGTTAATTAGAAAAGTTCAGTTTAACCCAAATGTCTTAAATTTCACAACAGCACACATACATGTAAAGCTGGAATTAACGCAGAAAGATTCTTACTGCATCAGCAACTAAACAGCCACTGTCTTAAAGTAAAGAAACATGCAGAATAAATTCAGCATTTCATTGTTCATCTTTGACTCAAACACTGGCTCTACTCTCCTGCACAACGGTGACACACATAAGAAATTTGCTTCAGGTATTACAGAAAGATACTGTTTTTTCCTTGATTTTACGGTAAACTACTGGCAGTTGTGGTTGCCAGCAATCTACTGTTGTTTTACAGTCTACCTTTGTAGTTTAAATTAAGAGTATATTACTGTTAAAATACATTTTTACACTGTGTTTTTACCTCTCACACCTTTAACCCTTTAAACCCCAGAGCAAATACCTCAGTTTTAATTGAACACTTCCAAGTGTCCACACTACTGAGTGTTCAAGAAACACGGAGCAAAACTTAAGTAAATGAATTAATTAAATAACTAATTAAATGCTAATTGAGGATTAGCGATGAACAAATGAAGAAATACTGAAGGAAAAAAACAAGAACAGAACATATAAAAAACTAAAACTTAAGTCACAGCTTTATAATGAAGTAACCTGAAGTACAACAAATGATTAAATCATTAAAATTATCAGCAGATGATTAAACAACTCCACAAACAGCATCACCAGCTACACTTATTACTAAAACGTTTGTTTTTGTATAACATCCACTAAAGTTCTTCTTGCGATAAAGGTTAACATACGTCACCATCATGGAGAATAGAGTTTGCTTTAGTTGGGCTCTTAGCTCTGGCATTTTCCATTCCAGAAGTTTTTAAGAATATCTTGGACAAAAACACTTTACTCTACGGTGTAAGTTGCACTCAAAGAGACATCAAGAATCAGCGTATGAACCTCAACAACGGTGACAACTAACAAAATTAACTCACAAACTGGCTCCTAACAGGCTACTGAAAGTCTAAACATAAACAACAGCAGAATCAAACGCAAATAAAAAAAACTGTAAGACCATATTACTACATAATTTATTCATGCCGCAATGCATGCTGGGATATTTGTACTGTGCAAAGTCTGATTCATGAGGTCTGAGCGTAACTTTGTCATAAGTGAATTGTTTTTGTATTTTAATTCTTAACTCTGTAAAAGAATTAAGCATCTCTCCTGTTTCCACTTCTCATTAATAAATTAATATCTGCAATTAAGCATAAAAACTATTGCAGAAGGCAAACATCTATACCTTAATCAAAACATCTATCATAACCAATTTCAGACAAACAGGTTTAACTATTGACTTTTCAGCTTTATTGCTACAATTAAAGTGTTTATAAACTCTGTATTACAGCAGCTGGAGAGACAAAATTAATGGGTTCAAGGGTGAAGAGCCCAACTAAACCAGGCCCTCACTCCATTACGGTGACACACACAAAAAAAAAAAAAAACGCACCTAAATTTCTGTTGGTTCTCATTAAGAATGGTATGGAAGTCAAAGCAGTCAGTAAAAAGTGGTTCTGCTGTTGTTTGTGTTGTTTAATGATCTTCTGCTGAGACTAAAAGTGTTTTATTTTACTTGATTTTATTTAATGTTGTAACTGAAGTCACTGTTTGTGTTTCTTGTTTCTCTTTCCTTCAGTGATTGTGATTATTAACAGCAGATGTTCATCAGTGTCTGAATTCACTCATTAGTGTTTATTAACTCTGTCATGTGACCTATATTAGTGAACTATATAGAATAGTGAACGAGGGCACAAAGTGTGATTTCAAACAGACTTCGAATACGTCGAATCTGAGCTCTGTTAACTCAGTTTTCTGCTGTCGGTTACTTTCTTGAAAACAAAAAAAATTACCAAGAATGCACTGTTTTTAACAGAATAATTCTCCTTTAGTGAAAAAAAACATTATTTTACTGTAGAATCTGACCGTTTTTTTAACAGCATTTTTTACAGTGTAACTTGAGACTGCTGCTGTATAATGGGATGTTTCTTTACACAACTGTAAAAGTGTGATTTCGTGATGTCAAAATGAAGGCAAATATTTTTAATGGTTCTGCTTTTTGTCAATTTTATAGCTTAATTATAATAATATTAATAATAATGAATATAATTAATTATAATATTATTTATAGTGTACACTACTGTGGGACTGTGCAGTGTCCAACTAAACATTTGTATTAGGCTACTCTAATATTAATCCCTAACTAAAAACTAATGTGAAAATGACTGGCAGTTGCGTCTCTGCTAAAATTAATTTAACGGCAAATTTCTTTAGCGTTTTTTCCCTTTAGGGCTCAAGAGAGTTGTATTTAAATAATTAGTTAACCAAAACATGAAATGAATTAGGCGGTGCACCTTCATGTTATCCACTAGTCCAGTTTTCTCTCATGTTAGTTAAGAGTGCGCCTCCGCCGCCACCGGGCGCACACTGACTTGACCCACATTTTCACAAAATTTCACAATTTTTGTCATTTAATTGCTTCTTCATATTAAAAAAAATTAATTTGTGTTCTGAAAGTAGGAATGACAGGAGTGTTAGTAATTAATGACAGAAAGAATATTCACTTTTGAGTGAGCTTCTGTCACAGATTATTTTACAGCATAATTGACCCAACCCCCCACCACCGCAACACTGGCGGTTGTTGGTGATTTCTAGGGCCACACGGAATCTGCGCGCGCAGAATTCCGCAGATTTTCTGCAGATTTTCCGCAGATTTCCACAGATTTTTAGCTCATCATTAATTCTGTTTATTTACTTAAAGTTAACTATTTACAGTTAATCTAATTGGATTTGCATTTTAAACATTAAATACAAGTTAAAAAGATATTATTTTTTATTTAACATATTAAGGTTTTAGTTGTGATACTCCCAAAATAATTCCGCAGAAATCCGCAGATTTTTACCAAAATTCTCCGCAGAAATAACAAAAAACGTCCGCAGATTCCGTCTGGCCCTAGTGATTTCCCACCGCGGTGATAAAAAATTGTCATTGTCACAGCCCTAGGTACAAACCCTTGTCACTTGGGCTGTACCTTTTTGTGGAACAGAATTGTACCTTAAGACAAAGAAACAAATTTGTACCATTGCAGTTTGTCCCTCTAAGGACATGGTTTGTACCATGGGAAACCAAAATGTACCTTTGGTTTTTAAAACCTGCAGATACAATATTGTACCTTCATCAAAGGTACAAATCTGATCCATTAAGGTACCACTACAGTGACAAGACACTTTGTACCAGTGTCAAATGTGTTCCTTCAATAACCTGAGAACTACTGCCTTAGAGTATGAGTGCATGTGTAAATGCACACAGCATGGAATGCACATGGGAGTGTATGGGTGTTTCCCACTTCTGGGTTGCGGCTGGAAAAAACATCTGCGGTATAAAACATACAGCAGGGAAAATAAACATTGAACAAATCACTATTTTTCTCTGAAAACATATTTCTATTTCATATTCAGCAACCCTCTGCCTTTTGTCGTTATAAATTATTATTAGCTGCTTCAGTCCAGAATCTACATTACTAGGATGATGAAGATGTAACCAGTGTGGACATTTCAGCAAGACAATGATCCAAAACACAGCTAAGGAATTGCTCAAATGCTTTCAGAGAAAAAAATCAAGCTGTAGAATGGCCCAGCCAATAGCCAGGGAAATTAATGAATAAGTACTGTGTATGTGAGACTCTTATTTAGAAAATGGGAGATGCAGCAAAATTAAAGGCAGCAACCATTTGTTTTCTATGCATTACTAAGAAATGACTCCACCAGCCATCACTTTAGAGTGTAAGGATGGCTAAACCTCTCCATAATAACGAACCGCAAGAACTGTTATGGAATTCCATGAGGCAAGACCACAAGAATTGCCATGCAATAAAACAATAAACTTTCTAGTCTGAGTAGCAGATCTGCAAGAGAACTAGCTCTTCAACTGGTCCATCTCAATGGCACTGTCTTCCAATGAATGGTCGCCATGGAGGGCGATCAACTGGTAACCAATGCAGAGAGATAAAGAGAGACCAGATGAGCTGCAGCATTGTGGATCATCTGTAGAGGCTTGAGAGTGCAGGATGGGAGATCAGCTAAAAGAGCATTGCAGTAGACCAGCCTAGAAATGACAACTAAGACTCTAACCAGAGGAGCAGGTTCCAGTGATGCCCATTGAGGAGAGGATGGACTGTAGAATGTGATGAATGTGATCACTGTATCAAAAGCAGCATACAGGTCCAGTAAATGCAGAATGGATGATTTAGAACCTGCTTTGGCAAGCATGACGTGGTGGAGGAGGACAGAGCAGAGTATTGAATTTCCTGAATAGTTTGCGGGTGTCTGAAGTGTTGTTAATTTTGTTAGTGTAATATAGGGTTTTGGCTAAATGGGTGGCAAATGATGCCAGCTGGGTTTGGTACCTGCTAAGGTCAGCAGGGGCTTTTGATTTGCACCATGCTCTGTCTGTTCATCTGAGGGCTGTTCAATGTTCTCTCAGAACAACAGACAATTAGAGTTTGAAGGACAAGCTGGCCATTTCCCACTCGTTGCATAATGGTCTAGGTGTTTATACCTTTAAGAAGTGTTCCTTTTCCCCCTGCACTGGTGTGTGTGAACGATAGGTGGCTGTTGTGGGAACTCCTGAACCTGTTTTGGTTTATGCTTTGCTTTCACTAGTAAAAAAATACGTTTTCAACAGAGACCTGCACTATTGTCAGAGCACTTTCTTGTCTGTATTGTCTGTGTTATCTATGTTCTATGTGTCTATCTTGTGTCTGCACATATGGCTCAACCTATGTTTATGTCCGCCATGTGCTTCTCTGTTCCTCCCTTCTTGTTTCCAGCTGCCACACCCTCTTGTTTAGCCCTCATCTAGTTCTCGTTGTCTCAATGTTTACACCTGGTCCTCATGTTCTTTCCTCTCTTTATATTGCGCTCCTCCCTCATGTCTTTGTCTGTTCATTCACAGCAAATTTTGGTCTTTGGAATAAACTACCTAGGAGTTAAAATCAACTCAATCTGAGTGTACATGCATGACCATCAAATTAACTCCAGTACAGAGTTAAAGTAACACATTTTTTTAGTTAAATTAACACTTTTTTTAGTTAAAATTTAACTCTTTTTGGAGTTAAAATAATACTCCTACAGGGATTACTTGTAAAATGCAAACTCATTATCAGTGTTAAAAATCAACACTTTTATTAGAGTTAAATGTACTTCACACAATATATATATTTTTTTTGTGAAAATTATTATACTGAATGCCATACTCTTTACCTGAAGCTTTTATTTAAACAAATCCATACATTTGTTTCAGAAGTTACATGCATGGACAAACTTTGAAATTAATTAGCATTATAAAATACAGTCTAACAGCAATACATTTAATGTTGGCAGCTAACAGAGTAAAAACTAACAAGTAAACATGTATAAAACCCTGTCAGCACATCACTGCATTTTATAATGTCAAGTTTGCAGAAATATATAAAAACAAAATTCTACAGCCTTGTGTAACCTGAGGTAAACACATATACATCAGATGAATTAACAAGAACTTCACAGTGAACTCAGTTTAATAGCAAATCAGATAATACAATTCTCAGACAAGACATAAAATTGTGAATCACAACCATATAACATCTGGGAATCAAAAGATTTGAAATCTACAAGTGCCTTTCTTGGAAGGTTTCCACTCACTTGAAAAGCATGGAAGTGATCATGGAAACATGTTTCATGCTCATTCACAACAAAAACGCTTTGCCATTATGTAAAATGATTGAGGTTATTTTACTGAAAACTGGCATGTTTTCATTTGTACCTGTGCAAACAAAGAGTCCAACACGATACTTAACACCACAACATTTTATCCACTTTGTGAGTGACAGTCGCTTGTGAATCAACTTGGAGACATCCAGTTTACATCTTCTGAAAATTCAAGTGTTTCAAGTAAACTAATTTTGACTAGACCAGATTCAACTGCCTTTAAAGACAAGCATTGCCAATGATATGCTACTGCAAACTAATACACCTTGGGTAATGCACCATAAAATGGTGTTTTGGAAGCAAGTTGTTTGATAGGTACAGTTCCTTAAAGAGTTTATGATGTTCAATAATAAGGTGCTTCAAATAAACTCATCCCCTCAGTAATTGAATAAGAAAAACAATGTTTATGATGTTTAACAACAAAAGCAACAAGTGCCAGTGCAAATCCTCATCTGGTACCAGGTCACCAAATATCAAAGGTATGTTTGTAATTAAACACAGTGTTTGCGATGCATTTAAGCCTATTCCATGTCCTCCGCAGTCAAGGTTATTATTTGTGGGTTTGTTTTTTAGTTTCCATATAGCCATAATTAAAAGCATAAATCCTGTTCAACAAGCTTTCTTTAGAAATGAAATGTTCAATTAGATATTCAAAAAGTAATTTGATCTCATATTGACCAACCCCTTCCAAAATGTCGTGCATAATGTCGACAGCATAGTTTTCTCCAGTGTTAAAATACTGCAAAGTATTGAGTATGCTTTTCCTCTTGATGCCAAAAGAAGAAGTGAGTGTTGGATAATCTACCAAACTGGTATAATTCTGATCATTCAATACTGGAGATCTTAAAGTCAAACTTGGATCATCCTCTTAGAAAACGGACTGAGCTGAAGATTTATCAATTAAGCAAAATCGACAGAAACAACTTGCACTAAATGATTCCAAGAATGCTATGCATGCCTACATTATCACCAGTAATGAGATCAAGTGTGCCCTGTACAGGTTGATCAGCAAATGGAACAGCAACCCCAACAGTTTCTAGTATTTTCAAGTCCCTTATTAAGGGTTTCAGTATTTCATTAATCCCATATTTTTTAACATCTTGGGCATAGAACAGAGATACCAAGTGGATGTTCATGAGGGCAGAGTTCACCTTGGGAGCAAGATTTTTAAGAATGAAGTAAAGGCATCCAATTTTATGGATCCCTTTTTTGGAGCCAAGAGGATTTGCACATTCAAACTCATCATAATATAATTGAATTTGGAGAGCAAACTTGTTAGTTGAAAATGAAGGATGATTTTTAAAATAGCCTCCATCGCAGAAGTCTTCATAAATGTCAGAGTACATGTTTGCATCATCTCATAATTTTCTTTAATTCTGAAAATGAACTGAAGTGTCTTCAAAATTGGAATATATATGAATTTATTATTAACAGGAACTTCATAATTCATAGTTCATAATTTCCAGTTTTATTATTTCCTCTGGTGTTTTACCCAACACCAAGATGCAGTTCAACTGGGTCTACTACTCCCCATTTTCTCTAAAATACTTCTTCCATTTGGTATCAGAGTTCAATTCACTGAAAGGGTTGTCCAAACTTTTAAATAACTCTTCTATTGCTGGTCTGGATGTATTGTTACTTGAAAGTAGGTTTAAAACATGGTCCTTAATATCAGAGTGCAAATCTTCCACAAATTCCTCCAAATTCTCAATTGCGAAAAGAACTACAGTATTTGGAACACCACTTGCCAAAAGCTTTGCTATAATGGATGCACACATATCTTTCTTGTGAGTAGATACTGAAGGGACTGCTTCAACACTTTGACACTGAGATGAAGTAGAAGCCACTGGATTATTTAAGGACTGAGAATTTTGTTCTTCACTATCAGGACTGGAAGGGGTATCATAAGAGTCAAATCTGTCACCAACTGAAAAATGTATCTTAATGAGGTGTCTTCTAAACCCAGAATAACTAGAAAACTGCAAGCAACAACCTGCTTGACCACATTTCAGTCTTAGATTTTTCCCAGGATACATTCTATGAATTAGTTTGAGGTGACGAACAAAAGCAAAGGTGAACCAAATAATAAAGTGCAGAGGAAACAAGTTAACATTTTGGTCGAAAAAATAAAATTAGTGCTTGTTCAGAAGCCTTGCTCTAAGCTCTTTGACTTTTGGAGTTTCCTCAGTTGTACCTATATCGATATTGTACACACTTGTCTGCACAAATGTATACAGGCTGGACAGAGCATCATCGTATTTCACACTGAAAACAAAATGGGACTTGAACAGCTCGTCAAATACCCAAGGATGTGCATGACTGACAAGGCAGAATTTTTCTGTCCATGACAATGTAGGTGGAAACCTGTGCTTTTGATGTCCCTGAGGCAAGAAGATACGGCTGAGAGTTTCCTTCAGTGGTCAGGAGTTGATCATCAAGGCTTTGGCATGACTGAAATTACATAAATGCCCCTTTATTAACAATTTGTTTAAAATTAGGCATTAAATAAAATATTTAAACTAGAATAGTGTTGTTTTAGCAAACCTTGTGAAATTTGACCAGATGAGTTGTTGCCTCTTTAACACTGATCTTCTTGGGTCGCTTTCTTCCAGCTGGTTGTGGAGTAAGAAGATGCAGCAGGACAAATAGAAAAGCCATGACGCTGTCCCATACTGAAGAATAATAATAACAGTAGTTATTTCAAACCTGTCTGTTTAAGGCATTGATAAGTTAACATTGGGTCTAATGTGTGTCATAATATCTTACAAGTACAAACTGTTAGTGGGAAATGATTGTTGTTATGTGATAAAGACCAAACAAATATTTTTAATTTCATAAAGTTAATATCAAAGCCAAGGAAACTTTTACATTCATCATTTTTAAATAGAAATAATTTATTTTGAACAGCTGTTACAAACCATGAATTTACGGATGATCTTCTGTAATAGAATATATTTTAGAAAACAACTGTGTTGTGTCTTTTAGAAGACATTTGGAGAATAAATGCTTTTGCTAAATAATCCAAAACTTTAAAAGTTACTCCACCTCACAATGAAAATGTTATCATTAAATCACATGTCGTTCCACACCTATAAAATCTTTGTTGATTTTCATAATACAATTGAAGATATTTTGGATGAAAACCAGGAAGCTTGTGACTGACCCATTGGCATTTAAGTAATAAACTTGTCAAGGTCCAGAAAAGTATGAAAACAAATTGTCAAATTCCATCTGAAATCAAAGGTTCTGACTGAATTCTATGAAGTGTCAAGAACACTTTTTGTACGCAAAAGTATTCTTCTTGCTTCATAACATTGAACCACTGAATCATTGAACCACTGATGGCAGATTGACTATTTGACAATGTTTTTCATATTTTCTGAACCTTGCCAGTGAAATTTCGCTGGCAGTCAATAGCACAGTCACAAGTCTCCTGAATTTTATCCAAAATATCTTATATTCAGAAGATAAACAGTTTTTACGAGTTTGGAACAACATGGGGTAAGTGATAAATGGCAAAATCTTAATTTTAGAGTGGAGTAACCCTTTAACCAGAAGACTGTTTAAAGTAAACGCATTGCTATTTTAACAATGATTGTACCTAGATCATCAGCTGTGTCAGATTTCCCCTTCAGTACAGCTTTCAAATGCTGTTTTAGTAAAGCAGTCTCTTTAAGGTTCCTGGCCTCCTGGATGACTTTTTCTTTAAAACTGGTGCTCTATTTTTCCAAGAATCTTGAAGCAACCTCTGCTCCAAACATCAATGAAAAGTCTTGCAAAATCTAATTCAAAAAAATAAAAAACAACCGTTTAGACCAGGGGTCGGGAACCTTTTTTCAGCAAAGAGCCATTTCTGGGTTTTTTTGGGCAAATGCAATTTTTAAAGAGCCACGTGACTTTAAATATCTATAATATATATATATATATATATATATATATATATATATATATATATATATATATATATATATATATTACATATACTTTTGGTAGCATAATCTGATGGGTAGTATAAAATGTCAGGTTATAGCGGTTATAGCGAAATAAGCATGAAACATCACTAATCAGTTTAATAACATAACTGACACTCAGTTCACTTCACTATTATGTGCCAAGCAAAAATCACTCACTCAGTCTAAACTTCCAGATGAGCCCAGTTACCTCTTCCCTCATGTTTTCTGGCTGATTTGAGATCCTTTTGCTGCTGTCTCCTGATCCTGATCTCTTGATCCGGCTCATTATCAGATTTCCTCATGGTTTAAAAAATAGAAATACAGCTTGACTGCCTCTGGCATTTTGAAAATACAGATTTTATTTAGTAGGCCACTATGCCATTATTTATTTCCGCTGCTCACTGCGCGCGAAACAATAATCACCAACCAATGAGCGTGATTGTAAACAAAGAAAGCTGATTGGTCAAAAGTGACTACTTTTATGTGTGTGCGCGCAGCTCGACACAGCTTTGCTCGCTGTTTTTCACTCGGACTCATGGGAAGTTCGGATCATTTTACTGACTCTTACCTTTGAGTCTCGTTCATCGAGATGAACGAATCTTTTTTCCCCGAGTCATTTCATTCAATTTGCGAAAATAACATTAAAAGGTTACGAGATGCTTCCAAACACATCTACAACTAGCCCAAACATTGATCACACTACTTTCTGAGTCGTCCGTTCATCATGTAACAGCTTTTACTAGTATAGTTATAACTATACAGTTACTAGTATGCTAGTACTAGTATGTAAAGTGATGACTCGAAACCGAGGACTCGAGAAATGAACAGATCAAATAGTTTTCCGGCTCTAAATGCATATGATTGGCTTCTGTCTCTCATGTGAAGAACGAACAGTTCAAACCCGATAGAAAACTCGAAAAAATGAACTAATCTTCTCCACCGGCACAGATGTGCGCATGCACGAATGAACGAATCACTCCCTGAGATGACTCATCGTTCTCGAGTCAAATAAAAGATTGGTTCAAAATGAACGAATCGTTCAAGACCGGTCCGTGTACCCGCGTGACAAACTGAGGCATTGGATGTTACACAAACACCTGTTACACACCACGCACAAATTAATGACGGATCAAATAAAATAAATACCGGAAAGCAATACACCAATATCTGACATTTCTCGGAACAAGATTCAAATTAAGGCTCAGATTAAGCACTGCCGCGAACAGTTCATTTGCCGTACTTAGCATGCACGATTTATTCGCCGTTTGTGAAAGGTTTCCTTTGCCTTGCGAGCTCCAATGACCTCGCAGCACTCATATTCCCACATGCCCCTGTCCAAACTCCATTCCTTCCTCTGCTGTTTTTGTCTGGTTTGCAGTTTATGCTGGAGCTCCTCACACGCCTTCTTTCTTCTGGCTCTTTGCTGCAAAAGCTGCATGGTGGGTTTCAAAATGTCTCTTAACATTTAATGTTTTATAAGAGGAAATGCGTTTGGTGCAGATCAGACAGAGGAGAGCCATCAATAATTTCTGCCCACTCATTTTGAAACTTTAGATGTTCCTCCGAATTTCTTTTTGCCATCATCACCACTCATGAACGTTGTTTGAATTTACATGCGCGGTTACCATAGAAACCTAGTTGGTTTATTCACTGCGCCGCACACACAATGTTTGGAACGTCGAGTTTTTATTCTTTTTCCTACAAAATAAAATTACAATAACGAGAGAATTGTAAATGTATTTTCAATAGGAAACTGATTACTAGTGACGATTATCATTTTTTAAACTAGAATTTTATTGAAGGGAGACAGCTGGAGAGCCACCTATTTTTGGTCAAAGAGCCACAGGTGGCTCGCGAGCCATAGGTTCCCGACCACTGGTTTAGACATTTAATGTGACTAAATATTTATTTTATTTAAAAAATACTTTTATTGAATATTTACCAGTCCTTTGACATCTAAGAAACGCGGAAACATTTGTAGTACATCAGCTGAGCGCTGCGGGTCATGGAGAATCTGTTGACGGTAGTGGAAAGTTTCTTTCATCTTCTTGAACACTGTGTCATGATCAGTTGTGTGGTGGAGGAGTGACACAGCTTCCATGCATACATCTCCCATTCGCTGGTCATCTAGAGCTCCAATTGTTCTTGATAATGTGGGACCTTCTTTTAGCTCCACTCTGTTCTGTGAGGTAGAGGAGGTTCTGGATTTACGCTGCACGGTCTTCATGCGCCACTCAAGAAAGCCAGTGTTACTCTGAATGTCATAGAAATGTTCCTGACAAAAAGCAGTATATTATGTTAAACAAAATAATACAATTGCAAAGGCTCCAGCATAAAAAAAAAGTTTATGGTTCGGTTGGAAAACTTACATATCCTTTCTTAGAGTATGGGTCTTTCAAGGTTGGGAACAGTGACACAATACCAAAGGCATGAAACTCTTTTGCTCCTTTACTAACAGCTCTTCTGCAAAGAAAAACATACATCTTAAGATCATTTTCTGATAAAAAGGGATAGTCATGTTCTTAAACGTCTTACCCTTCATTTTCACGCATGTGAGCTACAATTATATTCACCATTAACCGTCTTGTGGAATCTTTTATACTCCCAGTCTCTTCATACTCTTTAATCACAGTCAGCCCTGCAGGCTTTGAAGTTAGAATTTGCTTGATATTCTAAAAGAAATAAAACATTATATAGAAAAAAAACAACCAAATTTAGACCTGTTTTAAAAACAAAAAAACAACTTCTCTAATAACAGTATATATTTAATACTTTTAAATGCATTTATTTTCTAACTGTATGTTTACAATATAACATAGTTATAGATAGTTTAAAGATCTATCTGTATGGAAGTAAAAAACAAAACAAAAAAGGAAACGTACATTTCTTGCATGGACACGGTCAATTACAGGTTGAATTATTTGAGATCCAGAATCACTGCTGCTTAAACTGCTTGACACAGACAACGTATTAGTCAAACTTGGGGAGGAAGGTACTTCAACAACCCCTTGTTGCAGGACAGTCAGATCTGATAAATCACAAAAACAACATCATATAAGACAATCTAGGCTAATCTAGCAACTAATGTTGTGTAGTAGGGTGGATATTTTGCTGATCAGAGAAAAAATTTCAAGTAGTGACAGTAACATATTCTGTCTGATTGGAAGAGGCACCAAACTCTGTCAGGTCTGAGAAGTCTGTAGAGCTCTTTGATGTTTCAGCAAATGAAAGTTCTGAAATGCACACAGTTTCACTCTAACTCACTCATGTCATGATACTCGGTCATGACACGAACTTTCAAAATCTATAAAAAAAATTGCTTATAAAAATCCTACCATCATCAGTGTGGATGATAAAACACATTTCTTTGTTTGTCGCAAGTTCTGGAAATGCATCCTCATCCACCTCTACGCCATGGTCATCTGTGACTTTCAATGTTGCATCCTCTGGTATCAGAAGCTTCTGCTGGACTACATCATAACACCAACGTATAATTTATAAAATACATTTCAAAATTACCTTTATTATTATTACTTTATATATAATTTTTCTTTATTAACTAAATATTAAACCTCACCCGCACTGAGAAAATCCAAGAAAGAAACTTCTTCCAGTTTAATATATTTCTTCTTGCCTCCAAATTGCACTTTTATCAACATCGTGATGTGTAATGAAAGAAATAAAATGTCATTTAACATTAACTAATGTTACTGAGAATGTAATATATATATCTATATATATATATATATATATATATATATATATATATATATAGAGAGAGAGAGAGAGAGAGAGAGAGAGAGCTTAAAACAGCATACTCTCATGCTCACGACTTCATCTGCTCGAGCAATTCGATAGAATAAAAAAAAAAATACATAGGTTTTATGGAATTATCTGTTGTCTTTGACCCAACTCATGGCCAAGAAAGTCTTACCTCCCTGACTCATTATCCCTCCTTTCAGCTTCATAGCCATGCTTAGTCAAAATAAGATCATCATCATATTAGTTTTGTCTGCGTGCCGACACCTTTGCCTAAAAGTTACACCAGTTACCGGTTTCACAGCACATAGACGCGCGTATTTTATCGACTGTAAACAACCGAAATTGACACCTGGAGCAGAGCAGAGCATAAGGTGTGCGGGAATCGTTTTCTGCATGCGTGTGTCAGTTTGATTTCACCATTGTTGTTTCAGTTGCACAAAGAGACAGTAGGGGTTTGTAACGCCCCGTGTGGCTCGGAGGATGAAAAAGGGCTTAACACAATTATGACAACCCAATATTTTAATTCCCCTGAGATGATAGCTGCTATGAACAGACACAGACAACGAGGTGGAAGAAAAAGTGGTTCGCTTTATTACAATAAATATAAAGAAAAAAAAATAATTAAATCATCCTAAATATATTTACAAATGTGTACAATAAATGCAAAATGAATTAAACAAGCAAACCTGATAGAGGGAAGGAAAATAAGCAGTGCCAAATCAAAGAAAATAACAAATTAAACACCCGCTAACTAATCCCTCCCCCACTTCTAAATAACTAAAGACAAATGTTTACATAGGAGAAAAAAAAACATCTTCAGCGTCACACGCCCCTTACTCAACTGCACTCACATGAACAAACATACACAAAGTAGCACCCGCTTCTGACCTAGTGTATTAACAGAGATTCAACTACGTGTGTGTAAAAATGTAAGTCACGTGACATACTTCACTTTCACTTCCCTTTCAGCAGATTTAAGCAAGTTTAGTAGTAACGTTCTGAACAGATGTATAACTCAAACCTTTAAAGCGAACCAGAGAACAGGGCAGGCACAAGTGTCACATAGAAACACACAGCAGCAACAAGAGACAAGGGTCCATCCCTAAATCTGGTCTAATTCGTCACTGGAGCACTTAAATAACCACCATCCTCTTCTGATTGGTCCACTCGGGAAAACTTAGTGAGCCAATAGGAAACCCTAGATTTCAGAAGAGCAGCAGACAGCAAATAAAAACAGAAAGGGGAGGAGGGAACAACAGAGCAACACCCCCAGGCATGTAACACCCCACCACTTGAAGTCAAACATTATACTCTCAATAACAATAATAATGTTTGTACATGCAAAAGAATGAGTTAGTTACACTCTAGAAAGTGCATCAGCCACTACATTGTCCACTCCTTTCTTGTGTCGAATCTCAATATTGTAGTTTTGAACTACTAAAGCCCACCGCATCAGCCTTTGATTCTGGTTATACATTCGACACAAGAAAGTGAGAGGATTGTGGTCTGTGTATACAATGACAGGATAGGTGGTACATCCAACATACACCTCAAAATGTTGCAACGCCAGCAACAACGCCAAAGCCTCCTTCTCAATGGTTGAATAGTTACACTGGTGCTTATTAAACTTCCTAGAGAAAAAGCAAATTGGATGGTCAATCCCTTCTCCATCCTCCTGCAACAACACAGCCCCTACTCCGACTGAAAAGCAGCCTGACTTTCTGCTGTCCAAACAAAAGTTCTTGACGGGCTAAGGAGATCAGTCAGTGGTTTAGCCACAGAGGAAAAGTTCCTACAGAAACTTCGGTAATACCCTGACATCCCCAAGAACCTCCTTAACTCACGTCGAGTAGTAGGTGCTGGAAATTCCTGAATGGCAGCAACTTTTGCCTCTACAGGACGAACTTCACCTTTTCCTACCTTTTTACCCAAGTAGTTTACTGTAGCTTTACCAAATTCACATTTTGCTAAGTTCAAAGTCAAGGATGCATTAGAGAGTCGCTGAAAAACTTTAGCCAACACAGACAAGTGCTGTTGCCAAGTTGATGTATAAATGACTATGTCATCCAGATATGCCTCACAGTTTGATACATCAGCTAGCACCATGTTAACTAACCTTTGAAATGATGCTGGGGCATTTCGCAGGCCAAAAGCCATAACATTATACTGCAGAAAGGCTGTCACAAAAGCTGAAATGTCTGAAGCTCTTCGTGTCAGCGGTATTTGCCAATAGCCTTTAAGCATATCTAGCTTAGTAACAAAAACAGCAGACCCCACATTGTCAATGCAGTCATCCATCCTTGAAAGTGGAAAACAATCAGGTACAGTTACAGAATTAACTTTACGATAATCTGTACAAAATCAAAAAGTTCCATCAGCTTTTGGTACTAGAACACAAGGAGAACTCCAAGGACTAACACTTGGTTTTGCAAAACCCCCACTCAACAAATAGTCCACTTCCTGTCTCATGGCAGTTCTCTTAACATGGTTTAAACGATAAGGATGTTGCTTTATAGGGGTGGCATTACCATCATCAATATTGTGATAAACTACGTTAGTTTGTTTTGGTATATCACCAAAAATCTGAGCAAAACTCTGAATGAGTGTAACTAATTCTGTCCTCTGATCTGTTTCCAGATGACAGAGAAACCCAATAAGGTCGGTTAGGATCTCAGAATTAGTTAAACGAGCAAAAGGCATTGAATCAACTTGCACTTTAACTTCATCCATCTCAAGCTCAACATCCTGAGAAAAAGGCAACACAGACTCGCAGTTCACCACAACTGCAGAAATGGCAGGCTCTGTATTCACTTTTGAACAGGGAGATAGCACTTCCTTCCTAGAATGATAGGCTTTAAGCATATTAATGTGGCAAATGCGTTTTTGTCTTTTCCGATCAGGTGTCTTAATGATGTAGTCAGTCTCACCTCTCTTACCCAGCACTTCATACGGACCAGCAAAACGTGCAGACAATGCAGACCCTGGAATTGGCAACAACACATGAACATTATCCCCTACAGAAAAGGAGTGTGAGACAGATGCCTTATCAAAATGATGTTTCATTCGGACTTGAGCTTTTGAAAGAGCTTCTTTAGCTTGAGCACAAGCTTCCTGCACACGCTCACAAAAACGGGCCACATAATCAAGAACATTCTCCTTTGAACTCAGATGATTGTTCAGCCCAAGCATTTGTTCTTTTAGAACCTTCAATGGGCCTCGAACACTATGGCCAAACACCAATTCAGCTGGACTAAATCATAGAGACTCTTGTGGAATCTCCTGAATAGCAAACAAAACAAAGGCTACTCCCTCGTCCCACTCATTTCCTGTATCCCAACAGTATTTCTTCAGCATACATTTAAGTGTCTGATGAAATCTCTCTAGCACACCTTGACTCTCAGGATGGTAGGGGCTAGAAACACGATGTTGAATACCTAAGGAACTAAAAGTTTGTGTGAACAAGTTAGACAAAGTTAGTTCCTTGGTCAGCTTGTATGATTTTGGGCAAAACAAAGGTGGAAAAAAACTTGACCAAAGCCTTAATCATTGTCTTAGATGTTATTTTCCTTAGCGGTATTGCTTTAGGGTAGCGAGTAGCTACACACATTACTGTGAGCAAAAACTGATTGCCAGACTTTGTTTTTGGAAGTGGCCCAACACAGTCCACAATGACATGTTCAAAAGGTTCACCAATAACAGGAATGGGAACTGATGGCGCAGGAGGGATTACCTGATTAGGTTTCCCCATGACTTGACAGACAGAACATGTGCAACAATAAGCAGCTACCTCTTGTTTTAGACCAGGCCAGAAGAAATGATGTAGAACACGATTATAGGTTTTTGTAACACCTAAGTGTCCAGACATAGCATGATCATGGGCAAGGGAAAGAATAGATGCACGATACTCAGTAGGAACTACTATTTGACAGCAGCACATTCTTCATTATCTGAAGCCCTTTGCTTCCACTTACGCATCAATAAACCATCCTCCAGAAAATACAGTGTACTTCTTTTCCTATTATTCACTGCCTCAAAACACTTTTCTGAAGTGGCATCACTCTGCTGGGCTTCAATTAGCTCATCACGAGTAATGGGTAATGAAGGTATGGGAAAACTACTAATCTTTCCAGTTACAGTTTCCTCACTACTGTGGTTTGCTGCATTGATGATGTTGTCATCTGCGCACATAAATGTATCATTGAGTGTAAACTCTGTCCCCATCTTCCTCGTCTGAGCACGAGTTAACACACACGCCGGAAATGCCTCAGGATACTCTTGAGTGAACTGTTCGGAAACAGAAGTTACAACAGGTCTGTCCAACATTTTCAACACAGGTATCACTTTACCCCCAGCCAGATGGTTACCCAAAATCACATCAACACCAGGCACAGGCAAAACTGGTCGCACACCTACATCAACAAATCCAGTGATCAAGTCAGTTTGTTAATACACACGATGTAATGGCACCTTCACAACTTCCATACTGATACCTTGCACTAAAATACTGGAAACAGTGTAGGAGTCATCAGAGAATGATAATACATTCTCACAAATAAATGAGCGGGCTGCCCCCGTGTCCCTCAACCCGTGGACACCAACTCGATCACCTGGTTGGTCACTGAAAGATACAAACCCATCAGATAGGAATGGCTCATAAGCAGAATCAACAGTAATTGGCATTGTTGTGATCAAACCAACAGGCTGTGGACTGTTAGAATTTTGTTTCTTTTTCAACAGGCCACAGTCTGCAATTAAATGACCAATCTTACGGCAATAAAAACATTCACACTTCTCTCTGGGCTGCTCTACTTTTAGTTTTAACGGAGGTGCAGGCCGCAAAGAAACAGCAGAAATATTTTTATCCCCATGAACAGAACTAAACACCCCTTTGTGTGTCAGAGCAAACTCATCTGCTAACACAGCAGCAGAGGCCAAAGTTGTCACTTTCTGCTCATTCAAATACAACACAGTTCGCTCTGGCACACATTTCTTAAAATCTTCAAGGAGCTTTAACTCACGCAACGTAGAAAAATCCTTTGCCTGACTTGAAGCACACCACTTATCAAATAACACTCCCTTTTCCCGTGCAAATTCTACAAAAGTCTGATTACTGCTCTTCCTGTGGTTTCTAAATTTCTGCCAGTAAGCTTCAGGCACTAACTCATATGCTCGCAAAATACATGCTTTCACTGTCTCATAATTCAGACTTCCAAAGACAGTGTGGAAAACACTTCCATAGCTTTCCTGACTAATCTGCATTGCAACAGCAATGTCCACACTTCTTTTGGCCAGCTTAATGAAGCAGCAATTCTCTCAAACACACAAAAATAACTGTCCACTTCCATCTCTCTAAATAATGGCACTAATGAAATGTTTTTACTTACATCAAATGTGGAGTTATTCGAAACAACTGGCGTTGTTTGTTTACCAGCCGAGTCAGAAGCAGGCAGGCCAGTAGAGACAGATGAAAGCTTCCTCTCCTCCAACTCTAACCGTTTCATCTGTACCTCTTTCTCAGACTGAATTTCGAGCCGTCGGATTTCGAGCCGCAGATCAAATTCAGCGCGTCGGCCTTGCGCTCTTTCCTCCGCTTAGATGGGAAGCCGAGCAAGACGAAGTTTTTATTGCGCGTCCACTTTCGCACGCGGCCGATGCCGGAGAAAATGAAAGGAAAGACCCGTTTTAGCTTTTGCCTCCGCATCCACGTCAACATGCCCATCTACCACACTGTTTGAATCTGCGCCTTCGTCAAAACTATGTTCACTGTTTTGATCTGCTTCTCTAATCGATTCAGGCACACTGAAAACATTTTGTTCCGCCAATCCATTCAAAACAGCAGCTTTAATCTCACGTTTTAACAATTGCCGATTAACAGAGATTTGGAAGTGATTAGCTATTATTAACAAATCGTCTCTACGAAATGTATCAATGAGATCCAATGATGGATTCTGAATAAACTGAAGCACCAATGAAGACATCGCGAAGCTTAATGTTACCAGCCTACTACACAGCAAAATTTGAAGTGTTAATTTCACTCTCAAAGTGTGAAAATTAACACTTCTTTAGTGTTTATATAGGTCCACACTAAATTGAATTAAATGTACACTTGAAAAAGTGTATTTATTTTTACACTTGCATAGTGTTAAAAAAAGCACTGCACTCTGTGTTTTTCACTCCCTTTCCCTATTTGCATAAAGTAAATATGTTAAAACTACACTCGCAGTGTTAATAGCTTAACACTAAGAGTGTTCTTCTTAACACTAGTAATATAGTGTTCATACATACCTAGGTTGTTATTTAAATGTATCTTTAGTTATATAGATTGTTGACTGCATTACAGGACAGTTTGCATTGATCAAAAAAAGTCAGAACAGTGTACCAGTTTAAAACTTTTATTTTTAACAATCTTAATTGCAGTTACACCAACATAAAATGTACAGCATTTTCAGTGTCAAAAACTGTGAGACTCTTAAAGAGGTGCTGCTTGCTTGCAAGCTTTGACAACAGAAACACATTACTGTAAAAGAAAGATTTAGTGTAAAAGCTTTGCACGCAGTTCCTTTACCCTGGGTGACTCACTGGTAAGTCCAACATCGATGTTGTAGACTGTAGTCTGCAGAAAGGTAAAGATGTTGACAAGGGCTTCCTCGTACGTCAAGTTAAACACATAGTCTTTAAAAGTTCATCAACAGCACTCAAGGAGCTGGTTGCTGCACAAGGGATGAGATGTTTGTCCATAACCACATAGAAATGGTCGATCCTCCCCTTAATCCTTCCAGATCCTAGTAGATATGGCTGGTGGCCCTTCCTCTCACTGAGATGGCCTTTCAATGCTGGTGCAAGACTGCAAAAAACAGCCAAAAATTTGTCATTAAATGCAGGAAACCTGTTAGGAAACTTACAATTTTGTTAATAAAACAACACTAAAAATTAAACAAAACCACCTTATGCAAAGCGCAAAAATAAAAACGTGTTCATGTCATTCATTGTGTAGTGTGACAGGAAAAGAATTACCACAAAAATGTTTATATAATTTTTTGATAAACCCTTAGTTCATACAAGATGTAACGTACATTCTTCAACAGCATTCAACTGAATGTATTGACTTTAAAAAAAAAAAAATGTTTCAAAAGGTACATTTTACAGCATCGCATATGGTTAACAACCTTAAAAATAATAATTTAGAAAGACTTTCTAAAATATTGTGAGTTTACCTTATGGAATTGCACAAGTCTTTCAACAGCCTCTGTTGGACTGATCTTAGTCTTCCTTCTCCCAGAAGGAGGAGTCAGGAGATGCAGAAGGAGTAGAACAGCTGACATATCACTATCCCAGTCTGAATGAATGATGGTAAAAAAGTTAGACATATTAATATTAAAATAAAGCAAGCACACATTCACACTTAAGGCTCACAAATACAAAAGAAACCAAAGCAAATTTCAAACTACAAAATCCTTAGAAATCGTACCATTTTCAGATCCTTGTCCTTTTGCTGAATTAATAAGACAATGAACGTCAGCAGTTGAAGTTAGAGATTTCGCCTCATTGATGATCTTGTTCGTAAATGCGGTCTCCCACCTCTCAAGCAACTTGTTGGATGTTTCAGCATTGAACAGCAGACCAAGTCCTGATTAATCTCAGGAAGAAGCATATTAGATTATTATAAACTATAGGTTTTTCAGGTTGTTTGATAAAATTAAAAATCATGCACAAATTTAAATGTTTTATAGTTAGTTCTGATAATTACTACAATGATGTTTAAGAGGTGTGTGTGAGCATATGTCAAATCTATGAATAAGGCCAAGTAGCAATTACGCTAGCATCCCCTTCAAGTTCTTGCCCAGTGTCTATTCTTCGTTTGCGACTTGGCCCTCCAATTTCAGAAATCTCCAAGTGAATACGTTTAGGCTTCTTCCTAGACAAAGTTTAAGGCGCCATGCGATGAAACATGTTCCCTTTTCTGGATCGTAAAAATGTTCCTGTTATATAGATAAGAAACATTTAAGATATGTCAGTTACATTAAAAAGACTAACTGTATGATGCAAATAAAAATTAAAAACACAAATCTTTAAACCAGGGGTGTCCACACTCGGTCCTGGAGGGCCGATGTCTTGCAGAGTTTAGCTCCAACTTGCTTCAACACACCTGCCTGGAGGTTTCTAGTATGCTAGTTAAGAGCTTGTGTTTAATTGCAGTTGGAGCTAAACTCTGCAGAACACTGGCCTTCCAGGACCAAGGTTTGGGCACCCCTGCTTTAAATATTTAAAACAGATGAACAAGTTTGTGTTAAGTACAATAAGACAATTTCTTACATAGCCTTTTGCGGAAAACGGGGTCTCTCAGGCTTGGAAAAAGAGAAATAATGCCCAAGGCATAAGTCTCCCTTGCTTGCGGGTGGGGATTCTCCTAACATTCAGTAAAATATTTGATTAAGAACAGTACTTAACTTTTAAATTGTTTTTGGTTAAAAAAAAATATCAATACTTTCTTGCATATATTTAATGAAATCTTACCCATGAATCTCTGTCATATGACTGACGACAATATTAACCAGCTGCCATCTAGTGCTGTGCCTTAAAGTTTTTGTGACCTCGTACTCGTCAAGTACTTCATCACCACCATTTTGCATCTTGGACAATCTGATAAAGTGACCAGAAAAAAGGTAATACTTGTAAAATAATAAAAGTGAATTAGAATATGATTAAATTAACCATAACAAACAACATATGCATATACCCGTTTTGCCCTTTCATCATCTACCATCAAGCACCTGCTGGCCCTTGTCAATTGATTCTGCATTGTTCGCTCTGGGTCTTCATGATCCGTTGAAGAGAGTGAATCTGTATCAGTACATGTGCTGGCTGTTGATGAACTTGTGGGTGAAATCACTGATGGAGAAATGGAATATATTTTCTTTAGTTTACAATCAATTTACTTTATATTTCAACTTCATTTTAAACAATGAACTAAACTAAAAACTAATAGCTTTTATTATACACAATCATCCTAAATGTTTTTCTACATTGTGGTTTTGACAGATTATTTTGATCAACCTTTCATCACTGGGCATCACATGAACTTAAGCTGTTAGGTTTAAATATTAAACCAAACAAACACATGGCAATAGTCAAGAAACGTATAAAACCTCTTAATTTCTGTATACTTCACTGTTCAGTAAGCTCTTCTATGAGTTTTACAGTTCTCTTCTTTTTACATAATTCTAACTGTTCTGACCTATACTACTCTAAAACAGAGGCATTTAAAAAATGTCCAGAGATTTATTATTAATTACTCTCAGCCAGGCCAACAGAAATATTTTCTTCCAAACATCTTACAGTCAAGCATAAATGTGGACTGCTGTCCATTAACTTATGGAAAAAGTGCTCTTCTACATTATTGTCTGTGTCATCAAAAAATTTGAAGATCTGCAGTTGTTGGCAATCCAAATTTGCTTTTCACTGAAGAAAAAAACAGACACAGGAAATGGTTATGACTTTAATAAGAACACCTCTGACCAGCACAATCTTAACTTACCTTCACTGAGAAAATATTGTAATGTAAAATCAGTAAGCAATTTTACATATTTTTTCACTCCTTAATATTAAACTGTCATCAACATGGAAGCTGTTGAAAAATACATATTGTATCACTTTATTATTAACAAGAATCCATCACAAATTTGGACATAGTAAAATTAATTAAGTTCATTTGTATTCATTTTCATGTTAATGTGATACAGAAGCTGATGTTATTATGAATAGTACATATAAATAAAAATGCACATTACGTTTTGCTTTTTCTAAAAATAGCAACATATTAACGTTCTTTTTTTGCTTGTTTTTTGTTTTTTTAATATGGAGAATTCTACATACCAATTTCTGACTAGTATAGTTAGCAAAAAAGAGGTATAGGAAAATTACACTTGTATAAAAGCACATTACAGATTAAAAAACACGTTTTTTTTTTTTTTTTTTACACATCTACGTATTAATGAAAGATCTTGAAAAGTTAAGAGTACTTAGTTCTATCTAACGTTACACAATACAGCTCCTCATGCAATGCAATTGAACAGCACTTCAATATTATATAAATACTATTCGACTACTACCTTAAAATCAACAATGAAATTTATTGGTAAACGATGGCAATAACAGTCTGCTCTGGTTCGTCTCTTCTGAGCTTGGCATTTTTCGATCGTTGTTAGTGGAGCTCAGCTCCACTGTTTGGTTATATCTTTTACAGTCTATGGTAATACACTAACGTTACACAAAAATCACTAACGTTGCTCGATTCGTGCTCATCATCACTTCTTTTCACAGCAGTCCCGTCTGTTACAGTTACTGAATAAGTCGAAACTCGAAATACTGTATTTTTTAGTGAAACGGAGTGTCAGACAGGTTATAAGTAAGCAATTTGTGGATCGATGCTTACCGGAGAAGCGAACCGTTTCAAATGATTCATTTCAATTAGTGAACTGGTTTGACTGATTCACTTAAAGAACCGGTTAAAGAAGAATCATTTCTGAACTGGCTATCCCCTCTTGTCAACAAGCACGGCTAACTTTTACAGCGAGGTTATTTTGCGTCTGTTTTGAACGTATTATGAAAAGCAGGTCTGTACCTGTACACTTGAATCGTATAACGTTATTCACCGTTTAAAAGCACCGATGAAAGCGAGTGCAGGCAGCCCGCGACTCCTCGCTGCTCGCGCCACAAATCAATCACACTGAACAGTGAACATGGATAACGTTAGATTACACACGAAGCTAAAGTTCAACTAAGTATTGACAGCTGCTGCTTTACAGATATTTTAAACAATTCAAACGATTAAATGAATAATTACTGCCAATTTCTCATAATAGGCTCAATACTGAACTGATTCAAATAAGAACTCGTTAAAACTGTTAACTGTAAAATGTTTAAAGTTAATTTAATTTTCCCGCTGAACCAGCTTGTCTCGTGGCTCCAGACGATTGTCTGTCGTGTATAAATTGGTAAGTAGTTAGAACTTGAAAACTCAGTTAGAATATTTCCAAATATTAATTTAACATTGAGAAACAAAGCATGTAAAAATGTATTGATTATTTGTGGGTTAAATTAGTAATATAACGTTACCTGTTTGAAAACTGCTCTCCGTGTGCCGTCCGCCATTAATCAAAGAGGAAGTAAGGTGAAGCGACCGGAAATGGAACCAACTCGTTTCTAGTGTTAATTATGTTAACCCACAATAATAACCCTTACTCTGACCACAAGGGTACACTGCAGGCGTTTATGTCACGTAATTAACACCACAAATAACACTTTTAACTCAAAAAATTAACACTATAAAAAAAACTCCAAACAACACTGGAAATTTTGCTGTGTACACAGGATTATAAACCTTGTAACACTCACCTATCATCAATATTTCCACAATGTTTGTGTCAGATCACAGCAGCTATTCCCAGGGGGAAAATACAGGCTACCAAAAGTATCGGGGCTTCCTCTATGCCAAGGAAGGATCCCGGACGAGCCCCCCAAATTATGTTACGCCCGTGTGGCTCGGAGGATGAAAAAGGGCTTAAACACATTATGACAACCCAATATTTTAATTCCCCTGAGATGATAGCTGCTATGAACAGGACACAGACAACGAGGTGGAAGAAAAGTGGTTCACTTTATTACAATAAATATAAAGAAAAAAATAATAATTAAATCATCCAAATATATTTACAAATGTGTACAATAAATGCAAAATGAATTAAACAAACAAACCTGATAGAGGGAAGGAAATAAGCAGTGGCCAATCAAAGAAAATAACAAATTAAACACCGATAACTAATCCCTCCCCCACCTCAACAAATATGTAAACAGGAGAAAAAAAACATCTTCAGCGTCACACGCCCCTTAATCAACTGCACTCACATGAACAAACATACACAAAGTAGCACCGCTTCTGGGTGTATTAACAGAGATTTAACTATGTGTGTGTAAAAATGTAAGTCACGTGACATACTTCATTTTTACTTCCCTTTCAGCAGATTTAAGCAAGTTTAGTAGTAACTTTCTGACAGATGTATAACTCAAACTTTTAAAGCGAACCAAGAGAACAGGGCAAGGCACAAGTGTCACACAGAACACACTCAGCAGCAACAAGAGACAAGGATCCACCCCGTCACTGGAGCGCTTAATAACCACCATCCTCTTCTGATTGTTCCACTCGGGAAAACTCAGTGAGCCAATAGGAAACCCTAGATTTCAGAAGAGCAGCAGACAGCAAATAAAAACAGAAAGGGGAGGAGTGAACAACAGAGCAACACCCCCAGGCATGTAACAGGGTTCAATCTTCGACTGGGTGGCAGATGCTAAATGTGAATGGCCCCTAACATTTTTATTCTGGGATTAACACTCTAAATCAATATACTTGCATAAAGTAAATACCTCAAAGCTGTTACTTGGGGTCATTTTTTCCCCTCCCCGTCACAGTCTCCTCGTGCCGCCCTGGGCGATCGCCCATATTGCCCATGCCTAAATCCGCCACTGTCTTCTCGACAGCAAAGCACACATTTTTACAAGCACGGTGAAAGTAAAGATAGTTAGCTAGCGTTAGTTCGTTCACATCGATGAAAAGTCACGTTTAGAAAATGAGTAAGCTAACTTGAGTTAGACACCAATCTCGCCACATGCTGTCACTAACAACACAGTAAAACTAAACAGGTACAGCAACACGCTTTTCTGTCACAAAATATCGAACATTTTGAAATAGTTTTTTATAAATGTATAACAATGCACTTTTACCTACCTCACAACGAAGAGCATTCCTCCAATTTCCTCGTGCTGCTCGGCAGGGTCGTGTAATGGCGCTCTTGCTAAACATTTAAATCCATATGTGACGTTAAAGCACGCTCCTGAACATTGGCGAATGAACTCCAAAATAAAACTCAGCAAAAAGTATCCCATAACACACGATTGTGTAGGAGTTTAAAAATAAACTCCAAAAATGTACCTCTTTCACACTTTTTGCCTAACTCCTAATTTTTCAACTCCAGAAAATTGCTGTGTTGTGTGCATGTTACTTGTTGGTACACATTTCTTGACTGTGCTCTTGCTTCTTGCTGTGTTACTTTTTGTAAGTTAGTTCTGTCTTTGTGCTTTGTCTAACTTTTGTATATGTTTGTCTTGTTCATTAGGCTTCACTTGTCTTACCAGTCTGGCTTATCCATTATAGAGACTTACTACGCAGTTTCCCTGTCCTCCTGGCATTCTGATGGCTTCTGACTGTGCCATCCAGGACACTCCAGCACTACTCATTTCCTCTGTCAGCTCCACCCAGGACTCTCCTGCACCACCCTGTTCATCACCTTAGAGTGCTTTGCTCTGTGCACTGTGCTCCACCTAACTCCTATTCCATTACACTGAGTACGTTTACATGGATACCAATAAATCGATTTTAATGTGATTAAGACAATACTCTGATTAGAGTCTTTAAGGTTATAATCAAACTAAAGAGAAATCAAATTAAGACATGTGGAGTATGCTGATTTTAGTCGCATTATTGAAGTGCAGTACAGACATGTAAAACACCTTAATCGAACTATTACCGTCATGTAGGACTTTTCGCCACATTTTGCAACAGGATAGTCTACACCAGGGGTATCCAAACTTGGTCCTCGAGGGCCGGTGTCCTGGAGAGTTCCAGTGTCCTAGCTCCAACCCTAATTAAACACACCTGAACCAGCTAATCAAGCTCTTACTAGATATACTAGAAACTTCCTGGCAGGTGTTTTTGAAGCAAGTTGGAGATAAACTCTCCAGGACACTGGCCCTCCAGGACTGAGTTTGGACACCCCTGGTCTACACACACACACACACACACACACGGCTGTTTTGACACTTTTTGCACCTACCGAGTCAGTGCAGACCACAGACACCTGAATCGTGAAATGCGGAGGTTTTTTTCTTCCATTCAGCATGCGGTATGAACTTTCAACACTCTTCCAGCAGTTTATACAGTAGGTGAGAGTTTAATATGACTATTACCGCCGCACAAACTAACGCCTGCCGCATTGAAAAAAAAAAACGTTGTTTTTTAGGTATGACGGCAGTTTGCGACTATGCTGCCAGGTGGCACAAAGGGACGGTATGCGAACGGACAGAAATAACCTATCATTAGCAGTAAATACTCTACTACTTGTAAATAAAGATAAACAATGAAACATAGCATAATAATTCCTTCATTAATCATTAAAAAGACAACTAGGCTACATTGTTTAACGGAATAAAGATAACAAATAACCTTTGGGGCAGGCCCTGCGCCAGGTTGTCATAACTGAGGTGGCATTTTAATCTCATAGGGGGGCACTAGACCTGGTGACTGATTTTGGTTGCTCTTTTTCCTTTCATTTAGGCTATTTATTCACTTATTTGCTATTACTTTGCATTACTGCCTAAGTTACTGGACATAGACAGTAATATACTTTTATAGTACTGATAATATGCACAGTTTTGCTATTACTGAGTTATCAATGAAGGTAATGCAACGATGTCGTTTACATAAACGCAGACGGATCATGGCTTCAGCGCCAAACGTGTGCTCTAAATCATATTTTATTCTCCTTATTTCCTTTCCGTTTTATTTCAAATAATATAAATAATTAATGTTAAGGTAAAGACATTAGTGTAACCAGAAAAATACCTAAAAAAGATACCTAAATTCAGAGTTATTACTGTGAAAATTGGTTTATATTTTGGCATGGATAACGAGCAACTCAGGAGGCTTTTTAACTTTTTTTTTTCATAACTTTACAGGTAAAAATAAAGATTTATGTTAGGCTATCATAAGTGAGTTTTTTGAGCAACAAGTCAAACAAAGTCGATATGCTAATTGTATTTTAGCTGTTATAATAGGCTACAATATATTTTCTGGTGTTTATTTTGCATGAGCAAATAGCAGTATAGCCTAAATTACATAGATTTTTTAAAGATTAGCCTACCTGCAGCGCATGTGAGAGGTTGATCAGCGGCAGATCCACTACGCACTATATACCTATTTAATTTATAACACTGTAAACTTCACTTCGCAGACCGATCATATTTTAGCTAATTTTAATAACATTAATAATAATATTGAATATAATAAATTAAAATATTAATTATAGTGTAGCCCACTGTAGGAATGTGCAGTGAACTAAACATTTTTATTAGGCTCCATATCCCCTAACTGAAAATGAATGGCAGCTGCGTTTCTGCTAATATTAATTTAACGTCAAGTTTCTTCTGCGTTTTTCTCTTTAGAGCTCAAGAGAGTTGTATTTAAAGAATTAGTTAACCAAAACATCTAATGAATTATGCTGCTTGCCTTCATCTTATTCACTAGTTCTCCCGTGTGAGTAGTGCGTCTCTGTCGCCGCGTTCGCGCTTTAAAGGCTATATACGGACTACGGATATATGGACTACATGCCTAGCTTTAATTCCTCAATTTTCATAATCAATTGGCTATTTCATATATAAAATATCTAAATGAGTGTTCTGAAGGCTTTAAAACAAGTCCGCTATAGTATGCTTCAGCACCAAAACACGAGTTGCCGTGAGATTGTGTTGGTCTGTTATAATAATAATCTAGCCGAATAAATAAATATAAAGTGAAATATTCACCGTTTCAGAGAAAGCCTATATTAACTTCTCACCAAACTGAGGCTTTCATTTTACAGATTATAAAACATGTATGCAAATTAATGCAATATCATATGTAAACAACAAAATTGTTATATGCTATGTATTACCATACTTTTCAAAAAGTCAGCATATGAACCTTAAGGCTTATTGTCATTGTCTTTCATTACACTCAGCGCGCGCATGTGTATATTGTTTTACACAAACACGCATTAGGCTAAAAAAAAAATAAAAATCCAATATTAGTTTTGATAAAACATCCACTCGCTTTCCATATTAACTGAAATATATGCAAACGGCTCATATAGGACCAATGTTTCCTTACAAATATTACTGAGAACATTACATGTTCTATTCTAAAACATAAAATCACTTACAAAAGCTAACATGTATTCTAATATAAATCATATAAATAAATAAATAAGTAAATAAATAAATGGGTTATTTATTAAGAAATGAAATTTAATATAATAATAATAATGATAATAATAATAATAATAATAAGAATAATAATAATAATAATAATCAGTAATTATTAGGCAATAAAGCGAGTTATTTTGTTCGGCACATCCTGCAAGCATAAAGAGAATATCTAGGGAGAATCCCGTTTTAACAAATATATAAATATATATATAAGCTAATATATATACATATAATATATATATACATTTATTAGCCGCGTTATTCTTGGTGCGGTATTTATGACCCAGATGTAGCCAATAAACAATGCTTAAACATTAAAAATGTGCTTTTAGAAACTTAAAATATTAATGTTTATGTGCCATTACCATATATTTTAATTAATATGGAAAACAAGTGCATGTTTTTACCAAAACTAATATTGAATTTTATTTTAAATGCGTGTTTGGTGTAAAACGATATAATTTGCACAAGAAATTATGGGGTTGTGAAAGGTAATAATTTTTCTTTTTAACTAGATATCCAGTCAAAGCACACGCATCCCAGCATTATAGATATATTATTAGCTTAATATATCATTATTAGACATCGTGGATATAATGCGCTCTTTTAAACAAGCAGATTTTTTTTTTCTTTATGCAGGCTGTTCGCTCTGCATGCGTGTGAAAGAGAAATGGAACAGAGAATGAACATGCAGCTAACTGCGCCTTGCGGATATGCCCATTTATTTAATTTCATAACCGCCTAAATAGGCCTAAATAATTATTTACTTAAAGACATTACCAGCGAAACATGAGAAACGTTCCGGCGCATGGTCTAAAGAGCTCTTAAGTGAATGCTACTTTATAAAAAGCATAAAATAAACTGACCTACCTTAAGCAGATCACTAAAATTATAATAAAAATTAATTTTGCCGCAGGAGTCCAGGACATAAATTAGCCTAAAAGTCCCAAAAGTTCATTTTTAATCATTAGTTTCAGTTCAGTTTTCAAAAACGTCACTGTTCTCCTTCAAATTAATAACTTACAATTATTTATTTAACTTCTTAAACTGTTAATGGCTCAGTATGGTTATGTTTTATTTTCAATTTCAGTCACCTTGCATATGCGTGTGAAATATAATGTAGCATGACAGCATGAAAAAGGAAAAGGCAGTCAAAAGATATAGCTAATTCATCAAAATTGTATTAAAATACATCCGGATTATAAAAAAGAAAACACCTCATCAAAACAGTCTGTCTGCTATTTATATAGGCCTGCTATATTTAAAAGAAAGCTGCAAAGTGGGCTAAATTATTTTAATTAATTTCTGTTTCTGTCACTCGCGGTTCATTGTGCGCCGCCCGAGTTGTTTATATTAATTTATATATATTACTCTTTCTCTCTGTATCGCGGCTGTGCTTGCGCTGTCAGCTGAATAAAGGCCTAAATTACATCTAAAAAGCAACTACTATGAAGTGATATTTGTTCTTTTTTCGAATAACCACCTAATTCAACCACGAGGAGATCCCGACAGCTTGAAATGCAATTCTAAAATGTATTTATCTCAGGAATAAAAACAATTCACTAAAATCATTTAGTGTGATTTTCTATCTTAAATAAAAGATTGGATTGGATTAGACTATTTCACAGTGTATAGGTTAAACATAAAAATAATAATTAGACTGAAACAGATTCCCCCTTCATTCAGAAATAAAAAAAATGAAAGCCTCCTTTTCGACCATGGAAACACGAGTTTTGAAAAACATATTCATTCAGACTTCATAAGAGAGAACCTTGGCTATACATCACATATAGGCTATATAACAAAACAGAGTCTAATAATTAATATTACTGCCTTTTTCATTTCATATATATGAAAAATTCTGTGTGTGTTTTGACAATGTGTTTTAATGGGGCTATAGATTATAGATTAGCCTATCAGATGAAACGCATGGTGAAATATATGAAATTCAAATGTCTCTTTTGCTAATATTTAATTTTAATAATCTATATCTTTAATATTTTTAATAATCAATAATAAAAATAAAGTATGCAGCAATAACTATATACAACAGCTTATAGGAAAAAAACTAAAACTTGTCAGTGTAAATGGGACCTAAATAGGCTACAGTTTAATGCGGAGTTGTTTGTAAGGATGTCGGGAACGGCATGTCTATTGTTTGGTTTCGCTTTGCGTATATTTGAAAATAACTGTCAGAAGAAGGCTTTAGGACCACGCGGAAATCTTTGCTGTTGTAGCTCCTGCTCAGCAAGCAGCACTTCAGTTATAGTTTGTGTTTTTGACGTAAAAAAATATGAATTAATATTAATAAAATATTAATTAATATTTAATATGAATAATTAATATTTCACCGACACCAACATCAATTTGCAAAGAAAATGTAAAAACTACCTGATAGGTTTTCAATAATCAATATAGTCTTTTACTATAATTTTTCTTAGAAAAACCTTTTTCAAGCTTTTTTCTAATATAGATATTTTAATTAACATAGTTCATTCCAGAAGTTGCTGTGCATAGAAACATAAGTAGGCCTGCGGCTTGTGTGTAGGTAAGATAACCAGGAATTTTGTCTCTCCATGTTTGTGAAAAATACTGGAGACATCCCCCTTCCCCATCTCAAACCAAATGTTTGGCCATTGTAGTGTTAATTTTCACATGCTTTGGAGACGCATGTTTCAAGTGCACTGCAAAGGGAGCGCACTTGTAAACATGAAGATTGCTAAAACTGAACTGTAAAAGTGCTTTGAAAGCAAATTACACCTAAGAGTGAGGACTTTAACGCTTTATTTAAAAAATAATTCCAAGTTTAAAGGTGCTGTATGTAAGTTTTTTGACTCTTCTAAAGCATAAAAATACAACAATATGTGTGCAGATATTTAAGAAACATCCCAAGTGAACATACTTGTTTAACTGACAAACAAGGCTGAAGTCAGATATTCTGCTTTGAAAATGTTTTTTTTCCGTGCCGGAACGCTGTCTTTGTTTAGGTAATTTTCACATGCACATGCCAGTTTAGCCAATTATAATTCAGCACCCCGGGTTGCCTTGTTGGAAACAGCATATTTCATTCATTCATTCATTCATTCATTCATTCAGAAAGACTCTGAAAGCATGCGTCCATGAGCGAAATGCTACAGTGTAGTGGAAAGTATCAGATGTCAAAAGAGACAGAATTCAGTTCCACATGACGTTAATTAGCAAATGAAATAAATATTAGGAACGTGAGCAGGTTACAATCGCGTGTCCTAACAACACGCTGTGACGGGATTGTTATGAGTGATGAGCCATTTGGCTGTTTGCACCACAAAACATCGGCAGAAATTTAAATACAGCCTTCAGACGCACAGAATATGCACTCACTCACAAACGGTAAGGTTTTAGAATCTATTTAAACATGTTAACCCTCTTTAACATCCTTAAAGGTGAAGTGAACTTTCTGCTTCAGTATATGGTAATACACGTCATGTAAAATGCATTCAAACTCGCATTGTTAGCATTTAGCACTGAATAAAGCACACGAGGCTTACCTGAGGTGATCTGTCATAGGTTTCTGTTGTTCAGCTGTGAGAATAGAAGCCGCTTCTAATAAATCAATTCGAGGTGTTGGTTAGAACCAAAACTCCTTTTAATATGGAGAATATTCCCTCAATCGCGTGTCGTTGCTTTTATTTAGAACACAGTTTAAAATCCCTCAAACTGGCAACCCGGCGTACCTTTATTATGATTCAGGACTGCAATACCTAGTTCAACCACTGGGTGTCAAACTTACATACTGCACTTTAAATGTTTGAATGTTCTAAACGAATAAGGCATAGGGGGGATTAGTGGGAATAGAACACAGCCAGCAAACTAATTTCCAGAGGTGTAGTTGCAAGCATAGAAGTTTGCGACGCACTTTGCAAATGTTTGTTGGAAACAACGGATTTGGACCAAATCAACGAAATTATCTTTGTAGCGACACAACTTGCCACCTTAGTTTGCTAACAAGGGTTTTCGGAATCGCACCCCAGATAGGCTACACGCTAGAGAAGTGCTTTTGCAGACCAGTGCTGTGTTCTCATTTCACTACAGTTGCTGCAAATTTAGCAATCTCCCCATGCTGCATCATCGTAAAATAATTATCCCAAATGTGTTAAATGTGTGTTCGTAGTTGTATAAAATGTGTGGTTCGACATCTAAAGTTATTTATTTTCCTAAAGCAGTGTGGCTTTCGATTATCTCAGATTTTGACTAATTTATCTGGATGTGATTCAAATGTCGCGGGACAGATCTTACAGTATAGACTCAAGCAACTTTGCCATGCTTAAAGCTTGCTAGATCTAACATAATTAAAGTTAGTTTCTGTGTGCGGGTACACAAACTCCACGGTCCATTTAAGATGATTATGGCCAAGCAAAATTCTTGCTCTGCTGCTGTCGCTCCTGCTCAGCAGGCAACACGCCCATTCAGTTATGTTCTGTGTTTTTGACGTAAAAATATATTAGTTTTGGCAAATGCTACGAGCCAAGTTGCTGTGCATAGAAACATACATTTCCAAAAATGAGAATGAACTGAGAATCAGGGCCGGATTAACCAATGGGCATTATGGGCACAGGCCCAGGGCCCGTGCGCACTTGGGCCCCCTGCGAGGGGGGAAAATGACGATTTTGGAGAGACTATTAAGGCGAAGAGCAAATAGCGCACCTCGTTGGAATAAACTAGATGAGTGATCACGCACATCACCGTTTGATTGACAGAGACACACATAAGTAATGAGGCAGCAGTTATCAGCGTCAGTGGCGCAGCTTGTAAAGTGCATGGCAACATGTTTTGACGCGATCCACCATGAACCCGGTTCGAATCCAGCGTGATGAACTCATTCTTCTTTTTTTCCCCCACTACATATCAGATTTTGCCTACTCTTCATCACGAGGAAGACAAGTAGGAATCATTAATAAGTATGTGTATTATGGAGGACTCAGATTTATAGAACTGGATTGGAGAGGTGTTATATCCAAATCATATGCATTTAATTTTGTAGAAGTTATACATTAAACATACCATTAAATATACATTTTTAGTATTGCTCCATTGAACTTGAACAAGCATATTAAAATCCATTAATTTTCACTAGTTGTATTAGTATTTTTTTCCAAAGTGTGCTTTAAATGCTTTAAAAATAAGTTAAATCTTTGTAGACTAGAAATATGTACTGTACATATTATTTATTTAAAAAATGTGGACAATACATTATAGATTCATTTTATTTTAAAAAATATTATATTAATCTTATTTTTTAATTCAACTATAGGGGTGCGGCCAGGTAGAGGCCTACAAGACATTGTGCCCAGGGGCCTCTGAATTCTTAATCCGGGCCTGCTGAGAATGAACATGCGGCTAACTGCGCGTACGGATATATTAATTTCATTTCATAACCGCCATTAATAGCAAAAGGGAACCTATTTTGAGTGCACGAGAGTGTTTTACATGTAGTGGCAGTTGGTCAAATATTTGTAACCTAGCCTAGAAAAATACTGGAGACATACCCCTTCCCCCATCTCAAACCAAATGCTTGTCTGTGTTAATGGCGCAAGGCCTATTGTGCTTTAACCGGAAAAAACAACAACCCCAAAACCACTGAAATGGATTACAAGGGTTGCTACAAAAAAAAGCCTAACAGCAAGAATAATATTATTAATAATACTACTACTACTACAAATAATATTTCCCAGTGATGGATTGCAGCTGGAAGGGCATCCACTTGGTAAAACATATGCTGGATAAGTTGGCGGTTCATTCCGCTGTGACGACCACAAATTAATAAAGGGACTAAGCCGAAAATAATTTGAATAAATGAATAATAATAGTAATATAAAAATAAAGTAATAATCTTTACACACAGATGCCGCGCAAGCGGCCTTTTTATTATTATTTTATTTGAATTGCTGCTGCCCAAATAGCGCACCTCCTTGGAATAAGCTAGTTGAGTGCTTCCCGCCAGTAGAGAGCAAGTGGGAGTGGCGTAGCTCGTAAAACACCTGGCAACATGTTTTGAGGCGATGGATCATGAACCCGGTTCGAATCCAGCGACTGATGAACACGTTCTTCTTTTTTTCCCCCATTACAAATCAGATTGGAAATACATTTATTTTCAATAGAAAGGAAATGTTTTGTTTAAAAATTTTAATAAAGTATATAAAATATAAAATGAGTCACAAGGTATTTAATAAGAATAATAAGAATAATAATATTCTATAGGGCCTAAACAGTTACTTTCCACCTGGTGTTAAATGTTAGCGACATCCTAATATAATTAATCTGTATTTACAATGTTAGTTGCCCTGCTTCACCCATATTCTCCGACCTCTTGGAGAGAGAGACAAAAAAAGAATGTCAAATCATAATCACGCAGAAGCGCACCATTGCACTGTCATGAAACTATTAAAATGGTGACAACCGAAGCAAACAAATTACACATTACTGTACATGTTTAGCTACATTAAATGTGTATATGCATTAGCCAATGTATTTTCATTCATTATATTCATTTATTCAACCGACTGCAACAGAATTTCTCCGGTAATAACTCTGTAAAACGTATTTAATAACATCCTATTTCGGTTGACGCCGTCAAACAGTAAGCCCAAATGCTCCAGAGAGACCTGAAACACATATTTTTTTCCTATAGGCTATATGAAACTTAATAAATAAGTCCCTTTTATTTAAGAAAATAATTAAGGATGGTGTATATTAAGTAAAGAAAACCTTAAGTGTTTCAGAGCAAATTGATTAATAAAATATATGCGCTCTCGCCACAGCAATTCGCATCGGCTTTAAGAAAAAAAATCATCATTTGATAAAAGTAGCAGTGTTAAATGTTTCAGAATGGCATATCTCCACTATCTCATTCTACCCAAAGCAAAATGTAAAATAAAAAGTATCCTTCTAATCAAGCTTCATTTAAAATTTCATTTTAAAAGAGATAACAGGATAATGTTGGATAATGACTGTAGGGAAAAAAAGTGTATATCTAAATCAATTTTTTCAAGATTTATTACTTAAGCTCGAAGTGCAGCGCATTCTTAATCGACGCCCCACTAATGTTTCTGTGGACATCAGGTGCCATCATTAACCGTTTTTCAAGTTTCATTTCAAACTGAACCGATAACTGTTTTTGATTAACTACTTTTTCTAAAATATGAAACCGCAGTTACTTGCATTCAGTGCATTTATTATATTTTTCAACATTGTACTCATGTGCAACATGTAACAATTTCGCTTTTAAACATATAGTAATCTAAAAAACTATTGGCTGTCACGGTTTGTGGTGGGGGGAAAAGGAGCGAGGACCCAAATGCAGAATGATGATATTTATTTACAATAAAAATAAAACAAAAAGAGAAAACAAACAACCCCGTGGGGGAAAACACTAATCAAACAAAACAAATAAACAAACAAACCAAACTGGGCAGCCTGGCAGGGATCAGGACGGGATAAAATCGAGAGCAAACAACAGGAACAGACACAGAGAATAATCAAGACGAACTGGCACAGGACAGCAGACATGAGGAGATTATAAGCGTTAGTAAATCAATACACAAACAGGTGAACCAAATGAACTAATAAAGAGTTAACAAGAAGGGTGGGGCTAGACAATGCAGTGGGGCTGACGAGCACATGACATAACAGACACAAGCACGCGACGCGGCGCACGTAAACATACGCTACGTGCCAAACACAACACCAACGGAGGACTGACGCGAGACACGAGCACACAATGAATGAAAACTCACCGAGTGCTCACACAGACGCAACGTGCATGCTTCATCCCAGCACCGACCGAAACTGAACCCAACTAGACAGAGACGCTGGGACTGAAACACCACGCTGCAAACAGACAAACAGAAACACCCGGACGAGAGCGCACAATCGCAAACACGCCCAAACTCCGCACGCCCGCGTAGAGCGCGCAGGGTCCAGGCGCGCCCACGATCGGCACTCATACACAGACACGCACAATGACAAAACATAACAGGAGTAGTGTCAGGACTCCGCCACCAAAACAAGAACTAACAAGAACAGAGTGGCAGAATCATGACATTGGCATTCAAACACAGCACAGCCATCACAGCAAAATGGATAATAATAATAATAATAATAATAATAATATAATAATAATAATAATAATAATAAACTTTAATAATAATATTTATAATATTATTGATGATGATTATTATTAATATGAAGTAAAATATTGATTATTTATTTTTTGAAAAGTATACTTTACAATTTGGCACATGCAAACCTGCAGAAATGTTCTAACCAACAGGCCCATGTCATATACAGTACAGATACTTATTAAATAACCCATAAATTAAAAGTATTAACGTATGCTTTGTTTTTTGTTTTCACAAGCTTTGAAGACGTAAGGTAAAGTCCGCTTTTAAATAATACCTAGGCCACCTACAGCTTTGTTCAAATATTTTTATTTTGAATCATTCCAAGTTTAAATGTTAGAATGTTCTAAACGAAACTAATAGGGCATAGGGGGGTAAGTATGAATAAAACACAGCCAGGAACTCTGTTTTTACAGCTCCAGAGGTGTAGTTGCAAGTGCACAAGTTTGCGACGCAGTTTGGAAATGTCCGTTTTGGGAAATGCCAAATCAACGAACTGTTGTGTAACGGCGGAACTTGCGACCTTAGTTGGCTAACAATGGTTTTGGTAAACGCACCTCAGGTTGTGAATTATATTTTCCACACTATAGGCTAGCCTTTGCCGTGCAACAGGTAACAGTTTTGCTTTTGACCTAGTTATCCAGTCAAAGCACCACGCCGTTATGGATATATTAGATAAATATTATTGTTATTATTATACATTAGTGGATATAATGCGCTTTTTTAAACAAGCTGATTTTTGTTTCTTTCTCAGCATGCGTGTGAAAGAGAAATGAACAGAGAAAATGAACAGACGATAATATGCAGCTCACTTTGCGTGCGTATGCCCGTTTATTAATTCATAACTGCCACTAGTTCTGAGTGCATGAGAGTGTTTTACATGTAATGGCAATTGGTCAAATATTTGTAAGCCTTTTATAAATAATAATTAGCCTACTGATAAGTTATATAATATGGTGAAGTGCTCCACCGGCACATTAATCTTAATTTTTGTAGTGTGTGCTGTGCCGCGGTTTTTATATGTGCACATGTTTAAGATTTGAGGTAATAACATCGCATTATGGTCAAAGAAATCGAAACATTTTTTCACCCCAACGCAATTTAATAGGGCACTATAAAGGCTAAAGAACTAATTCTTATATTTGCTTTTTGCAGCCTAGGGCTATACATCTCACCATGTATCTTTTCTAAAACAGACAGTATAGTGTAAAAGCATGTTTATTACTAAGAGAACTAAAACTAAATTATATTTTAATTGAACATATCACATCACATAAGGTACACATACAGAACTGTCTATCTAGTATTGTGAAAAGGCAAAGCTGAAAATCTGTGGTTAAAGCATCACCCATTGGTCAAAAGCTGCTGACGCACGAAATACCGCCGCCGCAGCAAATGAACCAAATTGAAGTAGTAACATCTGTAGTTGCATCCAATATCTCTTTTGTCACGGGGGGAATGCATGAAATGTTCCCGAATGAAAGTAAAAGTGCCAAAGTGCAATTAAAGTCGACTAAAATTGAAATTGAAACACCCAACATTACATGAAACTCCGCAGGAAATGCAGATAGTGCGGTGATGCAATGATATTAATCGAATTATGTGATATAATATGTAAAACGGGATCATGAAAGGAACATTCAAAAAGCAACTCATGTAAATGCCTTAATCTTATTATTGTCTTAATTAGATTAAGGCAAATAATTTGATTACTGGTGTCCATGTAAACATAGTCACTGTCAATAAACACCCCCTGCACTTATTCTGCGCTTGGGTCCTCCTTCCTCTAACCATGACAGTTATGAGTACCTTTCTACATGCATGATATGTAAGTGGCACCTGAACAAAAAAATCCCTGGCTTATCTGCAAATTTGCTGGAAATTATAGCAATGCCTTGATCACTTGTGGATGACACAACAAAAATTGTCTTTTTATCTAGAATGTTTACAGTTGGAATTATTTGCATATTTTACCATGACTGGGATTAAAATTTGACTCCACATGGAAGATGGACAGTGCTGCCAAGATTGTATGGCAAGATCTACAATGGACACAGACCTACAAGTTTTATTTTAACAACAGAAAATATAGAAGTTTTTGGTACAACTTTGGAAGTGATTTTGTATGAATATTTTTGAGCATTTATAACGATGGGTCAGTTGACCTTTGATTTCTAGAGACGGAAAGTCCTTCATATATTTCTTTTACTGTCAATGCCACATGGTGGCTCAGTGGTTAGCACTGTCACCTCACAGCAAGAAGGCCACTGGTTTGAGTCCCAGCTGGGCCATTTGTCATCTTTACTGTATGTGGAGTTTCCATGTTCTCCACATCTTCCGGTTTCCCCCACCGGAACTTTGACAGTGCCAATTCTAAGCTGGCTGAACCTGAGCCCTGAGATGAATCTCAGAGACATTGGGGGTAGCCTTGAAAAACCGGTGTGAACATTGAGACATGAGGTGAGGCTACTTACCAACTGTTTTTATGATTCATTAAACCTTCAGAGGGAAATTTTATAAAATGCATATCTGGATCCTCAGGAAATGCCGAAAAAACAGGAAAAAAGTCTGGAAACTTTTGACTACACCTGGCAGATTAAAGGTTTCTGCTGGTGTGTTCGCACCAGAGGGTAGAATCGTGTGTGCTCAGATGCTCAGTATCCCTGGTTTTAATGTGGAGCCACAGGGAGGTTTTGCTTAGTGCTCGGCCAACGCAATCCCCTGGTGAGCATACCACGGGTGGTGATTTCCATTTCCCATTTACCACCATTCTGAGTAGCACGTCCAGACCATTGACCTCCCTCCTTACTCATTCCAGACTCTAACCACCTGTTTTCCATGGGACCATGGGAGGACCAGCCCTGAAGTGTGGTTGACTGCAGTTAATGGTTACAGAGCACAGTTAGGTATGACAGATATGAGATCCTTTGTTTTCTGGGAAGGAAGCCTGCTCGCTGGTATCAGGTACTGCGGCCTTATGTTGTAACTTGGAATCTGTTTACAGATTTATTTTGAAAAGTTTTTTTGCCCTCAGATAACCAAGAGTGAATTTGGAGGGGCATTCTTGATTGCTTTTAATCAGTGGATGAACCTCTGCCGACGTTTGTAGTCCATATTTTGTGTGAATTCTGAAAGCTAAGGGCTCCTCCTCCAGAAGCAGTACAAACTAAAATGATTTGTAACCATGTGCTGGAAAAATATGCTGTTGTTCTATACAGGACCCAAATTTCCGTAGTGGATGACGTACTGCTCCATGTACATAAGGTGCACGTAGCACCAGAATGCCAGAAACTGTCCAGACAGGCGTCTCATTGATTCTGCATAGGGGTCTGAGGTCACAGGTTTGGGGCATAGAATAACATGGGAATGTTTCGGTTTAGAAATGACCTAACCTGTTGGGGGGTTGTGACATGCAAACCTTTGGGTAGTACCTGGCTTTACATTTTGGTTTCAGGGTCATCATTTCTTTCACAGTCGTTCTGCACATTCCAACTGTCCCAATGATATTGGGGATAGATTTCATGCTTTGAGCCTCAGTTTGCATCCATGTTACTAGCAGAACAATCACATTTGGAAACATGGATGTGGCTGATATGGGGTGCCCAGTCTGGGATGTTCAAGACAGTGTGTTTGAGGGGCCAATTCTAGCTAGCCTTCCGGCCTGTCAAACGAAGGTGGAGTCATTATCTAGTGGCTCTGTTTTGTCTGAGGTTTAAAGAAGATACCTGAAGGAGTGGACTGACTAGTTTTTATTTTATTGTTCGACAGCCAATTGGGACATACTACATTGGCTGAGGTTTCAGTTGACACACGCTTTGCAAAACCTGCAAATTTAACCCCCTGCTGTGCCTCACCAGCAAAAAGGAAATTGATTGAGGAGCAGATAGCTGCAATGCTGGATGAGGATATCATTGAGCCTGCAAATGGTTAATGGGCATCACCTGTGCTTATTGTGGATGAGATGAATGGAGATTATGTGTGAACTATCCAGCTCTGTATAGCATCACTGTTCGAGATAGTCATCTGATGACTCGCATTGATGATACGTTAGATTTTTCGTTGAGGGAGAAGCTACAGCCAGTTGTCACTGACTGTGGAAACTTTATACTGGACCTCAAACAACGTGGATTGTGTACCTCTTCTCTGTTCTTCCAGACTCTGGGACCATGATTTTCAAAGTGAATGCAATATCGACTTTTATCAGAGAATATAACATTGGACCACTCAGCAGCAGTTCAGTCTTTAGCCCAGACGAGACTCTTCTGATGCTGTCTGTTGTTCAAGAGTGGCTTGACACAAGGAATGTGACAGCTAAAACCCATGTCTTGCATACATCTGTGTGTAGTGGTTCTTAAAGCACTGACTACAGCTGCAGTCAACTCATTGTGAATCTCCCCCACATTTTTAATGGGTTTTGTTTCACAATTCACTCCAGGGTGTGATTAGCTTATTTCTTTTACACTTTTCTATCACATCTTTTCCTTTCCTTCACCTCTCTATTAATGTGCTTGGACACAGAGCTCTGTAACCAGCCTGTCTCTATTGCAATGACCTTTTGTGTCTTGCCTTCCTTGTGCAAGCTGTCAATGGTTGTCTTTTGGACAATTGTCAAATCAGCCGTCTTCCCCATATTTGTGCAGCCTACAGAACTAGACTGAAGCCACAGTTACACTAGAGTGTGAGCATGGGAAATTCTGTCGCACGCCGCTGCGAAAAGGGGCGGGATTAAACAAGATGATTAGACATTAAAAAAAGCGAGCGATTGCCCCATGTTTTAAATTTCTGTCCAGAGTGGGCATGTTTTGATCCTGGATTGGTCTCACGCAGTCAAGTCATGCGATTTCGCAGGTCAGAGTTCACAAAGTTTGAACTTTGCACCGCAGCAACCTGCGAAATCTGACGCATGACCCTGCGTTTCCGGTCTGACACATTTGCGTGCGTATGAATGGAAGTCTATGGAGAGAAAATCCAGTGTGACCGCGGCTTGAGAGATTATGGGAGTTAGAGTTAATTAGCGATTACAGTGTGGCACCAGGAGTCTTCAATAATGAACAAATTACTTGTCAAGCTTGTTCAATCAAGGCAAACAATCATGACATACTTAACCCTGTCATCAACAACTAATAAGCAAAAAAAGGGAAGGAACAAACTTATTTTATAGCTTCTAAAATGTTACTTCATTCTAAATGAGAACAACAAATCCATAAAAGTTCCAAAAATGATCCAAATGTCAAGTTTTGAAATAAGATCAGCAGGCACACAACATCATAAGATGTTAATATTAGGTTAGATTTAGGTCAGGACGTCAGATGCCCAAAATTCAATGTCCAGCCAGCGTTATTTTGACATCCAATAGTGACGTCAAATTACATTGATATTTGGTTGATTTTATGTTGATTTTAGGTTGTCTTGGAAAGTGACCAAAATCCAACGTCTGATAGATGTCATAGTGGTAACGTCCACACAACATCAAGTGTAACATGATTAGATGTTGATATTTGGTTGATTTTAGGTTGATTTTAGGTTGGACATTAGACATTGACGTTGGTCTGATGTTGGGTTCTGACGTCAAGACAATTTTAATTTCCAAACAAAATCCAACGTCCCCATGACGATGTGGTACAACATCAATGAGCTCTTTTAGCATTGATCATTACGCAATCAATGTATGCAGAGTATCTCTGTAAGGTGCAACATGTCAAGCCATGATACAGATGAGCCAAAGACTACATGAATCAAAAGCCACACTAATGCCACTACTGCTAGCTAAGGGGACACATACTACAAATTGCATTTCTTGTTGCAATGTTTAACAACAGAAGATTGAAAGAAGGTTACCTGGTCTGATATGTTATGATTTCTGCTGCAAAATGTAGATGGTAACATCAGAATTTGTTAACAACAGCATGCAAGAATGGATTAATCCTGTCTTGTACTTTTATTGGTTAGATATTATCCCCTCCATCAACCTAAAACATAAAAGGTTATTCTAGTGCAGGGATGGGCAAACTTGATCCTGGAGGGCCGGTGTCCCTGCAGACTTTTGCTCCAACCCTGATCAAACACACCTGCCTGCAGCTTTCTAGTGATCTTGAAGACACTGATTAGTGTGTTCAGGTGTGTTTGACTATTGTTGGAGCAAAAGTCTGCAGGGACACCGGCCCTCCAGGACCTCCAGGATCGAGTTTGCCCATCCCTGTTCTAGTGTCTTGCCTCTCTATCATTTGTTATAGGGGTTTGTATCAGAGAATGTGCTTATAGTTAGCACGCCTGGCTTAGTAACCAAACAAGAATGAATGAGGTCAAAAAATATTATTATGCTTGAATTGTTGTTCAAACTGAAATTATTTGCAAAAGTAATGTGAAATTATTATATTTACATATGATGTTCAGTGGTGCTAAAATATTACTGTTGTAAATACTTTTGATCACATCTCTTTCCCAACAAGCATTTGAAAAACACCTCTTATAAAATTTCTATCAACCTAAAACGTAAAAGATTATAAAGATTGTATCAGAGAATGTGCTTATAGTTAGCATGTCTGGCTTAGTAACCATAACAAGAACACATGAGGTGAAAGAATGATTATGATTGAATGGTTATGTTCGAACTGAAATGATTTGCAAAAATAATGTGAAATTAATTCTATTTACATGTAGTGTTCAATGGTGCTAAAATATGACTGTTTTAAATACTTTAGATTATGTATATTTCACCACAAGCCTTTGAAAAAAAAATGCATTCTAAAATAATTTTCAGCTTATGAAATTGATCGATCCCTCTCTCTCTCTCTCTCTCTCTCTCTCTCTCTCTCTCTCTCCTCTCTCTCTCTCTCTCTCTCTCTCTCTCTCTCTCTCTCTCCACAGAGAAATAAGGAACACACGAAAGCTGACATTCATCCACCCAGAAGCTTTTAAGAATCTCCCTAATTTACAGTATTTGTGAGCAAAACAGTGTCCACACACAAACCACTGTTGGATTCCACTCCATGTACTCATTAATGCACATGCACACTCTTCTTTCACATATTGTTGATGCTGTACAGTAGATAATTTAAATTTCAGTGCCTGCATGATTTTTTTCTTAAGCACTTAATGTCATCTTATTACAGACAGATTATCTAATCAATCACACCTGAACCAGCTAATCAAGCTCTTACTAGATATACTAGAAACTTCTTGGCATGTGTGTTAAAGCAAATTGGACCTAAACGCTCCAGGACACCGGCCCTCCAGGACTGAGTTTGGACACCCCTGATCTAGAGCATAGGTCTCAAACTCAATTCCTAGGGGGACTACTCTTGACTACTCTTGAACACTTTGATTAGTTGGAATAAAGGGACTAAGCCGAAGGAAAATGAATCAATGAAAGTCCACATGCCATTCTAACAAAAAATTAAACAACTACACACGTTTGTGATGCTGTTTTTAAAAGTTTGTTTTGAATTATGACAACAGTGACAGTTATGCTGGGACCATAGTTTTTTTTGCAATTTTTCAAAAGTTATAACTAGGGCCACACGGAATCTATGTGCGCAGAAATCTGCAGATGTTTAGCCCATCATTGAGTCTATTTATTTACTTGTGTAAATGTGTGTAAATTTATATTTATTCAGTTTTTAAATTAATTTCAATAATATTATTGACTGATATGAAAGTGTTCATATGATTTATTTAAAATACAGTTTGTAAAATAATATTTTCTGTCTTGTAGTAGAGATGTTATATGAGAGAAATGCTTTGTTTGCCAAATAAGTGGATCTAATTGGCTTATCATTGTAAACATTAAATAAAAGTTAAAAGGGTGTAACTTTTTATTTCATATATAAAATTTATAGTTTTGATACTCACAAAACCATCCTGCATAAATCTGCAGATTTTTTTATAAAATTCTCCGCAGAAATAGCAAAAATGTCCACAGATTCTGTCTGGCCCTAGTTATAACCTATACAGCTAAGTTATGCAGCCAAGCAAAAGTATGCCTTTTGCTGAATTGCTGAAAGTAACTATACCCTCAGCAACAGCTGTCATTGTGGACAAACATAAAACCATGTGCTGTGTTTTGCAGAGGCTTATTCAACACAGGCCTCACCATCTTCCCTGACCTGACCAAAATCCAGGCTGAGGATTCATACTTCATACTGTGAGAAAGAATTTTAATGCTGTTGATTTCATACAGATCTGTGTCAAGGTCTTTGAATGAATGTACTTTTGCTTGTTCTGCAGAGAAATTAGTGATAATCCTTATATTGCTGAAATTCCACCCAATGCTTTTTTTGGCATTACCAATGATCTACTATCACTGTAAGTCTTGTCACATTCTCTCATTTTCACATTTTAGTCATACTAAAAGAGTTTTGTTTTTTAAACTGCCATTTGTTAATTTCTTCTATCCTCAAGTTTTCTTTTAAATAAATACATACTAATGTATAGGTATTTAGAAGGATTTTAGTTATTAATGAAAATAAACCCTTTTAGGAGCAGCTTATTTGTGATGCTTTTTAGTATCTGATACAATTATAAATGCAGTATACTCAGGTATCTTGTGGAGAGGCTCCCTTTCCTTTGTAAATTGCCAAACTATGAGCCAGAAGAAGACATTGCTATTAGGCATACAAGGCATGACTGTGTTCTTGTTTTTCATTCCACAGGAGGCTCTACAGCAACGGCTTTACTAAAGTCCAACCACATGCTTTCAATGGCACAAAGCTGGACTCAGTGTAAAGTATTTTATAAAAACTTTGAATGACAGAAGTAAAAACAAATATATTAATGCAAAATTTTTATCTCAAACTAATGCATGCATTTAATTTGTTTAGGAGAATATTTGACATTTAAGAGAATTATTTACCCAATAATCAGTGTGAATTAATATGAAACTTGTAAGGATTATTCTTGGAGCTAATTGTGAATATTTATTCCAAATAATGTGAGTAAATTATGAAAAGTATGCTTCTTTCCTTGAACAATTCATTTACATTGGATAAAATTCCTGTTTTAATCAGTTCTCATTGGTAGCTTGTAGCATATGCATGAATAAGAAATGCTTTGGGGAGCATTGTTATTCATTATTATCATTTTACAAATCTGGATGCTTGTGTAATTAACCTCAGCCCCCAAGGGCTTTCTTGGGGGGAAACAGGCTAATAATGTCAATTCCCTCATATCTCAGACTCCCTTAGGTTGTAATCTCTTGCTAATGTCATTGTGGTTTTGTGTGTTGACATTGGACTGCTAAATCAGGACAAAGGTACCTGTTGAAAGTGCAATGCCAAAACTTCATTTCAGTTTGGTTATATTGCTTATAAAGATACATTGTGCTAGATAATATTTATCCACCCTAATAAAATATATTATTATTATTATTATTATTATTATTATTATTATTATTATTATTATTATTATTATTATTATTATTATTATTATTTGGACAACCACAATGTAAAAAAAATATTTTGTTCAGTATTTTTGTTGACAAGAATGATTGTATTGTATGAATGAATTCTAATCTACAAACTGAATGTTTTCATTCTTTTCTCTCCAGGTACTTGCACAGAAATAAGGAACTGACCAGGCTAGATGAGAAAATGTTTGCTGGGACAAGTAGTGGACCAATGCTCCTGTGAGTGCCTTTTGTTTCTGCTGAAAACACTTGAGATTCAGTGTCTATAGTTCCCTCTGAGGTCTTTTACTCAGGGTATACAACCCTTGTTCACAAATGATTTTTGTGTTCTGAGATAACGATCTTAGAAAATGATACAATACAATTATAAAAATAATTTTAGAATTATAATTACATTTCATAAATAATTTATATCAAATTAGATAATGTCTCATACCACTTTTAACAGATATTATTTTCCCCTTTCTTTCTAATTCTAGCACTCTTTTGGAATATGCTTACTTTGTTTAGACAAAGACTTTGTATTAACATTTTTTACAGACTTAGAATAACTATGCTCTTTTTTGGCATTACTAATTTAAAGTCTTTTTATACATGCAAAATAGCTCATGTGAAAGCAGGATGTTGAACATATTAATGTCTTATTTGAGTGCTAATGTGGACCTGCTGAAATCACAGTTTTTTAATAAGTTAATAATGTGGCCCCTCAACTACCCTCTCAGGAGTCAGCTCAGTGTGAAATCATTGCTATGATGTCACTGGCTAACTATCTCAAAATGACAAAACCAGACAAGCACACTTTTTCTTACCTAATTTTAAACTAATGTTGCACAATATACTCTTTGGAATATCTGTTAAAAAAATTAAACGAAAAAGAAAAAAACAAGCTCAATTAATAGTGGACATTTTTTTTTGTGTGGTGCTGTTCACACCAGGTGGTGAGATTGAACAATGTTTTTTTCATTGATACTATCGCAGGTGGATGATATTAATTACATGTCTAAATGAGGTCTAAAACATTTTGAGCTTGTTCAATTTTCCCCACTTCCAGACATAGTCAGTCTGTCGATCACTTTGCTTTCATGGCATAGATTATAGGACTCAAACCCTAATCAAACACAGCTGATCCAACTAATCAAGGCGTTCAAGACTACTATGGATTATTAAACAGGTGTGAGTTGGAGCCTGTTGGAGCTAAACTATGCAGAGCTGCAGCCCTCCAGGAATTGAGTTTGAGACCATTGGCGTAGATGATCATGTGGCTAAATGCATTCAAACAGCCACAAAATACATCTAAAGTACACAAAAAATTACATTTTAATACAATTTATTTGAATGTACTTTAGTTTAATTATATGTATTTGAGGCATGCTTTATATTGGTATACTTCAAGTCTGCTACATTGGAGCAACTCATTTTGTGCTTAATGCACTTTAGTTGTGCTGGGGTGCAACTAATGTTGTTAAGTATATTGTTTTGCTAAAGTGGAACTGTTGCAAGTATACTTAAGTACAGCTTAAGTATCTACCCTGATTTTTGAAAGTTTAGAGCAGAACATTTAATGTGCACAAATATATTTTGATATCATTACAATGGAAACAACATGACACTTTTAAAGTGTTGGACATGCATTTATAGTAAGATTTTTTTTATTTTTAATTGTTATTTTAGGTAACACTAAAGTTTTATATGGCTAAAAGACCAGTTTAATTTTAAGTGGTGGTTCAGTGCGATATCATATTTTTAACTTTAGTTCATGTGTAATGTAGATGTGTGAACATAAATGACATCTCTGAATGTAATACACTCAAAGTTCAATGCAAAGGGAAACGTTGGCATTTATAGAGTTAGCTTAGCAAAGCCTACAGCGAACGAAGTTTGGGCACCACAAAAAAATACATCTGGGCTAGTGAGATCACAAACGTTTCAGGTTATGTGCATTCACAGTGAGCAGGGGTGTGGCCAGAGACGCTGTAATGTTGTAGCAGAGAAAGCTAAAATTCCGTCCAAATGCTGCTATTTCCACAGAGCTTCTTCTGTTTCTGTATTTGGGCCTCCAAAGGTCATGGACATAAAGAGAAAAGTGCTCACAATTTAATTTAAATAAATTTGCAGAGAATTATAAAAAATATACAGCTAGCATTTGACAAAGGAGAACTTCCAGAATCTCTCCCAGTTTAGTGCTGGATTTGGCTAAAAACTTCTCAATGAAGAAGCAGCTCCAACCATAATGGACAAATCTGTGGATTGTGAGCACAACCTGTAAGTATTTTCATTTGTTAAACTTGATCTATAACATGCACAGTTTCTAGCGTTAACGGTATGTTGTAGCAAGGACGTAAACAAGGATGTAAACAGCGGGAAATTCTGTTTGGCACCCTTAACAATTTAGCTGCAAATTAATATTTATCCGTCAAACCCCTGTAAACACCCACAATCTTAACCAGCGCGTGCAGTGTCTCTCTATGCCACTGCTTTCCCTGCGTTCTACATCTCAAATATCAAACTCAAAAACAATATTTGAACGTTTCATGTTACTTACACATGCTTATTCCGAATATATGTGAAAGACACTTGTCAGATTTTATTTTAGAGAGCAGGCGTGAGGTTCAGCTGTGTCCTCTGTGTCATTTCTGTCTGATTCAGGTACAAACTGATATGGCTAACAGCTACACAGCGCAAAAGCTCGTGCTTGTAGGGGCGTGACGCCGATCCATAAATCACAGTACATTTTGTTTGCTGAACAATCAGAGCCTCTTGAGGGCGGGCCTTTCAGAGGGACTAGGAAATATAACAATTGTTTTCATGTTAGCGGAGTAGCTGTATATAATCAAAGTAAGATATATGAAAAAATAACGTGATTTTTTTACAAATGAAGCATGAGCACACATTGCTTTGCATCTCATAAACACAACCAAGCCTTAAAAATACACTCTGGACCACCCCTTTAAAGTGTTATTAAAATACACTTGGACTTGCATTATGCTTGGGCCTCTGTTTAATTGTATCTTGAGAGTAGTAAAAAGCATTAATAAATGTTCACAATCAACTTAGTAATTGATACTAAGTAATACGGATCTCGAACGAGTTGCATAGACAACACACAAAGACGAACTGACAAATGACGAGGAGACAACCCTGATCGCTAATGAAATAATAATAGGATAACAAGAAGGCGGTGGAAGAGACACGCTGGGGATGATGCACATGGCAAGCTGTCATAACAAAAGGTACGTGCTCCGGGAAAACATGCAGATGACGCACAGGGACAACAAATCACAAGGAGACAGGTCAGGACACACTCTTAACAGTACCCCTCCCGATGCTCCTAGAGGGGCTGACCTCGTCGCCGTCGAAACTCCATGATCAACGTCTGGTCCAGAATTTACTGGGCCGGATTCCAAGACCTCTCCTCCGAACCGTAGCCCTCCCAGTCCACCAGATGTTGAAAACACAGACCCTGGCATCTAAAATCTAGGAAACGTTTAACCGTATACAATGTAGAAGAGGAGGTGGAGGGGTCGGGAGGGGAACCACAGTATTGAGTTGGGACCTAAACACAAGTTTTACCCTGGATACATGAAAAACAGGGTGAACTCTACCAAGCATACCAGGAAGCTTGAGCTGTACTTCCACCGGACTCAAGACCTTGGTGATCCGGTATGGCCCTATGAACCTGGGTGCCAGCTTGCGTGAAGGCACCCAGAGAGGCAGGTCCTTAGTGGATAGCCACACCCTCTGACCACAAACAAAAAGAGGAGCAGGGGTCCGGTGATGGTCAGCTTCCTTCTTGGTCCGTCTGGAAGCCCGGGCCAAGGCCTCCTTAGCCTCTCTCCGGGTGTGGCGACACCGACAAACAAAGGCAAAGGCAGACCAGGCTGCGGCAACGGGTTCCTGAGCAGGAAATAAAGGAGGTTGGTAACCAACAGAACATTGAAATGGGGACATACATGTTGAAGCTACTGGTAGTGTATTTTAGGAGTATTCAACCCAAGACAACTGTTGACTCCAGGAACCAGGATTCTGTGAGACCAGACAGTGGAGAGTACTTTCAAGATCCTGGTCTCAGTCTGCCCATTGGTCTGGGGGTGAAAACCTGAAGACAGACTCGTAGAGGCCCCGATCTGCCTACAGAACTCTTTCCAAAACTGGGAGACAAATTGGGACCCTCTGTCAGAGACTATGTCCATCGGAAGGCCATGGATCCGAAAGACATGGTCAATTAACACCTCAGCAGTCTCCTTCGCAGACGGGAGTTTAGGTAAAGAGATAAAAGCGGTCCACCACCGCCAAAATCATGGTGTTACCTCACGATCGGGGTAAACCAGAGACAAAGTCAAGAGCTATGTGTGACCAGAGGCGAGAGGGAATGGGGAGGGGTTATAACAGAACAACCGGGAAAGTGCATCAGGTTTGACATTTTTGGGACCGGGCCGGTACGAGAGGGAAAAGTTGAATCGACCCAGCAGGCCTGACGAGAACTTAATCTCTTGGCTGAACGGATGTATTCTAAATTTTTGTGATCTGTCCACACCAAGAATGGATGTGACGCCCCCTCCAACTAATGACACCACTCCCATAGAGCTAGCCTGACCGCCAGCAGCTTTTTTGTTGCCTATGTCATAATTTCGTTAGCCTGGGCTCAGACAGTGGAAGAAGAAGGCACAAGGATGCACCCTCCTGTCCCTTGAGGACCGCTGAGACAGGACTGCGCCTACCCCCAACTCCGAAGCATCCACCTCAACAATAATCTGCCATTCGGAATCTAGAAGAGAGAGGACAGGGGCAGTGATGAAACAGGACTTAATAACATCAAAGGCCTCCTGAGCCCGGCTATTCCATGTGAACGGTACCTTAGTGGAAGTGAGAGCCGTTAACGGTGCAGTGACCAAGCTGAAGTTCCGGATGAAACACCTATAGAAGTTGGCGAACCCCAAGAACCGCTGCAGAGCCTTTCTAGAGTTGGGGGTTGGCCACTCAGCCACAGCCCTTACCTTAGCGAGATCAGCATTGATCCCCTCCGTCGAGACTATATGTCCCAGGAACAAAACCAACTTGGTGTGAAACATGCACTTCTCCGCCTTGACATAGAGCTGGTTCTCCAGCAGTCACTGCAGCACCTGACAAACATGCTGAGTGTGTACCTGCTTAGAAGGGGAAAAGATGAGGATATCATCAAGGTACACAAAGACAAATCTGTTTACCATGTCCTTCAGCACATCGTTGACCAGGGCCTGGAAGACAGCTGGGGCATTAGTAAGCCCAAAGGATAAGACCTGGTATTCAAAGTGTCCTGTGGGCATGTTGAATGCTGTCTTCCACTCATCCCCCTCACATATCTGGACCAAATGGTAGGCATTGCGGAGGTCTAGTTTAGTAAAGACCTTGGTTACCTACAATAACTCAAAAGCAGAAGTCATCAACAGCAGAGGGTACCTGTTTTTAACAGTGATGTCATTGAGGCCTCTGTAGTCAATACAAGAACGCAGAGAGCCATCCTTCTTTTTGACAAAGAAGAACCTCGCTCCGGCCGGAGAGGAAGACGGCTGGATGAGATCAGCTTTAAGTGATTCTTGAATGTACCTGTCCATGGCCTCTCTTTCTGGACGAGAAAGGGAATACAATCGATCCCTGGGCGGAGAAGAGCCTGGGAGAAGCTCAAGGGCACAGTTGTAGGGTCGGTGGGGAGGCAAGGATGTGGCCTTTTGTTATTTGGATTCTGGAGAGGTCCACTGCTTCAGCCTGCAAAACATGAGAGACAGAACCCAGACACGGAGCAGGACCCAAACACATAGCAAGACAAGACGAACTCCAAGATAACACAGAATTATCTGATCAATCAACGTGAGGATTATGTTTGGTTAACCACGGGTGCCACAAAAATATGGGGGAACTCGGGGTGTCAAAGAGATACAAACTGATAACCTCACGATGATTGCCAGAAATAACTAGACTCACGGGAGGAGTGGAATGGGTGATGGAGGTGATGGTAAGACCATTCAGGGAATGAACAGAGATGGGAGAGGAAAGAGGGATGACAGGAATGCCCCAGGCCTCCACAGTACTGCTGTCTATAAAGTTGCCTTCGGCTCCAGAGTCGATGAGAGCAGAACATGAGTGTGCAACATCTCCAAATTGAAGTGAGGCTGGGAGTGAGGTACGATGCATGGGGGTGTCAGAACAGGGGAGCGTGCCCACCAGTATCCCCCTCATTACTGGTGAGCAGGGGCTTTAAAGGACACCGAACCGCCTGATGGACTGGTCTCCTGCAGTACAGACACAGCCCCTTAGCCAGACGATGCCACTTCTCCTGGGTGGATAGTCGCAGGTGTCCTAGCTGCATAGTCTCTTGATCTGAGGCAAGCGAAGCTGAGTGGGACGAGCTTGAATCTGCCTCCTCCCTCCCCCAGGGAAAACGGGTCATGCGCCGATGTTGGCGGCAATGGAGACGACGCTCCACTCGAAGAGCCAGATTGACCAGGGCATCAAAATCATGAGGAAGATCATGGGTGGCAATCTCATCCTGAATCTCGTCATCCAGGCCATCCTGAAACCTCGCTCGAAGAGCTGCCTCATCCCACGCACAAGCAGCAGCCAGAGTCCTGAATTGGATCGAGTAGTCTGTTACGGAGCGTCCGTTTTGACTTAGCTGGGCCAAAAGAGAAGCCGCCTCATCCCCCTGAGCTGATCAATCGAACAGTTTAGTAATTTCCTCTCGAAACTCATCAAAAGTGGCACAAAACGGGGCCCGAACATCCCACACCGTCGTAGCCCAGTCGCAGGCTCTGCTTTTCAGGAGAGTTATAATGAAAGCCACCCTGGACTCCTCAGTGGCGTAGCGACGGGACTGGAGAGCAAACACCAGTGAACACTGGGATAAAAAGGACCGACAGCAGCTGGGATCCCCGTACCCTTGCTGGGTCACCAAATTCCAAACTTAATCTGCATCGCTGAATCCATAGTCTGGTCAGACCTTTCTGTTAGGAGAAATCACAGATTCAATAATGCGGTTGCAACTCAGAATTTATTCTCTTCTATAGAACCAAAAAACACCTCAAATAGAGGAAAAAGGGCAAATGAAAAGTTCAATATTGAATGTTCATGAGCCCCCTATCAGCCCAGGCTGGTAGAACAGTTCTTGAGGTAGCCACACAGTAGCAGACTTGCGCGTGACGAATGCCCATGCTTAGTGGGCGAAGCGGCGTGACTAGACTCCGCGCTCGGCGGAAGATGCGGCGGGCAGGCAGAGGTGAAGAGATGCTTGTGGGTGGAAGATAGTTGTGGGTGGAATCACCAAGGACCGGTGGCGTGATCTGACACCAAACGGCGGGCCTGACAGGGCAGAAGAGAGATAAGCAGAGAGGGCAAGAACTAAACCAAAACTAAAGTTCTTGGACTCTAAAAGATTGACAGGACAATGATCAAACACACGGATCTCGAACGAGTTGCATAGACAACACACAAAGACGGTCTGACAAACGACGAGGAGACAAAAGGGATTAAATAGGGGATGAAATCATGGAGATACAGGTGACAACCCTGATCGCTAATGAAATAATAATAGGATAACAAGAAGGCGGGGAAGAGACATGCTAGGTATGATGCGCATGGCAAGCTGTCTGCTCAGGATACGGCCCGGTGCAGGATTATGGAGACCTCGGGATAAGGAGAAACAGACTCACATTAGCATAGATGCCATTCATATTATTTTTTTGGGAAGTGTTTCTGGCTCCGGTTGCCCTAATCAATGCAGCCTAACAATCCTTTAGAGGATTTGGACTTTAAAAGCATTTGTGTTTTATGTATGCTAATACAAAGAGAAACTGGAGTAATATGATCATATTTCCTTGTTCTAGAAAAATTCTAGCGACTGCATTTTGTACCAACTGAAGTTTGTTAATTAGGCCTACAGGAAAACCACCTAGTAACGCATTACAATAGTCTAACCGAGAGGTGATAAAAGCATAAATAAGCTTTTCCACTTTTGACATTTATAGCACGTCGAGATTTGGCAACATTTTTAAGTTTAAAAACTGCAGTTTTATAGATGCTTAAAACCTGCCCTTCAAACAACACATTGCTATCAAAAATCACCCCCAATTTTTTGACTAAAGATAAGGACTGAACTGAAAATCCATCAAGGGTCAGAGAGTGTTCTAGGTTTTTGTTTGTGAGGTTTTTGGGCAAGACCTCAGTTTTTGTTTTAAGAGCTGAATTTAGTAATAAGTATTTAGTCATCCAAATTTTAATGTCTGCAATCTGTTAATTTTGTGAATTCATACAAATTATCAGGTTATATAAAGATATAAAGTTGTGTGTCATTGGCATAACAATGGAAACATAATGGAATAAACTAACTCCATGTTTTTAATTATATCACCTTGTGATAGCATATATAATGTAAAAAGTAAGGGACTAAGAACTGCGTGGTATCACAGTGTACTTTTGATCGGCTTCCTTTTGGCACAGTTCAGTTTAAACTGGCATTTGTGAATGTAACTACATATTGTGGTACTTGACAAAGGTTTGCTAAAGTATTCCTGAGCCCATTTGGTGATCTCACTTTTGATGATTCATTTATGATGATTCATGATGCAGTGCCCCTTAGGGATCAGCTTAGTATATGATCAGCATTTGGAAGAGATCTAGCTAGACTTTTCGCTTCAGAGCCTTCACACGCACTTAAGAGACGCTACTGCAAAGCTGAGCTCTTGGTTAAGTTTCCAGTGTTCTAATATCCAGCAGGGTGGGCTTTCTCACATTCCCTGTGTGTTTTGCTGGGTACAACAAGAAGTCTAAGGGCTTACTCACACTATGCTATCCGAACCATGCCCAGGCCCGTTTCCCGGATCGTTTGAGAAGTGTGAGTGATCTGAATCGGGCTCAGGCACGGTACACTTGGGTGGCCCTGGCCCGGTTGGAAGAGGTGGGCCAGAGCGCGGTTCACTTGGGCTCAGGCGTGGTACGCTTACAGTGTGAGTGCAAGCGTGCTTGAGCCCGAAACTGAAAGTGAGACGTGACTTTAAAAGGACTGTTTTCATATGATTAATTAATCATTCGTACTGTTCAATGAACGCAAACTGTCGTAGATTATTAAAGACGCAAACCCCCTCGCTGCACGGTCAGCCTGCGCCTTCAGCAAACTTCCTAATTCCTGCAGCACGAGGACTTTATGATTGTTTATGAGCGTCAAAAGTGGCTGATCTGTTCGGCGAAATATTAGACTGCGTGTCACCGCATATCAAACAACTTAAATGATATAACTAAAGAAATATCCACTGTGCTGAGCGAGAGCGCTTACTGAGCAGAGCGTCATCGATGACAGAAGCGCGCCCAGGCCTGAACGTAATGTGAGTGCGGGCCGTCGGGGGAGATGGGAGGGGGGGCAATCGTGCTTTGGCCCGATTCAAGGCAACTGTACATAGTGTGAGTACGGCCTAAAAAGAGCAGTTTCACTAAGAAGGCAAAAGATCGGAGGATTTTGGGGACTAACCTACTGGCTGCAAAATCCACGGAACTCACTCCATCCAAGCTTTGAGCGTGCTTGATGACACTGGTGACCAGAACAATAAGAAGGGTGCTACATGCACAACCTACATCCCCTTCTTCTCGGTAGTGCAGGGAGAGCTCAAACAAGAGGACATTTTTCTCTGCCCAGTTCTTGAGCGCTTCCGCCTTCACCATCCTCGAACGTGCCACCAGGTACCAGGTCTTTTTTTCTGCACCTCGTGACCAGAACCTATGGTGCCCGAGCCAAGCTGCACAAAGATAGCCCCTGCTCATGTGTCAAACATGGCCTCCACACAGCAACTGACTATATGCAATGAAAGTACAGTTTTTTATGTCTCTGGTTGTGAATTCTTGAATGGTGCCAGTTTTGGGATGCATCGCCTTTGAGCTTGCAACCTCGATGTACCTCACCACAGGCCCATTCTCTTATGCCTCCAGCCTCCCTATGGGGTCCTGGGAGGGAAGTGAGGGTCCAACCCTCTCTGGTCGCACTGCTTCTGCACTCAGAATCTTCCCCATCTTGGTTAAGTTTCCAGTTTTTCTCATGATGACACTTGTACAAGCTCTGTAAGCCTGGCAAGCGCTGCCTGGCCCATCAAGCTGGCTCTTTCTTTCAGGATGGACAACATGAATTGGTAGCGTATATATTAAATGTACTGTATGTGCAATATTTTCCCGAGGCATGTCACGGTTTACTTGCCATCTGTTCCTCTGGAGACACCCGCAGTTAAAGCGCTGCATGCTGTTCACCATCCTGGGCAAGCTCAGCCGTGCAACTATTCTCATGGCAGGTCATGTTCCCAAGAGAATGCGACTGGTGAAGTCCAGCTGATATGGAAGCATTTCAAAAGAAGCCCAGGTGGACTTGTTTTCTTCTTCTCTCAAATATGACCATTGCCAGCTGTTTTTATTCCCGCTGTGACCCCCTCAACATGGATGTGTTGGCTCCGTGTCCGTGGATTTTATCAGTAAAAGTCTGTACAATCTACAGTGAAAGCCTGTTATTGTTGATTAACAGCTCATTTCTGTACAAAATACGGAAATAGCTGTAACAGATCTAACCTTTGTTTTCAAGAAACTAATCAGTCGTCCTGAAATCTCACCACACACCTTTATTCACTAGTTCCCTAAATTAGTCAATTAGTTTAGTCTACTAGACAGAGTGAAGCCGCGGTCCACACTGGACTTTTCCCTCCATAGACTTCCATTCATACGCACGCGAATGCGTCAGACCGGAAACGCAGGGTCATGCGTCGAGTTTCGCAGGTTGCTGCGAACTCTGACCTGTGAAATCGCATCACTTGACTGCATGAGACCAATCCAGGATCAAAACATGACCTCGCTTTTTTAAATCGCTCGCTTTTTTAAATTTCTAATCATCATGTTTAATCCCGCCCCTTTTGCAGCGCCGTACGACAGAATTTCGCAAGCTCAAACTCTAGTGTGACTTCGGCTTGAATGATCACAAATGACTGAATTCAGACACTGATGAACACCTGCTGCTAACAAGCCCAATCACTAAAGGAAAGAACAAGAAATAAAACTACAGACACAGCCTCACACCAAACCAACTGAATTAAAACAGAGGATTAAACAACTCCATTAAATAACAGCATTTGCAGCTCCACTGATTACAGTTTGATTTCAATTCTCTCATATCTGCAACAATATTTTTTATTGAAAATGTTTCATTTGACCTCACCATCATGGAGATCAGAGGCAGCTTAGGTTGAGTTCTTAAACCTTTACTCTTTTTTCTTAAAGGTGCTGTATGTAAGTTTTTGACTCTTCTAAAGCATAAAAATACAACAATATGTGTGCAGATATTTAAGTAACATCCCAAGTGAACATACTTGTTTAACTGACAAACAATGCTGAAGTCAGATATTCTGCTTTGAAAATGTTTTTTTCCGTGCCGGAACGATGTCTTTGTTTAGGTAATTTTCACATGCACATGCCAGTTTAACCAATTATAATTCAGCACCCCGGGTTGCCTTGTTGGAAAACAGCGTATTTCATTCATTCATTCATTCAGAAAGACTCTGAAAGCATGCGTCCATGAGCGAAATGCTACAGTGTAGTGGAAAGTATCAGATGTCAAAATGAGACAGATTCAGTTCCACATGACGTTAATTAGCAAATGACATAAATATTAGGAACGTGAGCAGGTTACATCGCGTGTCCTAACAACACGCTGTGACGAGATTGTTATGAGTGATGAGCCATTTGGCTGTTTGCACCACAAAACACGACAGAAATTTAAATACAGCCTTTCAGAAGCACAGAATATGCACTCACTCACAAAACGGTAAGGTTTAGAATCTATTTAATACATGTTAACCCTCTTTAACATCATTAAAGGTGAAGTGAACTTTCTGCTTTCAGTATATGGTAATACACGTCATGTAAAATGCATTCAAACTCGCATTGTTAGCATTTAGCACTGAATAAAGCACACGAGGCTTACCTGAGGTGATCTGTCATAGGTTTCTGTTGTTCAGCTGTGAGAAATGGAAGCCGCTTCTAATAAATCAATTCGAGGTGTTGGTTAGAACCAAAACTCCTTTTAATATGGAGAATATTCCCTCAATCGCGTGTCGTTGCTTTTATTTAGAACACAGTTTAAAATCCCTCAAACTGGCAACCCGGCGTACCTTTATTATGATTCAGGACTGCAATACCTAGTTCAACCACTGGGTGTCAAACTTACATACTGCACCTTTAATGTTTCTCTGGCTGTCAAAACTGTGTTTCTGAAACTCATAAGTTATAGCAAGAAAGACAAAGAGAGACTATACTGTGTGTACTCAATCATTACAGATATAATTTCTAGTATTTTATAAGTTAAGACAGGGGTGTTCAAACTCAGTCATGGAGGGCCGGTGTCCTGCTGAGTTTAGCTCCGACTTGCTTCAACACACCAGCCAGGAAGTTTCTAGTATATGTATTAAGAGCTTGATTAGCTGGTTCAGGTGTGTTTAATTAGGGTTGAAGCTGAACTGTCCAGCATGCATTGCAGCATAAATATATTATGCAGCTTAAATTTCTTACAATCTCTTTATTTTCCTTTATTTTATGTTGTTTTTGGGAGGTAATATTTCAGTTGATTGTTTTGTATTGTTCTGGGTTGATTTTTATTTTTTGTTTGTCACCATTATTGAGATTCAAAGACTAATTGTTGAGGTCTGTGTGTGTTTGAGGTTTGCCATAGATCAAGTTTTGCCAAACATTGTGAATGGTGTATAAAGACCTGTTAAACAGTCATTGGCTGCTGTAGGTCAAGTGGTTTCATTTACATATTCATTTCTCATTTATAACTAACAAGATATTCAAAGAGTGCACAAGCAGGTGAGGGTGGTTTTGATATAATAGTTAATCTTATCAGACTTACTATTGTTTTTTTCTTTTGGCTTCTCTTGTTATACAAATAGTGTAATTAACACAATTAATTATAGCAGCCTAAATAAAAACTAGTGTTTGAACAAATAGTTGAAGAGCCCAACTAAAGCAGACTCTGTCCTTCATCATGGTGACTTCAAATGAACAACAGAAATTTTATTTAGAGCTTTTGTTCACGGGTCAGAAATTAAGTCAAGGTCAGTAATAAGTGAAAGCTCCTGTACGTTTGTGGGTTTTGTTAAAGATTCTCTGCTGAGATCTTGAGAAATTTAAAGTTTTATTGTGTAATTATTTTTATTAATTATTATTTTATTTAGAGTTTATTCTCAGTTGATTTTATCTTTGGTTTTTGGCTGTAATTTGTGTTTTCTTTCATTCAGTGATTCTGATTGTTAACAGTTGTTCATCAATAATCTCAATCCTACTTTAATTAGACACTTAATTATCTCATTAACTTCATCACTCATTGCCTGAGTGCAGAGTGGAAGTACGAATTACATTTACTCACGTTACTGTAATTAAGTAGTTTTTTTGAGAATTTGTACTTTTTAGAGTAGTGTTTAAAATCTGTAATTTTACTTTTACTTAAGTATGATTTGCCTAAAGTATTGTACTTCGCTACATTTTAAATCATATCCGTTACTGAGTAAAAAATAAATATATAAAGAAATGCAACGGAAAAAGAATAAGGGATTCGCGCCCGGAAGCCACGTCACTGCAGCAGCAGCTGAGAAAAATCAGCGGTAAACTTGTCTATTTACTTTTGCTGGAGTTGGATTTATCGCCGGAGTTTAGGAGGTTTATCAGCATAATGCCTGTCAACTCCAGCAATGACAAGGTAAGCTACTGTATGACTCATTATTAATTTTACACTTCACTGCACTTGATCCGCGATATAAAGATCATTACTATGCGGAAATAAAGCAGCGCGCACATAATATGATTCAGACCGGGGTGAGTGCGGGGAGACTTTTTTTCCCATCGCAGAAAAAAAGCTGAAGCAGCGCGTGCGCAGCGCATAGCGTAAAGAAGCAACTCGCAGGGTTTGCCTACCGAGTGCATCAGCTTAAGCTTTATGAGAAGTGTCATTTATGTCTTTTCAGGTGCACTCAGAGGACAATCACCTGTTATATCATGCCATTTAGTTTTTATTGTCAGCATGATGTAGGCCTTTGTAATAATATTTATACAATATAGTTATAATGACATGTTTACATGATCAAACTAGTGTGCAGCTTAAGCAAAACCAATACTAAAACGATTTTAAATTTGCTTGTTTTTGTAGTTTGGGCCAAAACAAATGTTTGTTGGATTTTTAATAGTTTAAGTTCATTTGATCGACTATATAAAAATCAGTGGATATTATCAGGTGAACTCCAATGAAGCTGCTGAAACATCTCAAGAATGATCAGTGGAAACATTGTACCTGAGCTCAATTTAGAGCTTCACGCCAAAGGCTGTGAATACTGATGTACATGTGATTTTACAGGTTTTTTATTTTTAATAAATTTGCAACAATTTAAAAAACTCTTTTTTTCACATTGTCAATATGGGGTATTGTGTGTAGAATTTTGAGGAAATAAATAATTTAATCCATTTTGGAATAAGGGCTGTAACAAAAAAATGTGGAAAAAGTGAAGCGCTATGAATATATATTTAAAATAAAATACAGTATGTCAAATGATCAGATCTCTGTGTGGAGCACTGGCTGTTGTCAGACTCCTTTTGCAAACAAAAATCTCTCAGAATAATTACAATTAATAGCAAAATGTATTTGATAACATAGACATACTATTGAAAATTCATACTTTAATTCATAAGAGTCATACTTCTGTGGTTATTTTGGTTAAAGTAACCTAAAAGTAATACAAAAGCGTAATACATTTCTGAGATATTAATATTGTAATGTAACTAATTACAAAAAAAATGACAGTAACTTTGAATATATATTATTACATTTTGGAAGTAACTTACCCAACTGTGTTCGTAACATTGCTAATGTTCGTTAGCACAAAGATTAGATATTAACAGGGACTTGGAGCAAATTGTTTATGCACAATGGGCTCTACGCACCGTTAGAGTTTTAAAGCCAACGATAAACTTCCGGTGAAAGCTTAATGTGACTATTTTGAATTTCACAAGGTTGTTTTTACAGCATCAATGTTGTAATGTAGTTACAATACATTCAGTTAAATAGACTTAAGCATTCATTTAGTTGTTCAAGTTTAAAATTAGATGAAAGATGGTGTAACCACTAGCGCCGTCAGTAGCAACAGGCTAGCGCAGAAATTCCATTGAAAATACTGAGGTAAAGTCTAGATCGGATACGCGGCCGGCTGGATGTGTGCTATGCACATCAATATAGCAGCATTTTTTATGACACTGTATAACAATAGGCGACGCGGTGGCGCAGTAGGTAGTGCTGTGACCTCACAGCAAGAAGGTCGCTGGTTCGAGCCTCTGCTGTGTCAGTTGGCATTTCTGTGTGGAGTTTGCATGTTCTCCCCGTGTTGGCGTGGGTTTCCTCCAGGTGCTCCGGTTTCCCCCACATGTCCAAAGACATGCGGTACAGGTGAATTGGGTACGCTAACAATTGTCCGTAGTGTATGAGTGTGTATTAGTTTCCCAGGGATGGGTTGCTGCTAGAAGGGCATTCGCTGCGTAAAACATGTGCTGGATAAGTTGGCGCTTCATTCCGCTGTGGCGACCCCGGATTAATAAAGGGACTAACCCGAAAAGAAAATGAATGAATGAATGTATAACAATAATTAATATTTTTACAGTACTGTGATGGTTGGGTTTAGGGTTGGGGTGGGGTAGGCTTTAAAAAATACAATTTATTGGGTAATTTAATAAATAGCATAAATAATACTCAATACAACTACTGTTTTTACGTTACTGTGATGGTTGGGTTGGGGGTAGACGTTAATAAAATACAACAAATGTGAAGTTTAATAAATAATATAAACAATTCTCGTTAACTTCCGGCCGCAATTGTATCTGATCTAGCAACAACCAAAATGGGGTAAAACAAACTGTTATATTTTAAAGACATGGCGGGGAGAAATGGACATTAATGCAGTGCTTCTTGTCCGATCTGAGACCACTTCATATCATATATCTAACAGGCAGTGAAGATCGCTGATTTTTAAAGAAAACAGATCTTAAAGGTGACAATTTTGAAATGGAAACACAACTCATCAGGAGCATTTGGGCTGCCTGGCTAAAAATTAAAAGTCTGTGTGCATATAGCCCATTTAGCTAACACAGCAGATGTTGCATTAGAATTTTGAATTTGTATAAATTGTTAAATAGGATAATCTGTAAAATATTTTAAATAATTATATACTTTTTTGTTATAGGTCTTTAATTTTTTAAGTTACTTAAATAAAAACAACTATTTGGAGATTTATATCATCTTGTCCCTTTTGAGAAATAGTTACTCTTTACTTTTTACTCATGAGTACATTTTTAATGAGTTATTTTTTACTTTTACTTGAGTAGATTTATAGACATGTAACTTTACTTTTACTTAAGTAAAAAAATTTGTAAGTAACAGTACTTTTACTTGAGTACAAGATTTTATTACTCTTTCCACCACCTCTGCCTGAGTGTTCAACCCTCTGCAGTGAGGACACTAGTGGGGATTTTCCTCTGGGATTTAAGGGGTTAAATGTGTTCGATGAAAAATGACTGTGAAGTGTATTTTTAACAGAAATATTCTGCAAACTGAATTTATGAATGTAAAATGTTAAAAACAGTAGATTACTGGCAACCACAACTGCTGGTATTTTACTGTAAAATAAAAAAAACAGCAAAATACTGTAAAATGTTTTTTGTGTCACCATTGTGGAGGATAGTAGCGTCTGTGTGCAAGTCCAAGATTAACTAAGAGTATTTGATGTTATGCTGCATCTTCTTTTGTTTAAATGTAACTGTGTAGTTATTAATGCAGTGAAAATCTGTTTGCTAATTGTAAACACACATGAACACATTAGTGCATTGAATGACTTTTATGTTTTTATACACTAAGCTACGTTTTTGTGAACTGAATATTGTATCAGTTCATGAGATACAGTTATTTTGCGTAAATATTAACAGTTCTATAAACTTCCGTATTTTTTACAGAAAAATTCTGGCAACCACATGCATTTTTAACAGTGCTGGGCCTGCACAAATATGCATTTTTCTACAGTGAGCACAGGTAAGGGAGGAAAAGGAGCAGGTCTTGCTTGTTA